>LPNX010166158.1:0-240080 GCA_001517045.1 Pseudotsuga menziesii
TCTCTTGTCTCTTGTGATGTGATTATGTGATTGCTGTGCTTGTTATTCTCTCAGTGAAAAGATCTTAACATAATGCTAGCTTAAATGTGGAAAAACTAACAATAATCACCCATTGGACTGTTTCTGAAATGTTTTCCAGGCAACAACATCTTTTTCATAGTTTCAACAAGGTCCATTCTAACGTTGTTCATCCAATCATCAGATAAAAACACTTGTGCTTCTGGCAGGTGATAGGACAGAGCTACATATCCAGGGCTGAAAGAAGCATAGCCCTATTTTTCAACATTTTCCAAGATCATTGTGGTGACATCTGCCTGGGGCAGAATCCAACCAATTACTTTAGAGCATGGGAACATCTCTGGTCTGGTGGCGATCTTCATCAGTGAAGATATCTCTATGTTGGTATATATGGATTCTTCTTCCAAGCCTATATCAGGAACTTCTCTGCACGTGATCAACCTGTAAATCTCCCCCCACTGGTACTCAGGCTCCACACCAGATATACACTTAGTGTCTTCGTATATGTATTTTATTTTGGTGACAACTTCCACTTATGGTTCCTCCTCGACCATAGGGGCCTTCTTCTTTTGCCTTTTTGACATTGTGAGTTTGAATTCTTCCTGTCATATATAACATTGTAAATATTAATCCATTCTCGGTTAAGTTGTGAACATTTACATAACAATGTGCAACGTTTTACTCCTTTTATGGGTACCATGACAGCAATTAATTAATGAAGCAAACATATGCATGTATATAAGCTGAAATGGCCTAACTAACAGAACTATTGAAATGCAAAGTGCAGTGTTCAGTGACTTTGTCTATGTCTAGCATGATGGAAATCAGTCAAATAAACCACATATATGCAAACTACCCCCCCTCTTCAATACTAGAACAGTTCTAACAATAAAATCCAACAGGAATGAAATCTATATAAAAATGAAGAAGACTCATGCTGTTCGCGGGAAAAACATTTACATTAACACGACTAAAACCTCCACTCTCTACGGGTGCCATTATCATTTCGCTGCGCGGGATAGACAGGGGAAAACTATGCAAGCCTTTAGTGGAGCTTTGAACAAAACCACTACCCATGTGATTTATGGCTAACAAGCTAAAATCCATGACATATCCCCTCCACCGGTTAGGGTTTAAAATCGACTATGCACGAAACGGTGCGGCGAAACGCTTGCTATTCGAGGATGCGGGTAATATGAAAATCACAACAAAAGGGGGAAACCACCAGATGCTACAGGAAAACAACAAAAACCTTCCCCTGCAAAATCATCATCAAACAGGGCAGCTTGGTGCAAACGGTGTAACGATCGTCTACACCAAACCCCCATTTACTATGCGTAAGGTTGAAAACAAATGACTATGGGAAAAATACTACTCTGTGGGTCAAAATTCCCATGCTAACAGTCATAATATGACCCCCTCTCTACTATATATGCGGGTATCTAATGAGGTGAAGAAAACGACCATAACCAAAACCTAACCGTGGAAAACCTCATCAAATGCTCAAACGGAACGAGGAAAGGTAAGTACGAGCCTACCTGGCACTGTAGCATAACCGGCGTGGAGAGGCCTATCGAGATTTATGGTTGAGACACCTGGACTACGTGTACTGAAAACGAGGGACCGAGTGAACGCTAGCGAGTGACAGTAATGATTTTGACAGCTGGAATGGTAACAGTCGAAAAACGCGTAGAATAATAAGATAATCCAACAATCCCAACCCCATCTATATATAGTCAACATGCATGGTGGGGAAAATTCAAAAGCTCAGACGTTGGATACATTTGGATCGGAAGACAAAAGTGTATTTCTTTCCGCAATGGCGAAATACCAAACCATAGATCCATCCGCAATGGCGGAAATAACTGGGTGACAAATAACAGCGCGTCGGATTTCTAACATCAGAACGAAAGCAGAAACACAGCTGCAACGGTGTATACCAAAAGGATATCACACCCCACCAAATAAGACCCAAATCAGAAGAGTGTATGACTAAAGATCGGAAGGGTTATGCCTTTCGTAGTCGCAACAGCGAAATATTAAAGCGTGCGACCTTCCGCAACATCAGAGTTGAAAATGATTAGTCAACCGGAAAAATAAAGCTTTTCGTAGCCGCAACGGTGTAAGCCCATGACTTACGAGATCGGCGAAAACAACAAAGCGGGAATCGAAACATTAAAGCAATGATCGGGAGAGAAAGCAGCTTTCCGTTTGCAACTGCGGAAGAAGAAGTAATAAGAATTCTGATGCAAAACCAACAAGTAGCCAATGTGAGAACCAGCATATCAGAGAAAAGTAACGAATCCAAAACTAATTATCCATCCACAATGGTGGGGCTTCAACCAAACAAATTTCCGATTCGAACATTCAAAGGCAGCGATAAAGCTTGATTAGACAATGGATTATTTCAAGTGCTAGAGGGAGAATCCAACAAGTGGTAAATCAATTCAAGTATTAGAAAATCATTCTGAGAAATCATTATTACACCAACTCAAAGAAGAAAATCGAACTAATCCAAACAAAGGAGGGTCCTAAATTTTTTTGGAATTTTGGGAAATTGTTGCAGCTGCAACAGAAAGATTGAATACCTTTTTTATTTCTAGGGATACTAATTTTTAGGATTTATTTAATACATTCTGGATCTAATTTAATTCCTTCAAAAGAGACTATATGACCTAAGATCTTACCTTCTGCCATGGAGAAATGATACTTTTTTGGATTTAAAGATAATCCAAATTTATTGCACTTAAGAAAAGTTTGTTTTAAATTCTTTAGATGTTCATCATCGTATTTATAGAAGATTGTGTTATATTTTTATCATTTAAGCTAGCATTATATTAGGATCTTTAACTAAGAGAATAACAAGCACAACAATCAAACATAAGATACAATGAACACATTGTTTTTCCTTAGGGAAACCATAAATGGAGAAAACCCCCCAACTTCCTCAGAGATAGAATCAACACGAAAAGCAAAACCCCAAAATAGTAAGATGATCTCCCAACGGCAGTAGCCTATTTCTTTCTAGCCCCAGCAACTTCTGCTTCCTCAGCTATGCGCTACAACTAAGTGTGAGTGAGTGTGTGGTAAATAGAGAGGCTCACTCTCTATTTATACTAATTCCCGACTTGACAATAACTCACTAGGGATGACTTCTCTAAGAGAGTCTAATAACCCTAGGGCCCCAGAACTATGGGGACTTTAACCCTTGAGCAATAGGAGGGTTACCCAAAATGAATTGACATGACTTGTTTACATTATTGAATCTCTCTATAGGAACGTCGAGGAATGACATGACTCAAATACATTACGGACACTTCCCAGAATAAACATCAAGGTACAAGACATAATATATACAGGTGAATACATTTCAAAGTTACAAATACATCAACACTCCCTCTTAACTAGGAAGGTATTCTCTCGACACAATTTATAAGCATGGGTCTTCTTCTTTGTATCATTTGGATCATCAATGAGTTCTCATCATCTTCATCTTCAAGTAATATTCATCTTCATATTCAAGTTATATTCATCTTCAAGTCATCTTTGTCTTGATCTGGATCATCACTACTGGATCATCATCACTTGATTTGGATCATCATCACTGGATCTGGATCATCATCATTGGATATTGATCATCACAGGTGCTATATCTTGATTCTTCTCGTCATAGGAAGTTCTATAGAGCTAGCCCTTTTTCATGCTGGATATACATCTACAGAGCCAGTCCTTTTTCATACTAGATGTATCATCACAGAGCTAGTCTTTTTTCATACTAGATGTGGCATCTACACAGAGCCAGTCCTTCTTCATACTAGACGTGTCTTCACAGAGCTAGTACTTTTTCATACTAGATGTGGGATCTACACAGGGCCAGTCCTTTTTCATACTAGATGTGGGATCTACACTGGGCCAGTCCTTTTTCATATTGGATGTGTCTTCATAGAGCTAGTCCTTTTTCATACTAGATGTGGGATCTACATAGAGCCAGTCCTTTTTCATACTTGATGTGTCTTCATAGGGCTAGTCCTTTTTCATACTAGATGTAGGATCTACATAGAGCCAGTCCTTTTTCATACTAGATGTGTCTTCACAGAGCTAGTCCTTTTTCATACTAGATGTGGGATCTACACAGAGCCAGTCCTTTTTCATACTAGATGTGGGATCTACACAGAGCCAGTCCTTTTTCATACTGGATGTGTCTTCATAGAGCTAGTCCTTTTTCATACTAGATGTGGCATCATCACATACATCTGACCATGGAAGGAACCAATCCTCTCACCATGTCAGAAAGGCACAACACGTATATTTGACCATGGAAGGAACCAATCCTCTCACCATGTCAGAAAGGCACAACACTTATATCTGACCATGGAAGGAACCAATCCTTTCACCATGTCAGAAGGGCACATCACAGACTCATCACTTCCTCTTCAGAGGAATATCGATCTGGAGAACACCAAGCTTCTCCCTGAAGTATTCAAACTTCACCCTGGCCAATGGATTAGTCAACACATCAGCTATCTATTCATCCATCGCAACATATTGGAGCTTCACTGCTCCTCTCTACACCATATCCCTGATATAGTGATATTTGATCTCGATATGCTTCGACTTGTCATGGAACACCAGGTTCTCTGACAACTTCACACAACTCTGGTTGTCTCAATATATACAAGTAACATCTAACTAGAGATCAAATAAATCAGACAGTAGCTTCCTCAACCATACTAGCTCACAACTAGCTGAACAAGCTACGACATACTCTGCTTCAGCTATAATCAGTGCCACATAGGATTGCTTCCTGCTAAACCAAGAGATCACACCTAATCCCATACTGAAGTAGCACCTTGAAGTGCTCTTCCTATCGATGGCACTTCCTGCCCAATCTGAATCAACATAACCCTCTAGGTTAATCTTCTGATCAGCCTTATACTTGAGCCCATAATCAATTGTACCCTTTAGGTACCTTAGAATATGCTTTGCAGCAATCAAGTGAACAAGTCTCGAATCTGTCAGGAACTGACTCAAGGTGTTCATAGCAAAGCAAATATCTGGTCTCGTATTCGTCAGGTACATTAAGGACCCAATCATCTGACAATACATCATGGCATCAAAGGACTCAAATGAAGCATCAGTCAATAGTTTCAAGGCCATATGTGTGGTTTGGACTTGCAGTCCATCATCCCAAATCTCTTCAGGATCTCTACTGCATACTTCCCTTGTCCTAGGAAGATTCCATCCACATTCTGCCACACCTCCATGCCTAGAAAATAATGCATCATACCCAAGTCCTTCATTTCGAACTTGGCAGCAAGATTTATTTTCATATCAGTAATCAATCCATCCATCCCTATTACAAACAGATCATCTACATATAGTAGGAGTATCACTTGATTTCGTTCTTCAACCTTGTAGTAAAGGTTGGAATCTGCTTTACTTTTGGTAAAGCCCAAACTGGATAGAAAGCCATCAATTCTGCCATACCATGTCGTGGGTGCCTGTTTCAAACCATACAAGGCTTTATTCAATTTACAAACATGAGTCTCCCTTTCATGTGTCTCAAAACTGAGTGGCTTCTCCACATACACTTCCTCTTCCACTAAACCATTCAAGAAAGTAGTCTTGACATCCATCTAGTGTATCTTCCATTTCATCACTGTAGCCAGAGCAAGTACTGATTTGATGGAAGTGTCTGGCTATAGTTGCAAAAGTTTCTTCATAATCTATTCCTTCTTTATGGGAGAAGCCATGAGCCACAAATCTTGCTTTATATTTTTCTATGCTTCCATCTGCAGTATCCTTGATCTTGTAGATCCATTTGGAAGTTACCATAGACTTCCCCTCAGGTCTTGCGACAACATCCCAAACATCATTCTTCATGATCGATTGGTATTTTTCGATCATAGCATCCTTCCATTCTTTCTTTTCTATCTCTTCTTCATAGTTGGAAGGTTATTTATTAATGAAATCACATAATAAGGCTACATAACTGGAAGATGACCTGGTTCTTTTCCTTTCTCTATGTGATTCTTTTGGAGCCCCATATCTTTCTACACCTTGGATTGCTTCTCGTACCTAAGTAGGTTTCATCTTGTGAGGATTCTTCTCCTAAGGTGGATCTACAGGTTCTTTAGGTTCTTCTATTTCTCGATCTTCTTCTTGATATTATTATTTCATGGTTGTGTCATAAATTCGGGGTGCTTCTGTTTCTTTAGGTTCTTCAACAGGTCTCTTTTTGGATTTGTTGTAAGCTGAGTCTTTGTCAAATGTTACATCCCTACTAATGTCAATCTTCTTCAATCCTAGGAAGTATATTCTATAAGCCTTTGAGATTTTAGAGTATCCCACAAATATACCCTTCCTTATTGAAGGATCTAACTTTGTCCTCTTTTCTTCCGGAATGTGTATGTACATTGGACAGCTGAATATTCTAAGATGGCTGACTCCTGGTTTCTTGTCGGAAAAGATTTCTTTAGGTGTCTTATTCTTGAGTACTCTGTGTGGAGTACGGTTCTGTACATCCATTGCTATCCTAGTAGCTTCTAGCCATAGATGCATGGGAATATCTTGATCATGAAGCATGGCCCTTGCATCTTCCATGATCATTATATTCTTCCTTTCTACAACCCCATTCTATTATGGATTACATGGAGTGGTTAACTCCCTCTTAATCCCTGAATCTTTGCATAAGTCTTTGAATTCATTCGATGTGAATTCTTTTCCATTATCTAATTGAAAAATATTGATCTTCTTTTCTATGTGGTTCTTGATCAAGGCTTTGAATTCCTTGAACTTGCTGAATACTTCGTATTTTTTCTTCATAAAGTATATCCATGTCTTCTTAGAAAAATCATCAATGAAAGAAACATAGTATACATACCCACTTAATGAACTGGATGACATTGGATTGGATGATTTCCAATATTCCTTTTGCCTTTCTCTCACTACTTGGAAATGTCTTCTTTGTATTCTTTCCTTTTGCACATCCTTTGCAGACACCATCATGTTTTGTCTACATTTCTTGAAGACCTTCAACAACTTTTCTTGCAAGTGGTAGTGTTCTGTAATGCACATGTGCAAGCATTCTATGCTAAAGTTCATTTGGTTCTACTTAGTCATGAACCAAATCTTGTTCTGGTTGGCCCTTCAATTTGTATAGACCTCCTTCTTGTTCCCCAATCACTATTGCATCATCAAAATTATTTCCCTTTGGCCACATAAGAACTTCGCCATCCACAAAAGCAACCCTCATTCCTTTTGCATCCAATGCAGATATGGAGAGGAGGTTCTTCTTTAGTCCTGGTACAAACAATACATTTTTCATCTTCATAGACTTTCCAGAGTCTAGTTTATAGAAGGATTCACCACTACCTTTTATTGGATACTGGTAGTCATCCCCAAGTTTCACCTTGTGAGGTGACTCATGTTCAGATAGTTTCACAAATGATTCTTTGAATCTCATCATATGTTTGGAAGCACCACTGTCTATAATCCAATCATTGCTTCCATGTGAGATAGTTCTCATGAGAGCGGAGATCGGCACATATTCTTCATCACTTGAAGAATCATCACTTTCTTGTCTGATTCTCTTTGTGGAAGGTTCATCATCCTCTGCAGCATGAGCATGATGTATTCTCTTGTTTCCCTTTTTCTTCTTTGAGTTCCTTTTGTTAGGGCATTATTTGGATATGTGACCTTTCTCATCACGTGTGTAACATCTATTAGTAGACAGATCTCTTCTAGAGAGTGAATTCTTACCTTTGGAGTGATGATGGTCCCTTCTAGTTTTCTTGGTGTGGACTGTGAGAGCTTGATCTTCACTTCCCATCTTTTCTTCTCAAGCTGCTATCCGAGCTTCTTCTTGAGAGCATTCTTCCCATAGTATTATGAACTTTACTAGCTTCTTTCTGGCACATATCCCTTGAATGAAAGATTCCCATGCCCTAGGAAGACCATTCAGGATGGTCATCACAATATCTGCATTCTCCACTTCTTCATCTACTGCTTCCAGTTGTTCCTTGATCTGAGAGATTCTTGTAAAGTAATACTGGATGGTCTTTGCATTATGGATATTTACATTCTTCAGTTGGTTTCTCAGATTCATCTTCCGGTTTATTTTCTTCCCTTCAAATAGTATGGTCAGGGCATCAAACATATATTTAGGTGTCTTTAGGGAGGACACCCGTGGTATGAGGTGATCCTTGATTGAATAAGCAATAATCCTCTTAGCCATGACCAGCTTCTTCTTATGTAAGGCCTGAGCCTCATATCCCTTTGGAACAAGAACCTCCTCATTGATATAGGAGTCCAACTCATTTTCTTCCAGGACCAGGGAGATCCTATACATCCAGGATCAGAAGTTATCAGCTCCCTCAAGATTTTCATCAAGCTTGGTATGATGAGACATCTTAACTGAGAACCTCAAATGGAAATACACAATATTTAGATATTACTAGGTCAAGATGTTGGATTTGGATCTGGATCTAGATTTCTACAATGCTAGTTCAGGAGTAAATTAGGGTTTGAATTTCCCAAAGTTCTGTCCAACCAAATGCTTTGATCGTGATATCTAAATTTCAATTTTGAGGAGGATATCAATCCAGGCCCAGGCTCACTCAAAAATTCCACTTCTGTGGAAATCCCTAATTTCTGGCAGTAGTGTTGGGTCAAAAACTAAAAATGCTCAGAATCAGATTTTGCTTTGACAGAAAGATGCACCCTGGGGAGGAGAGTCATCCCAGCCTTCTTTTGCTAAAAATATATGGAGAGAGATCCAAAAAGTAGGAAGCCCTAGTTTCTGTAGCTGCACAGTATCTTTTTCTCAGGTTAGCTCTGATACCATGTTATATTTTTATCATTTAAGCTAGCATTATATTAAGATCTTTAACTGAGAGAATAACAAGCACAACAATAAAACACAAGAGACAATGAACACAATGTTTTCCTCGAGGAAACCATAAATGGAGAAAACCCCACAACTTCCTTAGAGATAGAATCAACACCAAAATTAAAACCCCAAAATAGTAAGATGATCTCCCGACAGCAGTAGCCTCTTTCTTTCTAGCCCCAACAACTTCTTCTTCCTCAGCTATGTGCTCCGGCCGAGTGTGAGTGAGTGTGTGATAAATAGAGAGGCTCACTCTCTATTTATACTAATTCCTGACTTGACAATAACTCACTAGGGTCGAATTCTCTAGGAGAATCTAATAACCCTAGGACCCTGGAATTGCGGGGACTTCCATATTAAAAATAGTAGCAATTCTTCCTACTTCTTCTATTTCTGCAACTTTATATCTACTTCCTTGTTGTTCTTGCTTCTTCTCAAGAGACAATCCTTGTTCTGTAGGAACATTCTTCGCATTATTCTTACCTTGTGATTCCTTCTTTATCCTATATATGAGACCATATGACTTATGTTTCATCTCTTGAAAAATATTTGACATATATGACCCTTGTTCAAAATTATTGTTTCATGATAATCAACCATTTTTACATAATGGTATTCAGATCTAGTTATAAAATGATAAAACGACACATCATCCAATTAATCAATATCAGTCACTAAGTATTCAACTTCCATTTCATCTATTTCATAAGAATCATCATCTTGTATCAAATTGTTTTAAAGAGGAGGTTGTATTTTCTAGTCTTCATTATTCCTCTTGTCTCTAGGAAAAAACCTAGGATTAAATGGCCTTCTAAAATGATTGGGATTTTTATTATCATTATCCTATATAGGCTTATTTTTATTTCTATTTTCCATTTCCACCCTACTAATTTTCACAAATAAATTTTTAATGAGTTTGGTCATATCATCCATTTTACTATCTGCTACCTTTGTCCCTGAAGTAGATGGTAACATTTTTTTTTCTTTTTCTTTTCTTCACCATGATAATCTGACCTATTTCTAAACTTATTAGATTCCATCAGGTTTGATTCTACTTCCAAAGTTGATTATTGCATGTTTACCTAAAGTAATGGCTATTCTTTCCCTTACCAATATAGAAAATTCAACATCAAAATAATTTGCATTTATCTTTGCAGATTTTTCAATAGGCTTGATTTATGCAGGGACTTTACTATACATTTCATTGAAATGTTTAATAAAATCAATAACTATCTCTCCTTGTTTTCTTTTTAAGGATCCAAACCCAGTAATATAATAAGGATAATCCTTAGTATCTCCCCATTGTTTCATAAAGACTTCTTCCAAATCATTTATCCCATTAATGGAGTTTGGAGGAAATTATCCAAACCATTTCCTTACCTCTCCATCTAAAATTTGAAGAAAGACTCACATCCACACATCCTGATGTTATATATTTTGGTTATCAACATAGCTAAATTAAGCATTCCAATGCTACTATTTTGTAACCTCTCCCTTTCCATTGAATCTTAAGAGATACTTTTGATAGTCTCCACCAGGAAGAGAATTTAGAGGTTGGTGTAATACTAATGTGGAATATCTAGAAGCTACTATGGAATCCATCCTATTAGGAGGTTGAGCTACCATAGTTGGAGAAGAATTTGTAGGAGGTGCTTGAACCTAAAGAGTTGATGACTGAATATGAGAAAGTGGTAAACACAACTTTACTTGGAAAATGAGAATTCTACTAGTAAGAGGTGTGTAAAGTGATGATGAGGGCTTAAAATAATCAAATTGTTCATATTTAAAAATATATACCTTTACATCCTTAGATGAAAAAGGATTAGAACAAACTATAAAACTATTAACTTGACTAGGATTATGAAACTCAAGAATGAGAATAGATAATTATTATTATTTTTTTTTTATTCAACTATTGGTAGATTTAAGAGAGAAGAGGAGTAAATAAATTAACTTAATGTTTCAAAAACTGATGTACACTGATGAGTAATCTCTGATGTAGAATTAATATTTTGCATAACTTCCCTTAACAATTTCTTTGGAATTGGAACTGCTAGATGCAAAGGAGATGAATAATTTCCCCTAGTTTCAACTCTTTTGAAAGCCACTGTGATGGTTTTTGAACTACATGTGAAAAATGTAGTCAACAGAATACCCTAATTTCATTCACCTTCCAAAATCATATTTTTTTAAATTCCTGGTGAATTTTTAATTTCTTTTCTCCGTGCCTAGCAACATCGCCATAATATGTTATCACTGGAGTATGCATCTAGAATACTAAGGGTCAAAGTCCATATAATCTTGAAGATTTCAATTAGATGAATAGGTTTTGGCTTATGAATATATATTACAGATAAAGTGGAGATCATGTATAAGGTAATTAAACAATATATATGACTAATCTATGAGCAACCAAAAATATTATGAGTATGCATTATATAAAGAGAGAGTTTCAAATCTAGAGTACATAATAAACATTAATCCTTTGACAAATATTCTAGGATAGAAAACACTTATCAAATGAAAAAGTTATGAATCAAGTGTTCAAACTGAACATAAGCATTCATTATGACAAAAGACCAAAAATGGCTCATCTCGAATATAACATCATTCCAAGATAGTTTTTTATATAAACCATAAAAAGATAAAATACATTCCAGATACATATGATATGTAGCCTTATCTCCCAAAGTTATTTCCTAATTCCTTTCATATTCTTCATTGTCATATATATATATATATATATATATATATATAATGATTTGGAACTCTAACAGTTTGGGATCTAGGATTTATGGATCAAATGAACCAAAAATAGAAAATATGACACATATTCTATCTATATCTATGACTCATAACATAAAGTTTGCCATCTATCACTAATAGCTGGAAAATGAAGATGATAATCATATCATAAAATATTCCATCAAATATTTTGGAAATATGAACCAAGTCCTACACTTGAAAAAGTCTCAACAAACCTTGACTTGTCTTCAAACACGATCAAACACACCTTCCTAGTTATTTCAGCTAACATTTTCAATCAATCAAGTACATGTGATCTCCTCTGTAGCCAATAACACTCTACATCCATTGTTTGAATCTTGGTTTGAACATCTTTATTTTGACCAATGAGATCTTCATTCTATTGTTGAGTGAGTCTCTTTCTTCTTAGGAGTTCCTTGGAGTCTATTATTAGTTATTGATAACATGCATTTCTCTCTTCTAGATCTTCCCTCAGAGTCTTGTTTTCTATCATTAACTTTTCATTTGAATCATTCAAATATCTATTTTGATCTTTAAAATAGGTTAATGATTTTTTTAGGACTTCAAATTTTTACAGTGATTCCATAACATTTTTATGTGTAGGATCCTCCTGCTCATTTAATTCTTCAATAACTGAGGGTTTGGAACAAGTACCTATTTCAAATTAAAAAAAAATATGCTTACATGTATCTTGACAAGATTCCTTAGGAAGATCTAGTGTATACCTAAATTCTTCTTGAATCTCCTCAAGGGTTTGATCTACTGCATGATACTCTTCATATGCAACTTGTATAACTTCATCGCTATAGTATTATTCTATGATAGTTACAACATCTTTTTGAAACTTTGAATTAAGGATAGCCTTCATGTTCATCCTCAATTTATTCTTTGGTCTAGTTTTGTGTCTCCAATTTCTTCCCCAATTCTTGGGAGAAGGGGTATCATCATTCTTTGTACTAGAGGAAATTTATGGGGCCATGTTATTTTCTTCAAACTCCCTAGGAGTATTGGGAACGGTCATTTATTCATTTTTAAGCTCACAAACCAATTCCCTCTGTACCTCTATTTTCAAAATTTCCTTCACAGGCTCATTATCAACATTGACTTCCTCTTCCGGTTGATTTCTTTCATGTTTGTATTTTATCTTATTCCCTCTCGAACCTAGGTATTTTTTATCTATCTCTTTACCATCATTATGAATATGGGCCTTGGATATCTTTGGATCAAAACCAGACCAGTACAAAAAATGTTGCCAGGATATGTCCAGCTTCTTTAATTCAGTGATTATTAATAATTTGATGAAGACATGATGAAACATAGAATGGATGGTATGGTCGGGGTGATTGTTTACACTTGTGACCATTTTTTCTATGCTCTTAAATAGATAATAAGGTAGATTTAACCTAGATTCACCATTCAAATACAATAAAAACCTCATGTGATACCTGAACACTGTTGCAAAATGGCCCTCACAGGTGATGTAGCGCTAGAAAATATTAAGCACATCCCTCCATTCTGTTTTTACATTTTTCAAATGAATTCCTTTACCCCAATCTAGATTGTCGAAACCAAGAGACAAAAACATTCTTAAATCAACCTCAAATCAGGGATAATTTTAGGGGCGAATTTTAGCCCAGTGGGCTATTTTTCCATGTTTTTTTCCCAAAAAACATTCGCCATTTTGCATTTTTTGAAGCCCTATTTCGCCCAATTTTGATGGGGTAGAATTTTTTCACCCTAAAAATTGCCAAATTATTATATAAACGATATAAAATCCTTGTAAATTAAAATATTTTTTGAAAAATATCGTCAATCATTTTATAGTTGGAGTTTTAAGAATTGGTAATATTCGCCAAAATTTATACACTTTTAAATAAGTATGGTTCCTTAAAATCACCCCTGCCTCAAATAAATGTTTCTTAAATGATATTTCTCCTTCGAGGGTTATGCCTATTTATTTTGCAACTATGGCTTCATTTACATTGAAACTGGTTTGAGAACTAACATACGAATACTTATACTTATTCACAAAGGCATTTGTCACCTCTATATTGTGACCAGTTATATTTTCACAGAATGAAAACCAACCCACGTTTTGCATCATCTCTGCACATTTAAGGAATTATTCGGCCCAGTTAACATTTGTTGGTTCAAATATGCAAATTTCGCCACTGAATTTATTCATCGCAACCAGTTTCGCTCATTTTTGGTCACATCTTCAAACTTGATGAGTGCCCCTCCTATTTAGGCGATTTTATGTAAACAATAACTGCTATATGAAATTTCATAAATGAATTTGGAGTACAAACCCTTGTTTTAGTGTATTTTATGATCTTAAGAACAATTCATACTACCAGTTCCTATCAATCATTATGAGCAGAGGCCGCTCCACTAAACATGTTCCCATCTTGTGACAAATGTCATAAGCCAATTTCCAAATGTGGGTAACCTAGAAACGCCAGCCTGTAGCCCTATTATGCATTGTGTTTTCACAATGTACTATGAACATTTGTAATATATAACTTTTGAAAGATATGGATCATTCCTCAAAGGTTAATAACATTACATCATATTTATAATAAACTTGGAAGAATGAATGAAAATGAGCCACGATTTTCCTATTTATCACAACAAATAAACAAGTAAATGCCAAGTTACAACCTAAAGAACCTAATGACTAACCTAAGGAACTTAATGAATTTCAAGGTGAAAATTATCTTCTAAGAAAATACCTAGGCTAGAACTAGGATACAAATCCAGTGCTAACAACGGGTAAATGCAATAACTACTCCATAAATGAAGCATAGAGGGGTTAATTATCTCCATAGAACAAGAAAAAGAGTGGGTAAGTGGAAAACAAGATTTTATGGCATAACCACAAGTCTAAGTGGGTCAAATGAGAACAAACTAGGATCTAGGACACTAGACTAGGAATTAGAACGTTTTCACATGGAACAACTTGCATTAAACACTTGGAACCTTATGCAAAGATTATTAACCAAGGTATAAATGAGAAATATGTTCCAACACTATTTGCATCAATAGTGGGTTTATTAATATTTTTGGCATTGTCTTATTTTGTGAGAAGTAGAAAAAGGGTCTATGGCTTCAATATGATTCCTCACTACACATGCATCCATGGATTGTGTGGAAATATATATTGGGAACTTGGAGTCACCTTGTGATATATATTCATATTACACTCATAGAATGTTGGATGTGGTAGTGCATGCAAGAGTTCAAATGGAACAAGAAGAGGTCCAAACTTTGTTAGTTCTAAATGAAGGGGTTTTCATAGGCATTGCAAGTGGTAGACTTCCAATATGGTTGTGGGATCTTGACATTACTTGTAATTAAATATTGTTTCAAATGACATAAATGTTGATAAGAATGCATCATAGACAATGGGATCTTGGATGGTGAGACAAAATTTATTTCCATAAGTCTATCAATGTGGAGCAATGGTTCAGTTTACTAGATGGGAAACCTTATGATGGATTGACTTATTGTTTTCCTGCTTGGTGGTTTGAGAGTCTTCAAAGGGATCCTTATGCTTATAATTATAAGTGCATAAGAGGATTTAGTATCCACCTTGAATTTCTCATGTTCAATTGGGATCTTGGGATCATTCTTAGAATCAGTTGTTTCAGTTGGGTTGGTAATACAGTTGCATGGGGAGAATAATTATTCCTTGAGGAGATGGTTATAATCAAAGCAGCGCAGCAAAAGCATGGTGGTATTTTTATAACATTATATGGGGATATTATATTCATAATGCAAGGAAGTAGTCAGGAGGCTACAAATGATAGTAATTTATAGAATCAAACATTGAGTAGATCTTATACACAGTCATCACTAAGAAAAGAGGTTGAAAAATCAAGGACCAACAATTGTGAATAGAAAAAAAGAATTACCACTCCAGATTTAAATTACTTGAGGACAAGAAATATTGTGTGGGGAGGATTGTCATGTCCCCAAATTTTTAATTATAATTCCTTGATGAAAATAAATAAATTTTTCCTAAATTTATTTATAAATTATTAATGTGGTGGCTTGGGTCATGAATTTGTAATTTATGAGGCCAATATTTATTTGTTAATGAAATACTAAACTAAATTGGTCAAAGGGGATACCTAAGAGGTTTAATGGGGCCAGTGTGAGTTGTTTTTCCAATAAAAATAGGCAAAGAAAAAAGTAGCAGAAAAGTAGGAAAGGAAAAATAAAAACATGAAAAGTGGTAAAAAAAGGCAGGTTCCATATTTTGGCTAATAAATCTCAATAAGGAATAGAAATATCCATAAATCACCAAGAAATATCATTAAAAAATATAAGGTTCAAATTTATCCTAGGAGGGAACACTTTATGAGAGAGAGTGGCCCCACATGTGCAAGCAACCTACCAAATATTCCTTGAAAGATTTAGGGTTTGAATTCCAAGAAAGCAGGTTCTAGGAGGGGAAAATCCATCAAAAGATAATAAAAGAGGTATGAGTGCCCCTGTTTAGAATATTTTTACATTTTTTATTTTTATCCTTATTATCTTGGAGAATTATGTTATTTTCATATCTTGGGTGATGTCCCCCTCGCTAGCATTGGGATATCTACCCCTTTGCAACCAATAAACTAGTTGGGATATTGATAAGTCATTCCAGCTAGTGATTAAGGAAGATAATACTCAATTCTTTTCATTAATATTCAAGTATAATATAATTTCCTTGTGCAGGTATGGTTCAATTCCTAGTTGATGTGGAAAAATTCTAGTTACAGTAGTGTTCATTTTAGCATTGTTTCCCAGATCTAGATTCAGTGTTGTGTGTGTGTTTTGGCCCGGAGGGAATACTAGTTAGTTTTGGAAGTTGGTCTTGTTTGTTGTATTGGATGAGTAATCCTTGTATAATTTGGAGGGAATGCCTATTGTTTCATATCTAAATTTTGGGTTCGATATATACCTAGAGGAATGAGTTTTTGAATTGCAGATTCATTATTTTGAACAATATTGTATATCTTCTCTTCTCTAAATCTCTTGGAATTAGTTTCCCATTATTTGTATCATATCTCTCTGTATTGCAACAACTACAAAAAAATTCATGAATGTTCTGAAAATGGCCATCCAAAATTAATAAATTTCCAATGTTTTTTACCCTCAATTTTGTGCTCAAATTCCACTGTTTAATTCGCTAGTTTAGATCTAAAAGTTATGGTCACAAACTGTATCTATAAAACTTCCAAAAAAAGGTTTCGAGCATCTATTAATGATATTATTATATTGGTTTGGGTGTAATTTTGTTTATTAGAGTCTCTCTAATCCAATTCGATAGTTTTAGAGGTTGTTCGGAATGAGTTGGAAATCAACAGTTTTTTGTGGTTAAAATTTTATCTAGCCCTCCATAATTTGAGTTTATGTTTATCGTTCCTTTTCCTGAGAGTATAAATCTAAAATATATGTCCTTATTTACATTATTTGTTTCCAATATTGTACTATAAGAATAGAGTTTTTCACAGAATTCCTGAGAACATTTCCTCTGGTCATTTTGGTCATCACGGGTGTGATGCACTTCGAAATGTGCAAAATTATTGAAGAAAATACTTGAATGAATTTTGTTTAGTGTATGGGATGCATATATTTTGAGTTTTTTAGAGTCTCTAGGTTTTCCAATAACTTTGTTTGAAATAATTAGTAATATTCTAGTATTTTTTTGTACACCATCAAATTGTTTGGAAAATCCAATGTTCTATGTGGTCAAATTTGAACTAGTGCTCCTAGTCTCAAATCTGTTGACTATGGTTGCCATTGATTTCAGAGTTCATTAATGAAAAAGGAAATTACATGACATGTATGATGATGTGACATGTTTGTTGATTTTTCAAATTCATATGATGTTGTTCTAGTGCTCTCATGAAGTCATTTTTACAATTTGACACCATTCTGTAAACGTATGCCAACTTACTGAAACTTTGAAACCTAACTAAGTATAGGAAAATCAGAGTTCATTAATGACAAAGAAAGTGATGGCATGGAATGTGTCATGTGTGATGAGGTTTTAAACTCATATTATGGTTTTATATTCCTCTCATGAAGTCATTGTTACAATTCGACACCATTCTGTAAAAGTATGGCAACTTGTTGAAACACTAAAAAATTGACTAAGTATAAATTATTCTTAAATATGCCTAATGGGCCTCTATTAAATATGCGCCATATTCTGTATTTGATGAATTAAATTATTTTGAGGATACAGACATCTATATTTTTGTCTTGTGCATATAAGCATATGATTGGTTTGTCAAGACAAACTCTGAATATGAAATTATTAGTCTGCCAAAAGTGCTTTCTGGCATGATTTTAATTGTTTCAGTTCTGGTAAATCTGCCTAAGTGGCCTTAGTAAAATTCCCACCATATTTTGTATAATACTGATAAGAATTATATGAGACCATCAGGTTTTATCTTGTTTATGGGTGCATCTGACCATGGTCTCAATTCCCCTAAAACATGCTTTAAGAAAAAATTATAGGTCTTCAAAAATGAGGTTTTGGTAAATTTGTTGAAACTCCTGTTGATCAAACATTGAAAATTGAATAAGTATTGAAAATTTGTTTTAAGTTTCCCTAGTAAAATTCCCTCCATATTTTGTAGGGAACTAATAAAAATAATTTGAGACCATCAGGATGTATCTTGTTGATGTGTGCATCTGACCATGGTCTTACTTCTCCTAAAAGGTGCCTGAAGACAAAGTTACAGGTCTGCCAAAACAAGGTTTCAAGTTGTTCTGCAATAGTTCATGAAAATGCATGTTTCCATAATGAAGAGATGCATTGGTGAAAAGTTTCTAATGAAGGGACACAATGATGAAAAGACACAATGGTTCAAATACATGATGTAAGAAGTATTTAAAGAAAAGTTTGAAGTGGAAGAAAGATTTCTCATTAGTCCAAATCAATGTAGCAGCAAGAAAAAATAGAGACCAAGAAGTGAAGAAAAACCAGTGACAGAATTTGAAGAATATATGGAAGACTTATAAAATAAGAATAGGGTGGTAGGGTGGTGCTAGGGAAGGTTGCAATCCTGCAAGGGGGTTTTATCCTCCTTCCAGTAGTGGATGAAAAATAGGGTGTTGTAGCATCCTTGTTTGTTGGAGTAGGAAGAAACCAGGGTCTCGTAGCATCCTTCAGTTTTAGCTAGAAAACTTGGGGATTTGTCTCTTCAACAAGTTGTATCTTGCAAAAACAATTGTAAATATAAATTTTCAGTTATAGAAAGTGTTTGTGGTTTTCCCAATTTGGATTCCACATTAAATGTAGTTTTCTATGTATCTTGTTGATTCTGTGTTTTAATGAATAAGTTAAAAGTGGTTTTAATTGTTAAAATTTATCAATACTTATTCACCCCCCCTCTTAGTATTGTCCAATATTCCAACAATTGGTATCAAAGTGGGATCCTTCACTACATTCTAAACCACTGGAAGGAAGATCCTATTAAAACCCACTATGGATCATCAAGAAGGGTTAGTTGCTAACATACCTCCATTATTAACAAGAAATAATTATGCATTTTGGAGTGTAAGAATGAGATTCCATATAATGTCTCTTGGATATAAATTTGTATTTCTCTTGAAAAAGTGTATAAAATACCAGACAACCAACCTATAGATAGAGCTTAACTAGATGAATATGAATCTAATGCAAAAGCTTTGAATGCACTTTTGAAAGGATTAGCATACTCAATGTTTGTTAAATTCATGCAATGTAAGGCATCCAAACATGCTTGGAAAAAATTAAAAATTTCTTATGAAGGGGCTTCCAAAGTCAAAAAACCAAACTTCAAACATACAAATGGCAGTTCGAAAGTCTAAAGATGAAATAAGAAGAAAATATTGCAGAATATCTTCTAGGAGTAGATGAAATTGTCGATATTATTAAAGGTATGGGAGGAGAAATAAAGGAGAAAGAGGTAGTTGAAAATTTACCAAGAACCCTACCAATAAGATATAACCCAAAAGTATGTACTTTAGAAGATCGAGATTATATTGAACTTTTAACAGTGGATGAGCTACATGGGATCTTCACTGCCTATGAGATAAGAACATAAAAAATGGACCATCAAGAAAAGAGGCAACATTTAAAGCTATAAAATAGTCCAAAAAATATTAAGAATTACCCAAGAACCAATCAAAGAACTAAGATGAGGAAGAATCTATTTCCATCAAGAAACTTGAGAAAGGTACTCGTGAGTACAAAGGAAAGCTATCACTAAAGTGATTTAATTGTGGAATAATTGGACATTTTTCCACAAAGTGTCCTTACCCAAAATAAGAAGATAATGATGACGAAGAACCTTGCAGTGTTAAAAATGATAAAACGAGTAAAACTATATACAAGAAGAAATTTAATAAAAAGAAGAAAAAATTATATTCCATGGAAGATAGTGAAGATGAAGAGATAAGAGAAAATGAAGAAATTATATTCATGGGAATAAGAACTCAAACTTTAGATGATGAATCAGATGTAGAAGGAGAGGTGGACCTAGAGGCTGAACTCATAAGTGCTCTTGAGGAAATTGAAAAATGTAGAATAAGGAACAAACATTTGAAACAACAATTGTCAAAATACAAAGAAGACAAAAAATCAAAAGAGTAGGAAGCCAATACCCTCCAATAAGAGTTGCACAATTCAAGACAACAAGTGATGGTTAGCATAAAAGAGGCCGAGAGATTAAAAAAAGAAGTTCATAACTTCAAGGGAGAAGTAAAGAGGCTAAAAGATCAACAGACCATTAATGAGAAGTTTAGAGAAAGCACTAAAACACAAGACTCTAAAAGACTTGAGGCATAAATTATTCAACTTAAAAATAAGGATGATGAAGAATATATTAAGTCAAAGTTTGAGAAAATATCGAAGATTCTAGATGACATACTAAGTGGCCAAATACCATCAAGTGACAAAGTTGTATTAGGATATGAAAATAAGAGTTATGTTGTTGAAATTATATATCCAATTGGAAATAAGGATAGTAATAAATATGCTCCCTCCTCTCATAATAAATATAGAACTAATATGATGCCTATAAGACCAATGACAAGCAGGTATAAGCATATATTTATCGGTCATTGCTACTCTTGTAATAATTTTAGGCATATGGCTAGTGAATTTAAGTTGATAAGTCCTACATAAAAGAATGCTAAAGTAGAGGTTCAGAAACAAAGGAAAGGATGGAAGAAGAAGGAAGTTGTGAAGTAAAAAATCAAATATTCCCCAAATATTAAAGAAAATTCTATGGATATATTCATTGTTGTCACAAGTTTGGTCACTAGGTTGTTGATTGCAGAATCAAGAGAAAAGATCAAGGTTTGAAAATACAAAGAAATAAAATATATGTGAACAAGGTACCTCATGGAAAGATGTGGAGAAGAAAGTTAGATTACAAAGATTCAGAGGAAACAAAGATTCCAAGAATCAATGAAGTTTCCAAATATGATAGTGATGTAGATAAGAATTACATCAATTATGATGAAAAGAAAGATGAATATGTAAAAGAATACACCAATGGAGAAGAAGAATACAATGATGATGGTGGAACTGGAAAAATAATGTCTTTTTTAAATCTCTCATGGCCTAGAAGATAACCATGAAATTAGCATTAGAAGGGATCATATACTCAGGGGGAGTTTCAGTACAAGAATGAAACTATTGTTTAATGAACAAGCCTTAATATCAGTGGTGGAACCTAAGAACTTTGCAGAATCCATCAAATATGATGATTGGATCAAGGCCATGAATCAAGAGTTGGATCAAATTGAGAAGATAAAAAAATTGGGAACTTTTCCCAAGACCTAAAAGCAAGAATATTGTAGGGAAAAAATGGTTCTTCAAAAACAAGCTCAATGAAGATGGTCATGTGATAAAAAACAAAGCAAGACTAGTGCATAAGAGATATGATCTAGTGGAAGGTATTGACCTTGAAGAAACCTTTTCCCTTGTAGAAATACTTAAAGATATTGGATTTTTTTTGGCATATTCATGTTATAGAAACTTTTATGTATATCAAATGGATGTCAAGTATGCATTTTTTAATGGGAATCTATAAGAGGAAGTCTATATTGAACAACTTGAAGGTTTCCTCTTATTAGAAAAGGAGGACTATGTTTTCTATCTGAATAAGGCACTCTATGGTCTCAAACAAGCCCCAAGGGCATGGATTTCAAGACTAGATAGATACTTGAAGCAACAAGGATATAAAACAGGGGGTCACTGATAGTAATCTCTACATAGAGTTTGAAAATAAGAATATGATCATTGTTATTATTTATGTGGATAATATTATATTTGGAAGAGATCTACAAATGCTAAGTGAAAATTTAGCCTCTGAAATGAAGGAGTTTGAAATGTCAATGTTGGGTGAGTTAACATTCTTCTTGGGATTACAAGTTTCTTAATCAGACAAAGGGATCTTCATCACTCAAACCAAGTACATTAATGACATGCTTAAGAAATTTAAATTGGAAGATTCTAAGCCTGTTAGTACACCTATGGTAATTGGTTATAAGTTAAGTAATGATGATGATTCGATGGAAGTAGATCATACCATGTATATATCTATGATAGGAAGACTTCTATATGTGACAACTACATGACTGGATGTGATGCAAGCTGTAGGATTGGTTGCTAGATTCCAATAATCTCCCAAACAAACACATGTGACAACAATGAAAAGAACTTTCAAATATTTGAAAGGTAATATATAGTATGGTTTATGGAACCCAAGAGGTCAAGATTTCACTTTAAGAGAATTCATTGATGTATATTGGGAAAGAAGTTTCGATGACTGAAATAGTACCAGTGGAGGATCATTCTGCTTGGGAGATTATTTGTTATCTTGGATAAGAAAGAAACAATCCTCCATTGCACTATATACAACATAAGATGAATAAATTATTGTTGCATCATGTTGCACTCAAGTGATTTGGATGAAACATACATTAGAATACTTACTTGTAAAATATGAGCATCCAATAATGATAAATTGTGACAATACCAATGCCATACACATATCAAAAAACCCTTTTATGCACTTCAAGACAAAGCACATCCCTATAAAATAACACTTTTTGAGGCATTAAGTATCACATAAGGTGGTGAAACTAGAATATGTTGATAGAAGGGAACAAATATCTCATATCTTCATTAAGATACTACCCAAAGAAGCATTTGAGCATCTTAGATAAAAGTTTGGAGTAATATCCCTACAATAGATATAGAAAAAAAAGAAAAAAGGCATTATGTCATGGGGAGACATGTTGACAGGGCGTCAAATGGAGACCTTTGTCATTAATTTCAAGGGGTGAGGGGGGGAGGAATTGAAGATTTGTTTCCATCAATTCCAAAGGGGGAGAATGTTGAGTATGGTTTCCATTGATGTCAAAGGGGTTCATTAATGAAAGGAAATGACATGACATGTATGATAATGTGACATGTGTGATGAGGTTCCAAAGTCATATGATGATGTTCTAGTGCTCTCATGAAGTCATTTTTACAATTTGACACCATCCTGTAAAAGTATGGAAACTTGCTGAAAATCTTGTTGAAACTCTTAAAATTGACTAAGTCTAGGAAAATCAAAGTCCGTTAATGACAAAGGAATAACAAAGGAAGTAATGACATGGCATGTGGCATGTGTGATGAGGTTTCAAAGTCATATGATGGTTTTATAGTCCTCTCATGAAGTCATTGTTAAAATTTGACACCATTCTGTAAATGTTTGGCAACTTGCTAAAACTCTGGTTGAAACTCTAAAAATTTGACTAAGAATAAATTATTCTTAAATCTGCCTAAGGGGTCTCCGTAAAATACATGCCACCTTCTGTATTTGATGAATTAAATGATTATGAGGATATAGACATCTATATTTTTGTCTTGTGAATCTAACCAAATGATAGGTTTGTCAAAAAATTATCTGAAGGTGAAGTTATTAGTCTGCAAAAAGTGCCTTCTAGCAGGATTTACACTATTTCAGTTCTGGTAAATCTACCTAAGTGGCCTCAGTAAAATTCCTGCCATATTTTATAGGATATTGATAAAATTTATATGAGACCATACTTTTTTATCATGTTGATGTGTGCATATTACCATGGTCTTAGTTCCCCTAAAACGTGCTTGAAGAAAAAGTTACAGGTCTACCAAAATCAGGTTTTGGGAAATTTATTGAAACTCTTGTTGAAACACTAAAAATTGACTAAGTATTGAAAATTCAGTCTAATTTTCCCTAGTAAAATTCCCTCCATATTTTGCAGGAAACTGATAAAAATAATGTGAGACTGTCAAGATGTAGCTTGTTGACGTGTGCCTCTGACCATGATCTTGTTTCTCCTAAATGGTGCTCGAAGACAAAGTTATAGGTCTTCCAAAATAGGGTTTCAGGCTTTTTGCACCAGTTCAT
The DNA here is from genome assembly GCA_001517045.1 of Pseudotsuga menziesii. Lineage (NCBI taxonomy): Eukaryota > Viridiplantae > Streptophyta > Pinopsida > Pinales > Pinaceae > Pseudotsuga > Pseudotsuga menziesii. The sequence continues at coordinate 24,106 of LPNX010166158.1, forward strand.
GAAAATGCATGTTTACATAACGAAGAGATGCATTGGTGAAAAGGTTTTAATGAAGGGACACGATGATGAAAATACACAATGGTACAAATACATGATGAAAAAGGTATTTAAAAATAAGTTCGAAGTGGAAGAAATATGTCTCATTAGTCTAGATCAATGTAGGAACAAGAAAAGATAGAGACCAAGCAGTGAAGAAAAACTAGTGACAAAATTTGAAGAAGATATGGAAGACTTATAAAATCAGAATAGGGTGGTGGGGTGGTGCTAGGGAAATATGCAAGCCCGCAAGAGGTTTGTAGCCTCCTTCCAGTACTGGTTGGAAAATGGAGTGTTGTAGCATCCTTGTCTATTAGAGCAGGAAGAAACTAGGGTGTTGTAGCATCCTTCAGTTGTAGCTAAAAAAACTTGGTGATTGGTGTCTCTGGCAAGTTGTAGCTTGCAAAAACAATTGTAAATTAATTTTGTAGTTATAGAAAGTGTTTGTGGTTTTCCCAATTGGGCTTCCATAATAAATGTTGTGCTATATGTATCTTGTTGATTCTATGTTTTAATTAATGTTAAAAATGGTTTTAAATTGTTAAAATTCATCAATATCGATTCACCCCCCCTCTCTATATTTTACAATATTCCAATAGATTCCTATGGTTCTATGGGGTTGATATATCTGATTTTCAGAGTGGGATTAATATTTCAAACTTTGTTAAACACATTTTAGTGGTCTAAATCCATATTTATTTATCCATCTAGGAATTCGATTGACTTGTTCGACTAGTTGGAATAGTTCTAGTCAAATACTCACATCACCCATCGAAGACAATGACTGATAACTACTAGAACTAACAACATCATAAATCATCAAAGATTGACAACTCCTTCAAGCTATGTCAACACTGACTACTACATTCGTTGGAACCGACCACGACATACTAATTCCTATAGATTATTGCTCTATCTACCAGACGATCATGATGATTATTCTTGTGCAATCATTACAACTTACCTTGTAACTAAACACAATGGGAAAGAACCCAATCCTTCCATCACACCTTATATGAGGAGAAATTTAGAATATTTCAATCCTTCTAAACATATTATTATTTCTTGGTTTCTTTGGCTTATTGAAATATTCTAAATTGCTCCTCCATAACAGAACTCGACTCATTCAATCAAACCTATTGTTCCCCATCGAGCACCTAGGACATGCAGATCATTGGTATCAGAGCCACCATTTGATCTTCAAAATTTTCATATTGACCTTGCGTAAGTTCTGCATAGACACTTCTTGCGAAGATACCTAACTTATGCCTATGAAAATGCACTCACAAACTCAACAATCTAGAAGGATGTTACCTTTTACTTCTAAGTATCCATTAGTTAGAAACACTCATTTGAAGATGGCAGGAGAAGCAGAAAAAATACATGCAACTAAAGAGACAGAGAAAGCACTCGCTCGACGGTAGACCGTAATGTTCACCCAGTTCACTGATATTATCATGCGAATCACCTTGACTTCTGAAGGGACATCGACAAGATATGCTTCTGACAAAGTAAACCCCTTTAAGGTTCAAATGGACTTTGATATACCGAATCTTGAAGGAAAAATTGACGATGAATCTTTCAAAAACTAGGTACAACAAATGGAATCCTAATTTCACGTGAATCAACTCTCAGAAGCTGAGAATATCACCATTCCATCCCTAAAGATATCAACTTATATGCATTATCGATGGGAGAATCTGTTGACAAAGATGGATAAAGAAGACAAACCCATAGACACATGGGATAAATTCATTGAGCATGTACAAAGATATTTCTATCCACTCAAATACCTTGAGCAACAATATAAGGAGTGGCAGTAGCTAAGGCAGTGGAGAGACTAGTATGTGCATAACTATAATCATGAGTTCTATTCACTGATTTCTAGACTTGGTGTTCGAGAAGAAGAGAAATTTCTCATTTTGAAGTATGTCAATGGTCTATCCCTTTACATTCAGCAATAGATGGAGTTCCTTACTCTCAATATGCTCATGGATGCATTCCACTATGCTATCAAGCTTGAATCCTGTTGGGCCAAGAAAAGTAGACAAGAAAGAAGATGGCATGTAAGCCAGGAAGGAAAAGCACGTGCGACGAAGAGGGAAGAAGGTAGCAAAGGAAGCAATGGAACCAGCGTGAAATAATAGAGCATATGTGAGAAAGAGGAAAGGCAAGCTTGCAGGCGTGCAAGTGAGTAACAGTTAGAAAGAAATAGGTGAAGATTGTGGTTGCTTAAGACAACATAAGCCTGCGAACAATGCATGCATGAAGGAATATTTTGTAAGTCAAGCTAAGAGTGCCTTGTGTTTGTCCCTGATAGCTTGTAACCATTTTTTACAGCTGATCATGACCTGTAATTGATGAGCAGTATGTAGTTGACCCTGTGTGGTCCTGTATACGATATGAATAGGAAGAACCCATTGTGTATAAGGGTTGGACATTCATCATTGTTGTTAGAGGACATTCATCATTGTTGTTAGAGGACATTCATTAAGGTCCATTTTTTTGTTTTTCTATTTATCTTATTAAGGAAGCTAGAGTAAGTAGAAGAGAGGAATTAGAGAAGAGTCTGGTAGAAGTAGAAGGTTATTGAGCCATGAATCTTGCAGCTCTATGCACAGACTGCTAGTAGTAGAAGAAATATGTAGCTGAGTGCACAAATAGTAAGTAGAAGAGTCGATCCATGCTGTGTGGATCAGTAGGAGTAGATAGAATAATAAACCAGAGAGCATGAGAGCAGAATATTGAGTCAGAAATACATATCATAAGAACAGTCTGTAGATTGGAGACTACAAGGTGATATACACAATTTCTCATGCCAGATGAAGAGCACCTTGGTGGTTTTTCCCATATGGGTTTCCATGTTAATTCCTTTGCTGAATGTTTGATTGATGATGAGTGTTTATGTGAATGTGGAAGTATTTTCTTACTATGTATTGATTAGTTATAGTTGAATGTATGTAGTATCTTGTTAATCAGTGAATGGGTGAACATTAAAAGCATTGCAGGAATGTCATGTATAAGTTCGTGGTTAAATTCCTAAATTAAAGAAGGATTCACAAACTGTCTATTAGTATAAGGAACTAACTACATCACACTAGTTGCACCATTTGTGGAGGTTAAGGACAGTGTTGTGTCATGCACGTTGACATATAGTTGTGTCTAGTCGTGCAGGAATAGACTCTGTCGTCCTGGTTTCCTTTGTTGAGTGCCTTGCTTGTGTGCCAAGGGACTATAATTCCCTTTCCAATTGCAGAAATGTGGTTGTGGAAGTTAGCCATTAGATATCTTAGGTGAGATTGCACCTCCCTCGCAGGTGTTGCTGACTGATCTTACTCTGTCGGACTGACGTCTTGTGGTTTATTATTGGTATTGTGGTTTTGTTGAACCATGGGTCGAGACAAGAAGGTGATAGAGGCCAACAAATGGTTATGTTGTTGGGACCCATAATAATTTGAGTCAAGGGAAATGTTGTGGCATCCAACAAAGAGAGATATAAAGTACTGGCTAGAGTCTAAAACGCTATCATTTGCACAAGAAGAAAGTGTAGGAACACGGTTGAGTGCAGAAAATGGGGTGGATGAGCATATATATTATGAGATTCACAAGGTATTCTTTGTTGAGTTCCCCATTATACTGCATGAATGATTGTCAATATTGGATACTAGATAGACAAACTTCTAAAGACGAGAAGCTGTTGAATGGAGTGATCAGTTGGTTCGCGAGGTAACCAGTGTAAGTAACGCCATTTCTAGAGGTGTTAATTTTTGGGTTGATAGTATCTTGCAAGGATATATTACTGAGTTTGTAGTAGATACTATAAGCTCATATAGTGAAGCTGAAAGAAATTTTTTCCAAGGAACTAAAATAAGATATTTGTTATCTATTAGTACATGGATCAAAATTAATGTCTATGAGAAGGGTATCTTATAGTTGAGTAGTTGAGTCGCAGACTTGGGGAGGAGCTTATGTCATAGATGACCTATTAATAAAATGGGAAAGGGTGAGTTGAAATGTTCCCTGGAAGTACAGAACATGAACTAGAAGCTAGATTCCTAAAGAGTGGAAGGAGATTCAGGTCAGGAAAGAAAAGGAAAACTAAAGAAGGATGACAAAATCCTAGCCTGTTCGAGGAGATTAAACACAAACTTCAGTCATAGATAAGTGAAGGATCTTGCGATGAATAGGAGGACTATAGACTGATATCGGAAGGAGCAGAGGATTCGAAAGAGTCTATGGAGATACCAAGTTTAGGACGCAACTACATCACACCAAGAATATCACCAGAGGTAATATCTATAGTCTCATCTCTATAAATGACTGCTAATACTAATAGTGCTATCCCTGTGACTAGCGAGAAAGAGGGTACACCTCCTTTCAATCCTTTACCAAGAAAACCTGACACCAACGCAATGGCTAGAGTAGATATTTCATTTACCCACATTCAATGGAAACAGATCAGAAGATCCAGAGTAGCTTTGGTTTTTTTGTGAAGCTATTTAGATGGTTCGTTTAGTCCATAATGCGGACATAAAGAAGGCGAAGATGATCACAACTCTTAGGGGTCGTGTGCTAGATTGGTTTATGAATTCCTATGCTGCACCAGATGGAACACTACAGAAGACCCTTGATGAGATCCAATCTGTAATGATCTCTGAGTTCAGAAAATTGAAGTCTGAGTCGTAGTGCATTATTGATATCAAGGAGATAAAACAAGCACTGAAAGAGTCATTATGGGACTTTGACCAACGCTTTAAAAATTTGATGGCTAAGGTGAGTTTCCAAATGTCGGACGTGTAACATAAAGAGTGGTTTATTGCTGTGCTATTACCACACATCTAAGGGTCGTTAATGTAACAAAATATCAAGTCCTAGACAAAAGCATTAGAGTTAGCAATGAATATAGAGGCCTCGTCAATTGGCGACAGTGCCGTAGGAATGGTACAGATTCAGTTGCAGATGGCTAATCTGCCAATACAACTTCAGGACATCAAGAAGGGTAAGGAAGCACAAGAAGATTTATGGTGCACAAAATGCAAAACAGACGGACATACTAAGGATATTGTCCGACCTTCATGAATTATGTCTCATCCAGTGCGCCAAACCCATTAAATGGCCACAGACTACCCTAGTGCTACCTATGCCAGTCTATAGGGCATTGCAATGAAGAATGTTTATATTTTCAAAAAGTTGTAAGTACTCTGGCAAACCTCTTCTGTAAATTTTGTAAGTCAGTAGGGCATGACGAGAAGGATTGCAAAGCATACCAGTTTCTGAAGGTAAAAACTGTCGTTACCTACTTAATGAAAAATGAGGGGCACGCTAAGGATGAATAGGCACAAGCATCACATTAGCTTGCATAGTTCCCACCCAATCAATATCAAAACCTGTATCAACCTCAGTATGTGCATCAGCAGCCACACACACAACAAAATCACTACCAAAAGCTCTTGGAGGAGGAGGTTTTGCTATAACTATGGACAACCAAGTCACTATGCTAGATATTTCCTGGAACCTACAAAGACATGTTCATAATGTAAAGGGAAGGACCATAATGTAGACAAATTTCCTCAGTTGATCACAAAATGGCAAGCAAGGACTATCCCAAGACCCATCCATGTGTAGAACCCGAATCCAAATATGAATATGAATGTTCAGATGATTGTGGTGGAACCATGAGATTTGAATTTCATTGTCGTAAAATAAGTAGGTGCTGCGACCGAAGCAGATCAAGATAAACTACAAGAACAACCATAGCCACAGGTATGGAAAATGGTGCAAAAAAAGGAGCCATTTGACATCCATAAATAGAAGGAAGTATTCTTGGATGTGCGACCAAAATTTGTGGATCCAAAAGTACCATTGACATCCTAAGAATTCGAGGAGATACCTGAGTGGTTTCAACACATATTCTAGAAGAAGGTCCCACAAAAGGTTAGTTATCTAAAATCCTTTCTGTCAAGTGTCTTAACGCTAATACAAGATAAAATTCTATTGCAAAACTACAAGAAATGATAGAAGATATACCCATAGAGCCACGACCTGAAAAGAAATTTAACCAAGTGAGAAAGAAGTTCAAAACTGGTTGCGAGTTAAGAATGACTACATAGATAGGTGACTATGACATGGATTACATCACCTTAGTCTTGGGGTCTGATGTCACTATTTTGACGCGACAAACTTGGAAAAGTATGGGCAAGTCGCACTTGGACTGGCCCCCTATCCAGCTGCAACTTGGAAATTAGGCGAAGGTCATACCCATTGGTTGGTTGAGTCAGGTCCCTGTTGACATTGAAGGGTTGCACACATTTGCAGACTTTGTGGTCATTAACATTGTTGATGACAAAAAATGATATCCCTCCCTGCTGGGAATAGATTGGGCCATAGACAATCAGACCATTATAAACTTCAAGAAAAATATCCTCTCATTTGAGGATAATGAGATGAGAGTGGTGTCTCCCATTGATCCATTAGAAGGATAGAGATACATTGAGCCTATATACAATGAAGTACAGGTTGACTATCTTGACCAGATCTCCAATGTCACTGCATTACAAGAAGACTACATCAATCCAACTGCAGATGGAAACATGAGATGGAAGAGTGCTAGCTCCTACACATTTGACTCAGGGGAGGCCTTGGAGAATTGGAAAAACAGATTACATGAAGTCTCTATGAGAAGGTGTGCAAGAGTTACAAGGTCTGTGTGACGGGTGGAGAATTAGCTACGAGAGCTACCCACATATGAGGGTTTACCTAACCTTGCAAACTTCTTAACTGAGTTTGAAGGACTTGTAACAGAGTCATGGTGGTTGTATGCACTAGACCACGTGCTAAAAGCTACACCTGCTAGATGGTGGGGTGCGCATAAGGAATCTATAACAGACTAGCCATAGTGCAAAAGGTTGATGAAAGTCAATTTTGGTGAAGAGGTCACCCTTGTAAACCACAAGTATTCAGGACTAGCAAACCCAATTGGACATCTTAACCATTGTTGCATTGTATTTGTAGAATATCTGTGACAAGAATGGGTCCATCATTTTGTACATACATTGGAGATGACACCTATAACCTGGTATGCATCCATGGAATTGCGACAAGGAACCTAATATTATGAAGGGATTTCTAATCAGTTTTTGCATACATTTGAATTCACCTATGAGCACCCTATAGTTGATGTTGCGCTTTAGACGATAAAGGAGAAGAAATTTGCTGAGATTCCTGTCGAAGAGGCTAACTCTCACTAGTGCAGTGCAACCATCAAGCAATGGATGGCTTGTTACAATTTAATTGGAGACCTAGATGATGATCCAACTAATATAAACATACCAGAATCCAAAGGCATGCACGAAGTAGAAGGGAGTGGTATTTCAATTAACCAGTTCCTCAAGCCCTTAAAGATAAAGAAAGTAAACATTGGGTCACCAGAGAACCCAAATCTTGCCAATATAGGAGATTATTGGGATGAAGAGACAGTTGCGAAGATCACGGATTTACTGCATTAATATCAGGACCTATTCCCTACAAAATTCTCAAAGATGAAGGGGATATTGGGAGACCTAGGGGAGATGAAAATACCCCTTGGACCAGATGCTAAGCCCAGTAAGAATCGACCATATAGGATGAACCCCAAATACAAGGAAAGGGTAAAAAAAGAATTGGATCATATGCTTGAAGCAGGAATCATTAAACCTGTTGAGGAGTCAGAGTGGATCAGCCCTGTAGTGATCTAGGATAAGAAGACAACAAGAGAAGTCAGGATCTGTGTTGACTTAAGGAAGCTAAATGGTGCATGCTCGCACAATCCATTCCCAACACCATTTATAGATGAATTAATTGAAAGTGTCAGAGCATAATAAATGTATTCATTTATGAATGACTTCTCGAGCTATCATCAAGTTAGAATTGCACAAGAGGATTGCCACAAAACAAAATTTGTCACAGAATGGGGATGTTACCAGTATATGGTAATTCCCTTTGGACTTAAGAATGCACCTGCTGTTTTTTTTTATAATAGTAGTTTCTGCTTTAAAATATTTTATACATAAATTTCTTGAGGTCTACTTTGATGATTCAACTATGTTTGGTTTAGCACGAGACCATATTGAGATTCTGCACATGATGCTGGACCACTGTTTCTAGTATCAAATCGTGTTTAATTCAAAAAAATGTATATTCTGTGCACCATTTGGTGTGTTGTTGGGTCATGTCGTATGTTGCAATGGTATTTTAGTCGACCCGGCAAAGATTGCGATTCTTCTCGATTTACCACTGCCTACATAAGTCACGCAGCTAAGATCAGCATTAGGACACATGGGTTACTACAAAAAGTTCATCAAAAGATATGTAGCGATTACTGTACCAATGGAGAAATTGCTGAAGAAAGACGCAAAGTTTCAATGGAAAACATATTTCCAGGAAAGCTTGGATAAATTGAAGAAAGAAATGGCCATTACGCCAATGCTTTTATTTTCGGACTGGAAAAAGGAGTTCCACATGCATGTCGACGTGTCCTCTATCATGCTCGACATAGTCTTGAAAAAACTAGGAGAGGATGCACTTGACCACCCTATTGTTTTTGCTAGCAAAAAACTATCCACAACAGAAAAAAATCTACACAACATCAGAAAGAGAAGGTCTCTCTATGGTCTATTCTCTCCAAAAGTTCAGACACTATTTGTTGGGTGGGCATTTTCAGATGTACACTAACCATTCAATGCTGAAATACCTAGTCAACAAGCTAGTGTCGGGGGGGAAGATCTATAGATGGCTTCTCCTATTTCAGGAATTTGATTTTGAGGTCATAGTAAAAATTGGTCGACTGAATGTCAGGCCAGACCACCTGCCAAGGATAGAAAGTGGTGAAGAACCAACCATCTTGGAAGATAATTTTCTTGATGCGCAACTATTTTCAAGTACTGTGTCACTGTGTCTTTGACTATGAATGACCCTGGGTTATGAGTGAAGCACATGCTGGTGTCGTAGGAGGACACTACATAGGAAAAGAAACTGTGCATAAGATATTGTGGGAAGGATTATGGTGGCTAACCATACACATCGATACTAAAAGCTTCTGCAAGCATTGTGATATATGCCAAAGAATAGGAAAACCATTGTGCCGCGGTGAGATGCCACTTGCACCACAGATAAGACTTCAAGCATTCAACAAGTGGGTAGTTGATTTCATTGGACCAATCATTCAACCAGGAAGGAGAACTGTCACACACTACATTATCACTGCAATGGACTATTTTACCAGATGGGCTAAAGCTGCACATGTTAAAGATTGTACAGCTACGACTGCGGCAAAGTTTTTATTTGAAAATTTAGTCACCATATTTGGCTATCCAAAAAATTTACTAAGTGACCAAGGTACGCATTTTGTTAACAAATTTATTGATGAGTTGACTACATATTTTTAGATCCAGCATAAGAATACAATACCATATCATCCTCAGGAGAATGGAAAAATCGAAGCCTTCAACAAGATCCTGGAGAACGCATTAACCAATGTATGTAATATCCACCAAGATAATTGGGATCAGAAAGTCTCAGCTGTGCTATGGACATATCACACAACTTGCAAACAACTAACAAGGCACACTCCATTCAGACTAGTATATGGATAGGAAGTTGTGATACCAACGGAGCACATTGTACCAAGTCTAAGGATTGTTGCGTTGACGAAGATGTTGTCGAACAAAGGTTGTCACATCTCGTTCAGATGGAAGAAGAACGCTTCATCGCAGGATTTCATCAGACAGTTGAGAAACAATGACAGAAAGCATGGAATGATCACCATATCAGATTTAATCCATTCGAAGTAAGAGGACTTGTGTTGCTGTATGACATCAAATTCTTCAAACACCCAGGAAAGTTGAAGACACATTTGCTAGGACCATATTTGATTGCGCACATCACTGATGCGGGTGCAATAAAACTGTAGAAACTAGATGGAACGCATGTCGTGGGTATGGTGAACAGAAGTTGCTTGAAACCCTACTATGATGGTCATAACATCCCTGGTTAGAGTCGAAAAAAATATGAGAGGCCAAGAGATGTAACTAGTTCTGTCGCACGTCTGCGACAGAACCAGTGCAAAACGTAGGAACAAGCGCCAAGCGCATGAGAAAAAGAAAAAAGCACAATAAAGGGTAGCAAGTACTACAAAAAGTGGAAATGACAGTCTGGCTGACATTAAAGTGTGAATATTCGGCAATGGAAGAAGCCGTTATGATAGCTAAGACTCCTAAATTCAACAAGATACAAGGAGAATGATGGCGAGGTTTTGGGTCATGTCAAAGCCTCCCTCGGCATAACTTCCATAACTATGATGGCCTGCACAACAAAGCACTTGAGCTACTGAGTTAATAAAGGATCACATCGATCGAGAATCCCATGTGATCGATTGGACATCAACCTCCCATTCCATGACTAATACAAGACGTGCTAGTGGGTATAAGTATAAGGCTTTGCCTTCAAGCATCCTTTTATGCACAGTAAGAGAGAAAAAGAATGAGAGCCGAGTTTTTGCAAAGCTCAAGTATATCATAGTTGGACCTGATATCAATGGTTATAGAGATTCTGAGTGATAGCGAGCTATCCGATGCAACTGTTATGTCAGGCTTCCCAATTGAGGAAGAGATAGAATCTCTAGAGATACAACAACCAGAACTGCAAATAGAGCTTGAACCGATGGAAAAAACAAGGAAGAATCCTGAATAGGTGCCAACACCTACCCATATTGAAACCCCTTAGATGCATCCTTTATTGAGCCCTGCTCAGAGATCACAAGCTATAATTACACAACTAATCAGGGAACCTAGATAGGCTAGTGAGAGAGCATCAAGAGAGGTGTCTAGACTAGCACCACCTCCACCGAAAAGAAAATGTAAAGCTACCGCTATTGTTGACAACCTGGGGAAAGCACCATTAGAGGAAGACCCAGAGGGAGAATACCTCATGGAAGAGGACTCACCATCACATGCAGATGTGGATGCTGGGAGAGAAGAGAAATACTTCCCACACTATGTTTGGCCCAGGAGAGCTGAAGCGGAGGAGGTGACACTTCCGAAGAAAGAGTCCACAGTGTTAGTTTCACCTTGGATCCCTAACAATGTACCCCTACTAAAGAATCTAATACCAAAGATATCCAACTTGACATTTGAATATGTCAACACTCGCTTGTAGTTTGGCTTGGAGATAAGCAACTGCATGACTACCAAAGTTGTACCTACTCAGGCACAGGTCTTAGTACCAATGCAGTGGGATAATGGTGTCGCCAACGTAGGACTGGTGGACTTGATGTTCATGCTTCATTTCGGCCACAGTATTTAGGTGAATACATATGTGAAACAACTTCTAGTTTGTTTCCATAGAGGGCGCTTATCTCTCGATCAACCATAATCGGTTGTCGTCGAGCTTATTTATTTCATCACCAATCTGCTGAAGAAAGGGAAAGTCCTGACCCCATATTTGAACAAAAAATACACTACCAAGATAAATTAGAAGTATATCCTTTAGCGTGCGGCAAGTGGATTTTGGATTGACCCCATTGAGGACAACATAGTGCGGTTCACTACAAAGCTCCTCACTTGCAAACTGTTACGCAAGATGAAGTCGACTTAATGTACTACTGGACCAGTAGAACTTGCAGAACTATGCAGACAAGGCATTAGAGGAAATTTCAACTCAAAATGGGCCTCCTAAGGAAAATTAATAAAATAATAGTTAAAATAATAAAATAATATTTATTAATTTTGAAGGAAAAAAAGAAAAAACTATTTTTTTGTTCGTATTTTTGACATATCTCCATGTGTTTTTACTCAAATTTCGATTGAGAGAGCTCGTTCGATGTGGAATTAAATTCTACATCCAATGAGTACCCACTCAACATACTTTTCATAGTCTCCACTACCCAAAAAATAAGAAATACCTGAAAAAATATGATGATGACATCATCATCACATTTTTTCAAGTATTTCTTGTTTTTGGGGTAGTGGGGCCCATCAAAATTATGCTGAATGGCTACTCATTGGATGCAGAATTTAATTCTGCATCCAACAAGCTCTCCTGATCAAAATTTGAGTAAAAACACAGGGATATATGTCAAAAATACGAACAAAAAAAGTAGTTTTTTTATGATACTTATCCCCAAATTTATATTAAAAAATTGTTTAAGAGGTGCTCCCTTTTTAATTTTAAAGCATTTTGATTGGCTATTACATTATGAAATGGAATTTGTATTATTTTTGGAAGGCCCAATTTAAATTGAAATTTCCTCTAACGAGTTATTTTCAACTGGTCACAGTTTCTGCTCAATGAAATGATAGATGATGCGCAACAGGCAAAAGAAGAGGGTAATCCCAAGTTTCACTACTCTTGGCTACTCATTCTAATATCGTTCATTCTATGGTCCAACCCATTGAACTACTAGCAAGTAGATGTCCCACTACTTGGACTAGGCACAAAGTATCAAAACTTATCGGAAAGCAAGAAGCACAAGGACCGACAGATAGACAATAACATCAATTTTTTTCTGCACACCGAGGCATTGTGTGACCTTTTCAGTTGAACCCATAGAATCTAGCACATGACAGTGCATAGGTATGTGGCCTTCATAAATTTCTAGACTCACGTGCATAAAATGATTCTGGAACCCAAAAAAAATCCAACAAAACAAGTACATCATGTTGGATTCATGATCACGGATGAGCATGTGGACGCCATTATTAAGTATTGGCCTGAGGAATGGTGTGACCCACTAGTAGAGCTGCTACCCAAGATAAAAACCAAGAAGACCCACCTACTAACCAAGGTGAAAATGTTGGTGCAGGAAATGATACTGGCGTCAGCCAAGGAAATGGCCAAGGGAATTGTTGTACAGGATTATACACCTTATAACCTAAGGTCTGGGGTTACCAACATACTCAATAAACTTGCACACAATTGAATCTAGAGTGCAATAGAGGAAATAGGAGGATTGGAAAGACTTACCCGATACACGACGGTTGATCCTAGCTTGTCCTCTTTCGCTCTGCTTCTCCTCCAAAGTCTCCAGGGATGCTTTCTCCTTCACCTGTCAAGATTCAATCTTCCAGATACAAGATGATTCATATATATATAATCAGGTTAGATAAATCATATATGGAATGATGAAACATAAAAATTTATCAAACCATAATACATGAGACACATATGGAAGAAGGATTCTCTTTATTAACAATAATGAGGAAGTTCAGATTACAACCCAACGCCTGAGACAAGGACTCCTCTGAGTTCAACTACTGCAAAGAATTCTGTATAAAATCCACCAGCATAACTTTTCTCTTCAAGTGTATGTACCAAACACCCTCCCCAAGGCCTGTATTTATACATGGTGAAATAAAGCAGTTTCGAAGGTTGAGGAGGTTGAGACAGTTAAGGAGATTAAGGTAAATGTCTTAACTAATCTCAAGTAATCGCATTTTTTTATTTTTAATGTCAAAGGGACACATCCGCAAGTATGAATAATGACAACTCGTGTATGATCCGCGAGTTGCTATAAGAGCAACCCGTGTATACATCCATACGTGACATGCAACAACTGAAACTCGCGTATGATCCGCGAGTTGCATATATATAGGGTCGCGTATATAACTTGACATAGTTAAAAAGTCAAAGTAACTAGCTGGATGGATGATGAATGTATTTTATAATAAGCCTATCTATAGTGTTTTGGGAAATCCTCAATCCATAGATGTCCTTTTGTGTGCCAACATGAGGGATGTCGGCACTCGGATGGAGAGGTGCCATTCAGGTGGATAACAGATGCCCCCTAATGTGTGAGGTTGGAGGGAAATGATGACCGAAATACATTATAATCTTCATCTTTGGAGAACTCAGAAATCCAATGGAGCAGAGAAAGTACTTGAAACAAATACATAGTAATGTCATATACAAAGTTACATCTGAGGATGCTATGTTCAATTTACTGGAACACCAGCTCCTTTACAATATTTGAGTACATCATATGATATGGGTATAAAACCACGGATATTACAAAGGTGGATCGAAGCCGCAATATATAATAATGATGAGTCTTCAAAGATATGGAAGCTGTGTATAGGAATAGAACATAATCTTGCACAAGTTAGTCCATAGGTGAGGAACTAAGGTCTTCATAAAGGATCCCAAAGAACCAGTACAATCCAAGCCATGTGAATAAGGTTAAGCTGAAGTCGAACATGGAAAGGATTCAATAGTTTGTCAATCAATAGGTGATAATCAACAACTGAAGCAAAGGAAATCACCAATGATGAAAGTGAATCCTGAGGTACGATCGTCAAAACTCTAGGTCTTCGTCATCAGGAAGTGCTGAAACGGAACCGTGCTATGATAAGGAAGGCAATAGATCCTCCAATGGATCACAAGAGTGACTAGGAACTGGGCAAAAGAAGGGAGACACAAATAGATAATAGATATAACAATGATGGGATCAGGCTATAGATTAGACATTGGGAAGAGCCCTTGAACAATGAGCACAACACAGAGATGACCCAAGGTAGCGTATAACTTATAGATAGAACAACTAGACTTATCTGTCATGTAGGAGACATGATCAAATTCCCCAGGTATAACAGACAAGAGGAGGAGTAAGAAACTCAAAGTGATAGCTGAACACAAGTGGACACTGAAACATGGATATCGGAAAACAAAGAGTGCTATGTTCAAGGATGACATGCTGCCATTACTGAAAACAAGAGAAAACTTCTTCCTTACCTTCCCTATTAAATTTTAACGAGTCCAGGAAAGTCAACTCAGTTCCCTCTTCATTTTTTAACAAGCTTGAAGAGATGGGAAAATAATGCTTGATAGTGTCACTAACTCGTGGATTTAATGATCCCGAACTAGTACATGCTCAGTCGGTGTTTTCACATTTAGAGAGTCTGAAAACTCCAAAGAAGACTCCAGGGGGGTCCTTTTTTGTCCAATTTAGTCTCCTGAGGCCAAAAAAGTATAAAACAAACCATAGAAGAACTCTCTTAACTTCCAAAGAAGAAAAGGTGAACCTTTTTCGTACTTAGTCAGGGAGGTCCGAAAAAGGTTAAATTACCACCTACCCAACGCTCCTTCCAGAACAGCATAAAATAGCTTGAGTTTTACGAGTGTGAAGGGAAGCAAGATCACTCGGAAAGATCCATTTGGTTATGAGAAATGGGGCTTACAACAATAAACTCGTTGCTTTGTTCTTAAGTGTTTAACGAGCATGACAAAGACACAAAGTACACTCAGAATCTTTTTCATGTTTAGGTCTAGAGCACGAAAAAGAGAAAACTAAGCTTAAACAGGGTGTTCCTTTTCCGTAAATTTAGTCCCTCAGGTCCGGAAAAGTGATAAACCTATACCTGAGAATACTCTTCTCAATTCAAAAGAAAAGAGAGTGATCATTTCTTGTATTATTCCACATGGTCTGAGAAAGAGATAACCTACCACCAATGCGGATGCCCGTTCACATATTCTTAACGAGCTTGAATGGATGAGATAACTCGGAAGTCAAGTCTATTTTGAAGGAGTCAAACCTGGGCCTAAAGAAACTCCATAAGGGCGGGGAGTCCTATAAATGGATAGCTTGTAAAAAGAGATTCAAAAGAAGCTCTATTTGGCGTGAAAAATAGCTAAGAGGATACCCCTGAACCTGAAACAGTTGCAGCATGAGTACCAAAGGATGACATAGGCATATAAGAAGGATACTCATGAAAAAGGGTCCTAGCCACGGAAGAACAATGGTAGAAAAAAGGGACTAATGGCTGAGAATACCATAGTCCGTGGCAAAATGTTGAATGTTAAGGTTAATGTGGAATGAAAAGATGCCAACATGTATTGGAAATAACAAAACCACCCTATTGGAGCAGCAACACTTTGTAAAAAGTGATAAATCTGTTTCAAGGCACAAAGAATATGGTATTAGTTGATTGACATTTCAAACTATAGAAAAAGACCCACTTAAATAAATATAATTTCTATAAATAGTTTGAAAATTAAAACAAAACTCACCATTTGAACTTTTGAGCCATAAAAAGCAAGTTTTACCCTCTACCTTTGATTGATCATTGTGGAAAATTGGACCGACGAAATCAAAATCCGCCAGCTGCAGGTAAGCCTACACCTTGAGATCTTCATTTTGATCCAAGCAAATGTTAATTTTGAGTGTGAATTCCATATTTAAAAGCATCTTAAACTATAGCAGGGTGCATACGTGGGTTGCTGATAGTGAAACTCGCAGATACATGTTGTATACGCAGGTTGTCTAACTACACAGTCGCGTATGCTGTGTGGAGGGAAAAAAGCTTAAATATAGTCAAAATTTTTGAAATTTTGATATGGAAATACTGAATCAAATTGCTTGTATTTTCTAGGTAAAACATGGTTCTGGAATGGAGGGAAAGGGAGCATGAAATAATGGACCAAGCAACACTCCAAAGTGTGCCCACTATACAGGCTTTGCGGACCAGTGGGCTACTGAAATTCTTTTGTACATCACCCATGTGGGCCAATGTCCGCATACTTGAGTTCATGGTCAATTATTAGGATCATGATTTGGGGATGTTCAACCTACAAGGTGAAACCCTAGAGCTTACCACTGAAGACATATATTTTATTACCAGGTTGTCACGACGGGGAGCATCGGTGAACATGGAGGGAACTGGCAGGGACAGTGACCCCTTAAGTGTCCAAAACTATATATATGTGTTCTATACACCGGGTACTCAAAGAAGAGGAACCAGTGTTCCAATTGCAGATATCCGAGATTTTACTCTCCAGGTATTAGCTAGCACCATTGTGAGAATTTCAGGATCATCATCCTTAAATTTGGCCATGAGGAACCAAATGAGGATGGAAGTAGACTATTTTAGAGGTGCTCTCTATGATTGGTGCTTGGGAGTTTCCCCCATTATGAGGAGACAACTATCCGACTACAAGAGAGGAAGATGCAAGAATTTTGGCTATGCAAGCATATTAGTGGCGTTCTTCTTTGAGAGAGTACCAGCATTGAGCCCTGCTATACCTCTATAGGTCAGATCTCCACGTCAGCTGAGGCTGATCAGGTGGGGAGACATCTTCCTCCGTCAAGGAGGAGGAGACTCAGTACACCGTTTCTATGATGATGACTTTTACACGTGGTCGGAACGACAGCTGCCGGCACTGGAGCAATTTCCATATGTCGAGATGGACTTCTGAGGTGACCCCAACCTTGTCCTCCCTCTAGGAGGAGCATGGGGTGAGCTAGGTAAGTAATCTTTAATTTTTTTATCATTTTCAAATTTTTATGAATTTTCAAATGATAGATATATACATATATACAAGTCTTAACCCTATTCATGTGTCAAAATGAAGATATTGGACCAGTCCGCCCTGAAGGGCACCCTCGCATGTTTGTTCGTCCTATCATGGGTAAGGAGCCAGGATTGATTAGGGTACTAGAGGGAAAGCTGTCCAGGCTAACCCAACAAGTACTAACCATATGGATAGAGCATATCCCTACAACCATGCAGGAGTTTGTTGTGGGGGTTCCACTGGTTTGGCTATGTCTTTTCAGACGAGTGGCTAGAGTAGTGCTCGTATATAGAGATGCGGTGGAGGCTGCCGAATCTAAGGAGGCTGAGGAAGCCAGAGTGCAGAGGGACCATGGGGACCAAGGAGGTCCTAGTGGCCAGGGCAGTCCTGTTTAGTTCTAGGGCATTTTGATGGACTATGATCCACATTTTTGTATATTTTTTATATGATGGGATCTGAGGATCAGACTTGACCTATCTATGAACAGATATTTTACATATATATATATTAGTGTTTGTTGTTAGTTTATTTACAAGTGTTTTTCATATGTTTGCTGTATATCTTTATAAAATGTGTGTGAGATGCCAATCCAAAATGTAATTAGCATATGCATCAGTCAATGAATTTTTGTTTCGTGGAATATGATTGAAAATAATAACTTCAAAATGTCTTTCCAATAAACGAATTTGCATGAACTGACATAATAAGATAGGATTTCATACCTGATAAGCTCGATTGAGCTAGGAAACCACCAACTGAGAGTCCAAATAGACCTCAAGCTGGGTGATACCATGTGACAAAGCATCCCATAGGAGCTCAATGATGGCCCTATACTCAGCAACATTATTTGAAGCAGGACCTAGACAAGTGCCTCTCGCGGCGACAAGCTGTCCTGAGGGAGAATAGATAACCCATGCTGCCGATGCTAGGTTACAAGTATGATGGCTGGCGCCATCAGAAAACCCTATATACTGTTCAGAAGACATCTACAACAACCAGCAGATATATATAAAAAACAAAACTGACAACCTAATGTACATAAAAATGCATACACTAAAAATACAAGAAAAAGTGCTAAGCCTAAGTGTAGTACTTCTTCAGGTAGAGCCCATTTCTAGGCTCAGGAAGCTTAATCCCATCGAAATCAACTAACGCATATGCACCCTTACTTAATACTTTTGACATGACATAAAGTCCTAACTACATCGCCTTAAATTTTCCTGCCCCCAGAGGTTCTTTATCTTGGTCCCAAAGCAAGACAAGTTCCCCTTCAGAAAAAACCCTAGGTTTGACTGATTTATCATACTGAGATTTAACCCTATTTTTATGAGCCTGATTAGTAGTCAGCGCATCTCTACGCTATTCATCAAGGTGTTCTAAATGTACTAGATGTTCCTCAAGCTCAGTCATATCAGGAAACACATGAATGGCTATCTGTAGAGACAAGATTTCACATTCAATCGGAGTAACTGCTTCCACCCCATGAATGAGTTGGAAAGGAGAAAAACCCGTAGCAGTATTTACATTAGTTCAGTAGGCCCAAAGAGTAGGATATAACATGATGTGCCAGTTAGAGCTGGCTGCATCAATTGTACGTTTAAGGATAGTTTTTAAAGTCTTGTTGACAGCCTCAAACTGACCGTTTGCTTGCGGATAGTATAGAGAAGAATGTTCTTGTTTGAATCCGAGCATAGTAGTCAGTTCCATCATCATGTTATTTTGAAAATGACTACCATGGTCAGTGACAATCACTTTGGGTATACCGAATCGTGCAATAATCTGATTGAATACAAAGAAAGCTGTTGTTTCCCCGCCGGCTTTGAAAGTAGGCATTGCCTCTGCCCATTTCGTAAAATAGTCAACAACGACAATGATGTATTTGTGCCCCCCAGCCGAGGCTGGGTTGCATGTCACATAATAAATCCCTCATTTCATGAAGGGACATACCGAGACAATGGGAAATAATGGAGCAGGATGTGACCGCATTTTCTTGGTGTAAAGCTGACATGGATGACACTGCTTCCACACAATCTTTAAAGATCGTGGGCCAGAAATAACTGACACGCAATATCTTCTGGGCCGTTGCTAACCCAGATAAATGACCCCCACATGCTCCACTATGGGAATCATTTAGGATAATCTCCGCTTCCTCATGAGTAAGGCAACGACGCAACAAGGAATCTACCCCTCGTCGATATAATGTATCTCCTATAATGAGGTAGTTCTTGGCATGGAGGTGTAATTTACATCGTTCCTCCTTAGAGGAAGCTGTAGGATACTTCAAAGTATGGAGATATATAAGAATATCTCCGTACCAAGGATCAGAGGTGGATATCAGGAAGATGTGCTCATCTAGGAATGAGTCATCTTCAACCACTACATATTCTTCAGTAGGAAATTCTGCTATAAGCTCAACAAAAACTAAGGACTTCTTAGACTTAGCGGACTGAAAATCCAAGTCAAACTCTTGGAGAATGACTATCCATTTGTTAAATTCCCCCCCAACAATCCATTGGGGTAAAACATATTGGAACGGATTCACATCCGCCACTACCATGGTGGTCCTCAGTAAAATGTAGTGACATAACCTCTACACAGCATAAACAACTGCTAAGGCTAATTTCTTGACGTGGGAGTATCTAAGCTCAGGTCTAGCCAAGGCACAACTAAGATAGTAAACGACATGCTCAACAAACTTATCATCCTCCTGGACTAGTAATACCCCAATGGTCAACTCTGACGTGGCTAGATATAATATAAAATCCCTAGAATAATCTAGTGGACGTAATAAAGGTGCTGACAACAAAGCTATTTTCAATGCCTCGAATGCAAGTTGTGTTATTTCATCCCATGAAAATGGGGTGTCTTGTTTGAGCAGGTGCATGAAACCCTTAGTGATCCTGGCATAATTAACAATAAAACGTCGAAGAAAGTTAGACTTTCCTTGCAGGCTTTGAAGTTTCCTAAGAGAACGAGAAGGAGGCAGATTTATAATGGCCTCAACTTTCAAAGGATCCACTTGAATGCCTCTACTAGAGACAATGAATCCAAGTAATCTTCCTGACTCGACGTAGAATACACACTTGTGGGGATTCAAGCGAATTTTATAATATCTACATCTTTAAAATATCAACCATAAATGATCTGGATGTTGGATCCTCTTACGAGAATGTGTGGGAAGATCATCAAGGTATGGTTCGACAATGGCTTTAATGTCATGAAAAGCAAAGTTCATAGCCCGTTGAAAGGTTGCCCCATCATTTTTCAATCCAAAGGACATTTTCTTATATGCAAATGTACCCCAAGGGAAAATGAAAGCAGTTTTATGTTGGTCTTCCAGTTTGATTTGGATTTGATTGTAGCCGGAGAAACCATCCATAAACGAAAACACCTCACTCCCTGCACATGCATCTATGATCTGATCTATAAATGGTGTGGGGTAGTTGTCCTTAGGACAGGCTTTATTGAGATCTCTAAATTCTGTACAAACGCGAATAGTCCCTTGCTTTTTATCAACAGGAACAGGTTTGGATACCCATTCAGTCAAAGCTATGGGATATATAAAACCATCTTTCAACATCTTTTCAACTTCTGCCTTCACAGCCGCTGCTTTGCATGGGTTCACGGGTCTTAATTTTTGTCAAACTGGCTTGGCATCAGGATATGTTTGGATTTCATGTTCAACAATCGATGGATCTATGCCTGGCATCTCCTCATATGACTAGGCAAAGACATCGCAGAATTCCTTAAACGGGGCAGTATAGATAGCAATCTCCTCAGGAGAGCAGTTTGCACCTATATATATGTTTTCCACGACATCGGGGTTTATAGAGATGTTAATAGGTATAGTGGCAGAAATATTTTCCATATTCCCCTCGAAAAAGATTCCTTCCCTAGGCAAGGGATTGATAGGTATATCAACATATTCTGACAATCTCACTCGAAACTCTTGGTTTTCTATTCTACTTAGTTTTGGAAGAAAATAGGATCGATGATGAAGATCCTCACAAAGATTATCACGTCCACTCATAGCTTCCAGAATAGCTTCATCAGAAGGTAAAACCATGTCTAAACAATCTATAGAATGCGAAGAGTTTTCCGCCCATGCGGGCAAATAGACTTCTTCCATATCATCTGAGACTGTTAGAGGATCTGGAATGGGATCAGCAGTGGCTTGAGTAATAGCTTGATATGCCACCTCCACTACCGATAAGGGCACTTCAAGTTCATGGGGAGTTGGGAGAACCCAAGGATCAGTCCTATCGACAACCGTAGTGATGGACTTCCCCACACTAGTAGAACCAATATAATTAACTGGGGTTGGAAGATCAAATGTGCCCATCAATGATGTGTACATTCCAGCCCCCAAGCTCTGTGCAGTAGGTTTGACCTGATCAACCAATGGAACAGCAGACTCATTAGACTCTAAATGGAATTTTTGGGTAAAATCAAGTTGATCAATAGTAATCAACTTGCCCTCATGTGGAAAAACCACTACACGAAGAACGGCTGACGCAATAGCGGACATCGCATAAGTCCAACTCCTTCCCAGAAGCAGATTGTAGTCCAAAGGAGAATAAATCACTTCTACTTCAACAAACATTACTTTGCCTGCCAACTTAATCTCAAAATCCGACAGGATACCATGCAGATGGAAGGATCTTCCATCAAAAGCAGTAAGCAAAGTGTTTGATGGGACCAGCTCTGGGGATCCAAGAGCTTTCCAACAGGTCAAGGAAATAACACATGTAGAGGCCCCCTCATCAACAACTACCCTTCCAATGGTCTTACCACCATGGACGACATCTATTGATAGGGCTACATGGTAAGGCAGGTGAATTTTAACATCAGATAAATGAAATTTCACCATGAGACTTGAAGAGTCCATGCTACCTAAAGCTGCTAAGAGGGCATCCCACTGAGCGGGACAACTCTGTAACACGTCTAAAGCTGACATTACACATGGGTTTTGAGCTAAGTCTTCAACCAAAGAGTATTTCGAAGCAGCCCTAGCATTAGGGTTATGCAAGGTCTTCTTGAAGACACCTTTCAGTATCTTAGGCATAGTTTCAACAGGCTTTTCTATTGTGAGAGGGTTAGAAGTTTCACCTACAGCTTTACCCTTCACAAGAGTCTCTTTCTCATAATTTTTGTTCCTTGTCTGCAACAAAGTCGAAGATCGAACCATGTTGATATAATTTGGGTCAGGGGTAGTTTGAATGCCCCCTGCTACATTAGAAGCTGAAGCAGAGTTCTTTCCTTGGGGAAAAGGATCCTTCAGGATAGTCGGTTGTTGAGCTTTAAGAAGCTTCTGGGCTTGATCCATAAGGGGAAAAAGGTGAGTAAGGTGGTCCTCTTGGTACAACTTACAAGGGAACTTGACCTTCTTCTTTTCTTTTTTTCCCCCATCAGCATTGTTTGTAGGCTTTTTCTTGTTTTGGTTTCCCTCTCCCTTCTTACCTTTCTTTTTCTTCCGGCCGGGCTACTGATTTCCCTTCTGAGAGGTTTGTGTAAAAACATTTGCACTCTGGGGGGAGGGGGCAGCCTTTGTTGCCTTCATCGTAGACTATTTGACAAACAACTGGTGAATTTGTTTAGTCAAAGAATCTACGGTGGAAGAGTTAACGGACCCAGCCACACCATCGGCATGGGGTCTAGGCTTAGGCTTCTCCACATCGTGCGAAGGCCTCGGTGCCTCAGGGATAATCTCATATAAGATCCCAGATTGTGAATAAATCAAATCCAGTTTCTGGGCCCTGAGTATGGCTTCTTCTTCATTCGTCACTCCTAAGGTGGATACATCCTTAGATATGTATGGCAACAGATATTTAAGGAACCACTCTAAAAGGAACTCAAGAGGGATAGTGGCTTTTATAAGGCTCTTTCACCTCCTCCACTCTTGGATGTGATCTGAGATCTGGGTAGCCTTGTTTTGTCTAAAAGTAGACAACAAGTCTGTTCCAAAATCATATTGGATGGGAAGCTGAAAGTGGCTAAGAAATGCACTAGCCAAGTCTCAGAAACTACTGAAAGCAGCAGAAGGCAATTCAATATACCATTTTTCCACAGTATCTGTCAAGGCCGTCTGGAATAGCCTCAACCTAACTGAATCTTCATTTAGCGAATTTGAAGAAAACCATAAATGGAAGGTGGTGGCATGAGCCCTAGGATCTTCACCAATTTTGCCTTCGAACTTAGGGATGCCCGATGGAAATTTGGTGGGAATAGGTGGCCACAAAGGATCATGCCTCACCGGGTCATTCATCAATTTTGAAAAATCTGGCAAGTTTAGGGTTGCCAGGAATGGAAGTTTGGGTCGAAACAGGGTAGTAAATGTGCCAGCTTGGGGATTTGAGGGACATGCCCCCGAATGCCCATGGGTAAAAGTGGGGTTACCCCCTGCCACCGGTTGCAAAGTGGGAAGATTACTTTGAAACGGATTCCATCCGTAACCCACAATATTGTGTGTGGGAGGTGCAGTGTAAGAAGTTCGGGCTGTCCCCATAGAATCAGGGGTCTGAAAGATAGGAGCAGGTATCCCTCCGCTAAACAATGAGAAGGGAGAGCTCGTGTAAGGGACCGAAATTGGTGTTTGGAAACTTTTCCCATAAGAGGTGTTGCTCCCAAACTGCACTCCTACATAGGAAGGAGATGGACCTACATATGGACTGGATGGGGGAATGTACCCCCCATTCCTAGGAAATCCTTGGACAAATGCCGAGGATCCTACCGGACCACTCTGGGTAGTATATGGAAAGGAAGAAGGAATAGTAGGTATACTGGGGATCCCAGTAACCATGTCACCAGAAGTACCTGCTATGTTTGAGTGAACCGATGGTTGAACCACCCGGCTCGCTGGATTCAAAGGTGTAGAAGGTAGACTAGATCTAGGGGCACTTACAGGGGGAGGTAGTACCCCTTCAACCGGAAGGGTTGAGGTGAACACAAAAGGAATTTCTTCCACAGAAGACATGATCCTACCCACAGGGACACCTAATACAGGTGAATCAAAAGATCTAACCTGAACGATCATAGGATCTTTTAAATCAGTCAAGGGGGTGTTAAAGTTTCTTGCAAACTCATCAGTATGCAATTCTTCTATATCAACTGTATCAAGATCAAAATAGTTAGCTATCAGTTTTGGTTCACCAAGAACTTCGCTTATCCCTACCGGTTCAAATGAACCATCAGTGTCTAATCTCTGCCTTTGGGGTAGAGGTGGAGGATCCAATGTTGTGAGAGGAGGAAGGTTTCTCAACCTTCTTGACCTTCTAAAAGGTTGGTCCTCCAGAATTGAAAATTTGACAAATCACACCCTAAGGCCAACTAAACATAGGAAAAACCACAGAGCATACACTAAAAAAATCCTAAAGCCTCAAGCAATCAAACAAGGGTAAAAGATGTACTTTCCCGAAGAAAGATAATGAATGATTACTTGGCGTCCTTGAAGTGGTTCTTAGGCACAAGCGGAGGAATCACCCAGCCACCCTCCTACACTTTCAACAAGGGTTACCTTCCAAGCCCGTTCAAGGTGAACTAGAAATAACCTTTCAGTTTACCTAGGTATGAACCCTAAAAGACAAGAGACTAAAGGCTTCCTTGGCTATACCAATAGTCTGGGGGGACAGTCGCAAGCTGAACTCGTATGCATGGGTAGGGTAGATGAGCCTGAAACTCTGTCTAGGACAGAATCCCCAGATGCGTAAAATTCCTGAGTTACATTTTGACAAGGATTCAGAGGGTTATCTCCTCTGTCCAAGCCTCCACGCGGCCTCGTGCTTAACTCTCGTTTGAGAGGAGCTTCCCAGATATAGTCGATAAAGTCAAGGATTTACCTAAAGAAAGGTCCACTACATCTGAGTTTTATAACTTGTGGGAAGTTTACACTTCCTAGCCCACAAGTCTAGCCTAAGCTAGTAGGTGAAAGGCCCCTAAAAAACAAAACTTACTAGTAAATTTTAATTTATGCGTTCATTTTAAAGGGTTGTTTCTTACTCAAGAGGAAATGGAGTGGTGTACTTGTGGTGTTTTTTACTCAAATAAGAAATAAATGAAAATAAAGGTGTATTCAAAGTAAAATTACCATTATAAAAGCAAACTTCTTTTTCTTTTTTGCAAATATATATTGATGAACTGAATGCAACGATAAAAGAAACTAAGCATATATTTTTATAGTTTTCGAGATAATATTTTTAAATTGAAATAAACAATACTTATGCAAAAAACAAAATGCAAAAGCTTAACAATGTTTTCTTTTCACTATTAAAAATACTCAAAATTCTACCATGCACCTAAAATGCATTATACTTGAGCAAACTTGAATCAAATAAACTGTATAAAACCAACAAACTGAAGCAAACAGGATAACATAACCAAAAAATAGCCAACAATCGAAGTCTAGGAACCCTAGCTTGGGTGCACACAATGACAAAAATCACTGTAGACTTGTAAAGGCAAGTGACAACTAACTACTGTCAAAAGACAGAATGGAAAAACAAAGCCCAATACCCTGATCACTGATCCAGACAGAGACACTTAAACCCAGAACCCAAACAGGCCAAGCTACTTCAGCATGTAAAATAGAGAATAAGCCAAGCAAATGAACCCAAGAGCTTTCGAAAAATCATGAAGTGTGGTCACCAAAGGCATTCAGACAAGCAACACAACATTCATAAAGAAAATCAACTCACAAATAGGGATTAGACAAAGAAAGGAACAAGCAAACCTTAACTTAAAAAATCCCTATTTCCAGGCATATACGCGACTGTATAGAAGGGCAACCCGCGTATGATATGTGACTATCCAGTAAAGCAACCCATGGGTGCAAGCCTGTATACGCGACTATACAGAAGAGAAACCCGCGTATAGGTACAAAAATTTTCTCAAAAAACAAGAAAAATCTACAAGACTTTCAAATACTGAGGCAAGTATGAACCAGGATAACAGAACACACACAGACTTCAAAGAAAAGACTGGTCAGGGGTGACAGAAACAACCTACAACAGTCTGGGCTCCCCAGCAGAGTCGCCAGTTCTGTTGTACAGGATTATACACCTTATAACCTAAGGTCTAGGGTTACCAACATACTCAATAAACTTGCAGACAATTGACTCTAGATTGCAGTAAAGGAAATAGGAGGATTGTAAATACTTACCCGATACACGACGGTTGATCCTAGCTTGTCCTCTTCCACTCTGCTTTTCCTCCAAAGTCTTCAGGGATGCTTTCTCCTTCACCTGTCAAGATTCAATCTTCCAGATACAAGATGATTCATATATATATATAAGCAGGTTAGATAAATCATATATGGAATGTTGAAACATAAACATTTATCAAACCACAATACATGAGACACATATGGAAGAAGGATTCTCTTTATTAACAATAATGGGGAAGTTCAGATTACAACCCAATGCCTAAGACAAGGACTCCTCTACAACCAAAGGATTCTGAGTTCAACTGCTCCAAAGACTTTTGTATAAAATCCACCAGCATAACTTTGCTCTCCAAGTGTATGTACCAAACACCCTCCCCAAGACCTGTATTTATACATGGTGAAATAAGGCAGTTTCGAAGGTTGAGGAGGTTGAGACAGTTAAGGATATTAAGGTAAATGTCTTAACTAATCTCAAGTAATCGCGTGTTTTTATTTTTAATTTCAAAGGGACACATCCGCGGGTATGAAGAATGACAACTCGCGTATGATCCGTGAGTTGCTATAAGAGCAACCCGCGTATACATCCATATGTGACATGCAACAACAGACACTCGCATATGATCCACGAGTTGCATATATATAGGGTCGCGTATATAACTTGACATAGTTAAAAATTCAAAGTAAACAGCTGGATGGATGATGAATGTAGTTTATAATAAGCCTATCTATAGTTTTTTGGGCAATCCTCAATCCATATATGTCCTTTTGTGTGCCAACATGAGGGATGTCGGCACTCGGACGGAGAGGTGCCATTCAGGTAGATAACAGGAATGATGGAGGTGACGGTCAAGATCATCCGTCGCAGGAAGAGGAAGAACAAGATAATCCTCATGGAAATGGTGACTCTGATCATAGTAATTTAGAGCACATGACTAGTCCGTAAAATTTCTAGACCCAAGCACAAACCCAACAACAAGAGGGCCGCTCGCAGCTCAAGAATAGAAAAGAAGACAAAACGTCTAGCATGAACACATTGACTGAAGATGGTGTGCAGGAGATTGCAAATGTTGTTGCTAAGCTCGAGCAAGAAATCCTTGACACTCTAAAGACACAGCAGGTAAACATTGCTGACCAAGTTAGGAACCACTTGAATAAGTTGATAGAAGCCATTAATGAGGTCAAAGCCACTATGGAGGCGGAGACATACGGTGTTGATCCAAATATTCCATTAGCCACACCATAGTCAGTGCCTCTGATCAAAGTAAATATTCTGAGGCACGCACTGGAGAAAGAAATAGAGACAAGTGCAGTTGATGATAATAGTAGTCTACATATTTACTTCTCCAAGCTAGCCTTGAGTGAAGTCTATGAAATTCAGCAAGCAGCCACGTCCGAATTACGGATGAGGGAAAATGTTGTTGCTTATTAAGAAACATAACAACAAAGGAAGGCGAATATGTGCAAGGACCTCCCTAAGGAAAAAGAACAAGAATTTGAAGGGTGCAACACCCTCCTTGTAGAGAAGGAACAAGAACTTGTGGCACATGACAAAATCCATGTCGCATTAGCTAAGACTATCAAGAGTGCAATTGCAGAGTTCACCCCTAAGGCAGGACAGGAAGACAAGGATTTAGCAACTAAGATTGTCTGACTCACATAGATAGCAGTCAGACTAAAAAAATAGGTTGAGGAGCTTCAAGCAAGATAGGTACCAAGCACACCTCCTGAGGTGCTCAAGGAGCGATGAAGAACATCGTATGAGGTTGCTGGAAAAATTAGTGAGGGTGAAACAGTCTGCTCTAAGGAAGTATAAGCCCTTTACACGATATGGGAAGTGCTTCTGGAATATGCGACCATAGAAAGTATAAGGGAGAACATGCGCAAAGCCGAGGAGAAAATAGTTGTGGAAAAGGAAGAGATTAGGAAGTTGTCATTTCAATAGAAAGTCACCAAAATGGCTGAGATTAAGCAACTACAGCAGGAAGTCCAGAATATTCATGATCAAGAGCAGACTAGGGAAGTTGAAGTTGAATCTCACCAGTCAGAAGTAGCAAGGGTCACATGCCTTATTTAGCCACTGCAACAAAAACTTGAAACCATCGCAAAATCAGTAGAGGCAGGCCTGTCGAAACATATAAGTTTCTACCAGGTGGAGTAGTTGGTCGCACAAGTAGAAGAAGTAATAGAGGAAGTTGCTAAGGTGCAACAGATGGTGAAGTAATTTTAGGACAAGGATAGTCCTCCCACACAGCATGAGATTGCACTTGAAACATAAAATCTTGAGAGAACCTAACTTTTGGAACAAGAAATTTTGAGAAGCCTTCCATTTTTGCTTACTGGCTCGGGACAAGCCACATGTGAGTGTTGGGGCTTGTTGGTCCAGGAAAATTAGACAAGGAAGAAGCTAGCATGCAAGCCAGGAAGGAAAAGCACATGCGACAAAGAGGGAAGTAGGCCGCAAAGGAAGCAAAGGAACCAACATGAAATAATAGAGCATACATGAAAAAGAGGAAAGGAAAGCTTGCAGGCGTGCAAGAGGGTAACGGTTAGAAATAAACAGGTGAATATCGTGGATTCTAAAGATGACGTAAGCCTACGGACAATGCACATATGAAGGAATATTTTTTAAGTCAGGCTGAGAGTGCCTTGTGTCAATCCCTGATAGCGTGTAACCATTTTTAATGGCTCATCATGACCTGTAACTGATGAGTAGTATGTATTCAACCCTGCATGGTCCTGTAGAAGATGTAAATAGGAAGAACCCATTTTGTATAAGGGTTGGACATTCGTAATTGTTGTTAGAAGAAATTCGTTAAGTTCCATCATTTTGTTTTTTTTTTAATCCTGTTAAGGAAGCTAGAGTAAGTAGAAGAGAGGACTCAGAGAAGAGTTTGGTAGAAGTAAAAGGCTGTTGAGCCATGGATCTTGTAGCTCTATGCCCAGACTACTAGTAGTAGAAGGAATCTCCAGCTGAGTGCACAGATAGTAAGTATAAGAGTCGATATAGGTTGTGCATGGATCAATAGGAGTAGATAGAAGAATAAACCAAATAGCATGAGAGCAGAAGAACGGTCTACCGATCACAAACTACAAGGTGCTATACACAATTTCTCATGCTAGATGAAGAGCACCTTGGTGGTTTTTCTTAGATGGGTTTCCATGTTAATTCCTGTGCTAAATGTTTGATTGATGATGAGTGTTTATGTGAATGTAGAATTATTTTCTTACTGCGTATTGATTAGTTACAATTGAATGTATGTACTATCTTGTTAATCAGTGAATGGATGAACATTAAAATCATTGTGGGAATGTCATGTATAAGTTCATGGTTAAATTCCTAAATTAAAGAACGAGTCACAAACTATCTATCGGTATAAGAAATCAGCTGCGTCGCACCAGTTGCGCTATTTGTAGAGGTTAAGGATAGTGTTGTGTCATGCGCACTGACATACATTTGTGTCTAGTCGCATAGGAATAGACTCGCTCATCATGGTTTCCCTTGTCGAGTGCCTTGGTTGTGCACCAAGGGACTATAATTACCTCGCCAATTATGGAAACATGGTTCTGGAAGTTACCCATTAGATATCTTGGGTGATACTACACCTTCCTCACAGCTGTTTTCAACTGAGCGTGCTTTGTTGGGTCGATGTCTTGTGGTTTATTGTTGGTATTGTGGTGTTGTTGAACCATGGGTCAAGACAAGAAGGTGATAGAGGCCAACAAATCCAAGCAAAAAATAAAAACACAACGTGCGACTAAACTGATAGGACGATCATCTGACAAGAATTATCCTCCGATAATCAACTCCCACAAGTGAAAACACCCTTTCGATCCAACTTCGTCGAGGCAATATCAGCACAAGTGACACTCTTATAAATAAAAAAGGGTTCTCACTAGGAAATGGTGTGGTTACCACAATTCATCCTGGCATGATGTATCTAAGTTGTTATAGCTTATTTTACCACACTTGGTAGATCAGATTTTTGTGTCCTTCCTTGTCCCTATACTGACTCTTTGGACCCCATTTTCTCAAAATATACTTTGATGATCCAAGAAATACTTTAAAAACCCCATGTTTATCGCTATATGTGGGGCTCATCTTAAAAGTCACGTATACATGCAGCTTGTCCCACTGTGACCCGTGTACATCGGGAAATGTGCATAAAAAATAAAATATTTGGAGTTTTCCTCAATGAGTCATGAATAACTTGACTATTCGTGTTCCATATGCCTGGAAACACTCCGAATCGACCCTTAATTGCCTATTGAATGGCTATATATTTAGCCTCTTGGATGCATTATAGGAGGAGAACTTATGAGATCAAGGAAACTATAGTGGATTGTTAACCCATTCATATATGCTTGAGTCTGCATCCCTTTGTCCTTTTGAGCACAGATTGCTGCTCTTCCCAAGCTTGCCATTGAGATGGAGGATTGAAGTGGTGGAGGCTCGAGTGGAGGACTCGGTTTCTCCATTTTGACGAGGTGTCTACAGAGTTTATCACTATTATCTATGTTCATTATTAACAGAAATATCAATATCTCGTCCATTTCATGTGTGACTATGAATATTATTCTCCATGGATGTAGTTACATTTGATTATACATGTCAGATTTATATACGCTAGAGTAGGCCTAACACTTGACATATATCATTCTAGGTTGTTTCTTTGTTGTTGAGAATGGAAAGTAGGAACAAGTGTGGCTGAAAAGCTGAATAGGGATCTACTACAACCCTTCTAGAATAAGGTACGTTCTTCATCCCTTAGTGTTAGCCTTATTTATCTCTATTGCATATGGAAATTGATTGATTTCTGGTGTCATACTGTCTTTTGAGGTCTACCCCAAGCCATAAGAAGTTTTCTCCGTAACAGAATTGGTGAATCCGTTGGGGATTTTCCTTTTTGGTGGGGTTGTGGGTGCACTTTTTCACTCAATTTTCTCTTTGTTTATCCTCGTTTTTGTGTCTCATTTAGAAGTATGTTCATCCATTGAAACTCCCTTAGAGTGGTTTGAACCTTGGCCTACCTTTTACTAGTTTCTTCTCTATATACGCAGGTCAGAGTATGTACATTCATGTATATATGCAGGTTGTCCTCTATTTAGTTGCATACATCCACCACTGTTCTTTGAACAGTCACATGCATCCTCCCTTTTGGTTGCTTTTTTGATGTGGGACATTGTTGTGTGGATTGTGAGTGTAGTTGGGTCTTCTTGGATACTGATGATGTCTATTGACTTCTTATTTTATGACCAGACACCCCTTTTCATTTATTTAACTTTGAAAGTAGTTCTAGTCATTTATTTCCTTTTTTGTTTTTCCATTATTGCATTAGTCTTTTGGTATTGGCGTCTTTCCTGGATTGTGTTTTCTACTTGTTGCAGAGACTGATAACTTTAGTGACTTTTATTGCATTGTCATTCTTGTATATTGAAAATACAAAATAATTATATAGTTTCATTCTTACTTGCATTTCACATATGGATTTAAGGATATACTTGCATTGGATTGCTTGGATGGCAGTTGCGTTTAGGATTTCATATAGGAAGGATTTCATTAGAATTTGGAAAGGAATGAATTTTTGTGCATTTCATGTAGTGGAATACTCCTTTCTTCATATTTAAAGACAAATTACACTTGGCATCATTTGTTAGGTGTGCATATTTATTTCACTGTTGAGTCATAACATCGCTAGTTGCATGCTCATTACCCTTGAGTAATCACAACCCTTAAAATGAACACTTAACTTAAACATTAATACACATTTTTATTAGATAGAGGTGCACCAACAACCTTAGGTTGTATATTCTTAGAATAGGGTGTCGTGAGTAATTTTTTCCAAGATGACAAAACAAAACAATTAGGTGTCTATCCATGTGAGAAGAGAAATCATCGATATAATTAGTGTTCTTAGGAGGCTCCTCTTACATAGGATTTAAGCATGAGGTAGTGTACACGTTGGTGGTGGGGATAGCCCCTTACCACTCTCTATGAAGAGCCAGAGATATTTCTAGGATCTTATTCATATCTGGGGGGTTTTGAGGTACCTTTGGTGATTTTGAGCTTTGGGCTTTGTCACCCTTCCCATATGGTAAATACCTCCTGTGACTGTCCTCCTGAGCATTGGTTATATTGGCGTGACCTTAGCTTCCTTACCTAGGTATCATAGGGGGTACTTGCAGAGGTTATTTTGTGAGTGTCTTGGCTAGGTAGGGGTCATATAGAATAGTCACTTTATGCATTGAAGCTGAGGACCACTATAATTGGTTACAAACCTTTGCTTGTAGTGTATGGGAGTTCCAAGCCTCTCCTATGCGAGACATACCTACTACATTTTGGATCTCATTTGTCCTCCCTCTTGGTTTGTTTGCATCTAAATTAGATTTGCTTAGGGTGTGCTCTTTGTTCTCTTGTTGGATTTAGGTATCGCAGTTACTTGAGTGTATTTATGTTCTCTTGATTTAGGGTCATTTTATGTTTGACATGTCTGATATTACTATGAGTATCCTATCACTTGCTCTAGGTCCTAGTGCGGACCCTGGTGTTGGACTAGGGGGAACCACATCCCATTACCTTCCTCATATATTCAGGAGTGGTCATATTCCCCCCTCTAATCCATATGTGGGAGTATTTTCACTTCCTTCACTCGGTCTTAAAACCAGTGCTCATTCTCACGTGGGTGGTAG
Organism: Pseudotsuga menziesii; assembly: GCA_001517045.1. Taxonomy (NCBI): domain Eukaryota; kingdom Viridiplantae; phylum Streptophyta; class Pinopsida; order Pinales; family Pinaceae; genus Pseudotsuga; species Pseudotsuga menziesii. The sequence continues at coordinate 57,302 of LPNX010166158.1, forward strand.
TGGATACGTGAACGTTGGGACTCCACCTTACATTCCTTCTTATGTCCCATAGTCCACCACATAGTTTCCTTTGAATGTAGTTGTCATGATAAATCCTTCCTATGTAATTTAGTTTGGAATCTGTACTAGTTGTTTCCCTATGTTTCAGACTAATATTATTGTCATGTAGGGTCCATTTCTTGTACACTCTCTTCGAGGCTTTGACCTGTTGTTGTAGAGGAAAGTGTTCCTATGGATGGGGGTTAAGAGACCATCAAAATCCTAGGGTTTAAATAAAAATGTATCATGTTCAAAAAGTAAATATAAGAAATATTCAGAGATAAGTAAGGTCCATGCCTGATTCATTGAAGGATTTTCCAATATTTCTCTAGCCCTTCCTCTTTCTCCTCTTGCTCTGAGAGACTTGCAAAACAAGTTTAACCTTCCTCAAACTAAATAGAATACATGAAAGAATATTATGTTTAGTAAAACATGAAACCATAATATAATAAGCATCATAATATAATCAAAAAAAATATTCAATACACATTGAACAATGATTTGGGAAGAAGAAGGACATCAAATATTTATTAATCAAGTGGAAGAAGTACAGAGTTCACCTTCTCCTCTTGTAGGGAACCTCATGAAACCTTGATTTGGTTCTTTTGTTTCTATTCTCCAAGAAACTCATCCTCCAATATTTGCAACACTGGAATATGACAATCTAGGGAAAAGGTAGGGGGGATGAAAGTCCCAATTCCACTAGCATAACAATGCAAAGGTTCAAGTCCCCTCCATAGACCTCTCTCCCTCTCTTATATACTTTCTTGCAGAGTAGGGTTCAAATAGGGATCAGTTATAACTTCCAGATTAGTTCCACAACCACCCAAACCAAATCTAATTCAATAATTAATCATGTTTATATTTTTTTGGCCACTTTAGGTGAAAATCATGGGAATGATGAAGCAGAGTCATGAATGGAAAAGTATAACCATGGGTACCCTTAAGAAAAGTCTCAGTTAAGTAAAAACATAATCTTTTTAGGGTAATTTCATGCATTTTCATGCTTAGGTGTCTTCTAGAAAGTTTTTCCTTACTCATATACATTTCCAATGGTTCAAAGAAGACGTCAAGCAGAGTTACAAAAGTATTGATATGGATCCTCCAATTTAGGTGTTTTTCCAGTGACTAGGAACGGTCATCGCGGTCTAGAAGTTCCGTCATTATATCTTACTCCACTCCACCACTGTTTATGCAAATTCCAAACCCATGTACTGCGTTCTTACACGACAAGTGCTTGGGGGAAAATACTCACGATGGATTGTGATTCTCCTGGAATTCAAGTTAGAATTCACTAAAAGCACTTCTAAGAAGTATCTATTTTTGTAGAGCTTATATGTGACCTTCCCCATACTACAGAGAATACAAAGCCCTTTGATTAATTGCCTGATGAGTCATTATTTCTCATTAGTATGACTGATCCATGGTATGGAGATATCATTTTGTATCTCCAAACCTTACGATACCAGCCTACTACTTCTCGCAATGAATGTCATTGCATTCGCCACCAGGAAAAAATTTATCTTATTTTGAATGATACCCTATACCGTTGTGGTGTTGACTCCATATTACGACATTTCCCTACACATGAGGAGGCTGAGATCATTTTAAATGATTTCCATGATGGATCTTGTGGAAGTCATCTCTCTGGGTTGGCTACTGCCCATAAAATATTGCGTGCAGGGTTTTTCTGGCCCTCTATTTTCAAAGATTGCATTGAAACAGTCAAGAAATTCCCACCATGTCAAATGTTCACTTCCAAGAAATGCACACATCCATCTCCACTCCATCCCATTGTAGCAGTTGGCCCCTTTGCAAAACGGGACATAGACTTCGTGCATTGTAGACATACCTTAGCCGAGGGGCATGGCTACATTATTGTGGCTATGGACTATTTTACAAAATGGGCTGAGGCAATGCCCACATACCTCAAAGATGGTAAAAATGCTACACTATTTTATTCAACCATATCATGCGAGAATCGGGATTCCCAGGTGCATTGTGACTGATCATGGATCGCATTTTCAAAACAAAATGATGGAAGAGCTCAGTGTAAAATTAGGGTTTTGTCACGATAGTTCTACACCCACTCTACACCATACTATCCTCAAGCCAATGATCAGGTTGAGGCTATAAACAAAGTATTAAAAATAATGTTTCAACGGATGGTAGGGCAAGCCAGGTCAAAGTGGCATTTACAACTTTTCTCTGCACTCTGGGCCTACAGGACTACTGACAAAAGTTCCATCAGTTTTACACATTTCCAATTAGTATACGGGCTGGAAGATACTCTCTTGATAGAGTGTGAGATCCCTTCTTTAAAGTTTGTTGTGGAACTATTACCCAACACTACTATAAACGAAGAAATATTCCTGTATCTAAACAAATTTGATGAAACTCGATGTGATGTTGCCTTAGCTAATGAGGCACACAAATGAATAATGAAAGTTTGATATGATAGGACTATCCAACCCTGTTCCTTCAATGAAGGAGTTATGGTCTCTACCTATGACCAGAAGCATGACAAGATGGGGGCATGAAAATTTGAGTGTATGTGGCATGTGCCCTATATTGTCAGTCGTGTTATAGAGAAAGGGGCATATGAATTGGTTGATTACAACGAGATACCTTTGGGAGAGCCCTGAAATGGGCTCTACCTCAAAAGATACTATTCCTAGGTCATCTAGCATAGGGTATTTGTAAATATTGTTTATAGTTTGTTGTGTCTTAGCTTTGAGAAGTGTGTCTTTTGTGTGATTCAAAATGTGTTTTTTCATAAAACCCTACTTATGCATGTCTTTTTTCTTATGGATAGATGACTTCCTTCATTGGTTTTGCTGATGGTGCTCATCAATATACACTTAACCTTGGATTAGTAGCTTGTGTACTGTACTCGCTCACAAGTGAGCTGGTGATTTTAGGGGGTATTCATTTAGGTCCCTCCACCAACAATCTATCAGAATATCAAGCCATGATCAGATTGTTGATGGAAGCCCTAGCTAATGTTGTAAGGGAAATTAGGGTTTACCTAGACTCTGAACTAGTTTTCCAACAAATTAATCGAGTCTACACCATATGAAATCCCATGCTTCTTCATACTTTCAAAAGATTTAGGTTGTTAGAGAGGTCTTTTCAGTAAGTTACATATCAACATATTCCAAGACATTTAAATGCTGTGGCGGATTCCCTAGCTAGCTATGTCTTAGATTGGCATATTGCTCATTTTTAAAAGTCCATTTGAAACATAAACAATACATGTAAATTCATAATTAGATGATTATTTCACACATCACATTTTCCACACACACAACTGTATTAATCGGCCAAAGTAATATAGGGACTAAAACACAGTCTCATTAGATATTTCAAACAATTAAGCATGGAAATGGCATAATGGTGTTGCAATTGGAGTAGTAGCTCTGTATAATCAATAAGGAATGAGTAATACAATACAATGATCATGCAAGATGCATGAATTCCAAGACAATTCAAATTCCCAAGGAGGTCATTCGAAATGAATAAATGGGTGTAGCTTAACTAAATGTCAAGCCAAGGTCAACACACCTAGTTAACCCACTGATCAAGTCCTGATTGAATCAACTAAGTCCTAACTGCATCAGAGTGTAATGGATGACTAATTATAACTAAAATTAGCTTAGACACATGTCTCTGCATGGAAATCAACAAGTGGTAGTGCATAATTAACTCCAACAAACCCCAATGAGGTTAACTGAAGTCAAAGTGGCCATCACAAGTGGTTGGAGGTGCCCTAGTTGTCTCTAGTTCATAAATATTAATAAAAATAATCAATATAATGAATGGAGGCACCTTCACCACTTAGATTAACTAATTGTAACAATCAGTTAGCAATTAGGTTCGTTAATGACACTCAGATCACCCCCGGATGGCTCCCCGATTGAAGGAGGAAGCCTAGTTAGACACCCTGAATGACGGAGAAGGCCCAGTTAGCCTCCTTGACTGGAGGTAGGTGTGGGTGTGCTCATATTGATGTCATAGTGTGCTCATTTGATACTGATTAATTCAATAAAACTTAGGATAGTTGTTTAGCAAGGCCAAATTGACCAAATTAAGTGTGCACGTGGGTAAATGTCTCCAAGAAACTGTAAATATAAAAGTTTGTCATATATAAAAGATTGTAGCACTGAGATACAAAATTTGGGCTGAAGCATCTTTAGTTTTCAGTGCCTTCAAAAGTCTAGGACCATAAAAAGTTTAGGATACAAATATACATAGGGAAAAATATGAAGCTTCGAAGCTTTCAGTAATACATATACAAAAAGTGAAAATCAAGGCAGATTATTCCTCCTGATACTCATGGTCGCATGCAATGGCTTGGGCCACTCTGTGGAGTAGCCTAGAGAACCATCCCAAGAAACCTGTAGTATGGCACTGATAATGCTTAGGTACCTCATCAATGGTCATGTCAGGGATACCCATAGTCAAGTGCTGTAGGTTCTCCTCGAGATATCTGAGCTCTTCCTCAACTTCGGAGTGGTATATCATCATATCCTTGGTACCTTCTCTCCTAGCAATAGGTGACATCCTAGTTGGACAAACAGATCCAATGTCTGCATGAAAACATTGTCACTAATCTCAGTACTACAAAATAAAAAATGAAATAAAACAAAAATTAAAAACACAATGGATAATGTCTTTTTCTTACCTCGATCATCCCATACTTCTCCATTAGGTAGAACCAGCTTTGGGTCATGTTGGAATTATTCCCCCTCATAGGCATAATCCTCCACCATAAGTAACCAGTTTCTCAACTAGCAAAAGAATCCCGATTCATATCTAATCTTGGGCCCTCCACCTCCAAGGTGAGGCATGGCTGTAACCCATGCAACCATCCTAGGGACCTTAGGCTCAAGCCTAGTAATGGTCACCTGTGGCCTCATGTAAGGCACCCGCTGTAATATTTAGGACACTATCATTGCTCCATAGCCAAATTTCTTCAACGTTCCTCTTTTGCACTTAATTAATTGGCTCTTCAGGCACAATAGCATGCCTTCACACCAATCGAAGACAATAGGCTCCATGCATTGCAAAGCATATAGCATATGTGATATGTTGGTAAGGTGGGCATCCCTAGTACTTGCTACCTTGCCGATAGTATACACTACTGTCCTCAAGGGAATATCTACTAGAGACTTGATCCGCAACTTCCTCGATTGAGACTCTGAACCTAGTGAGAAATGCTAATCAATAATATCATCCAAGGAGCCTTCCCCTCCTTGTGCTCCAGATTGCACTACTGGGCTTCCCATCATAGACAAACTGATTAGGAAATAAATATCCTCAACCTCTATAGGCAAGACATGGACTCCCACCAAAAAATGCTTCTGGTTGGGATCCCACATGTCTATGATGTACTATAGCAATTGGACATGTGCTTTCATACTTGGTATCCGAAAATACTTTAGAAGCACGAAGTTTTGTAGAGCCTCAATGGTGGATGGATCATTAACATGCTAGTTTTCTGGGACTTCATGTTCCCTTTCCTTCCAAATCACCATGATGCACCCTTAACACACAAATTTTGTAATTACAAAACATATCATGGTTGAAAGGAATAAAATCAAATGAAATGACAAATTGCAAAGTAAGAAGAAAACATAAACATTTGTTTTTGGTAGGTTAGTTTTTTTGGTTTTATCCTTTTCCCTGTAGCGGAGCTGCTCCCTTTTGCCCATAGAGCACCACGGCGATGCTGCCTGTGGCTCGTATACCCTTGGGAACCTACCTATTGTGGACAGAGCGTGTATGGCGCCTTTGTTCCAATTGACATGGTAGAAACAATAAAACCCCATAGGATGAAAATTGTATCTTCTACCATTTCAAATAACCCCTATTGGGATGGTTAATCCCCTACCCTATCATTTCAAATAGAAAGTATATCCTCTTGAATTTCAAACAATCAAAAAATAATTTTATGAACATGATATTAAAAAATGCAAAAGAAGCAAAATGATATTTATTAAAGCATGAAAGAGCAGAGAAACAAATGCTTACCTCTTCTAAAAGGAATGAAGAACAATGTGTTAAAGCACCCTTGCAAAATCACCGGAGGGAACTCTTTCTATCAAAGCCAACGACCAAAACTCACCAATGGTAAAAATATATTACCTACTCTTTTTATTTATAGAATATTTGGATTTTTCAAAAATTCATTATGATTTATTTGATTTTGAAATCCAAATTATTTTATTAAAAGTGGGTTTTTATTTTTCACTTTCTATAGTTTTGGAAAAATGGCTTTTAATGTTTTTTTTTTTGAGTTTTTTCAGGAAAATATTGGGTTATGGTTATGATGGAAGCTATTTTTGTATTTTTTGAGCTTAGAGAAAAATGGAAAAAGTATTGAGCGTCATTTTACACTTTTTACATGCTCATTAAAATTCCAGTAGAAAGGTGTTGAGTCTACTTTTTCACTTTTTTAGACTCGTTAAAAATGGATTATGAAAAAGGAACCTAGTTCGGGAGTTATATTTAAGCTCTTTTAATTCTCCTCAAAACACAAAAAGATTGTCAAGCGAGCTTGTTACATTCACACTTGTAAAAGAATCAGAACAGTCGACTAGTCAGGGGTAGGTTATCTCTTTTTCGGATCGACTGGACTTATTTACGAAAAATGACCTTTTCGGAGTCTTCTTAGTCATTTAAGACTCTCTAAAGATGAAACAAAAAATGAGTTTACTTCCATTGGACTTGCAAAACAAACGATGAAAGACCTTATTTGGGAATGAACCCCTCCTTTCTTAGGTTCATGAAAAATATGAGAATGGACTTGTCATTTGATGAGATTTAATGAGTGTTTGTTACCCTCTTTGAACTTGTAAAAACGAAAAGAGGCACTCACCTTTCAAGGTGGGGAAATTAAAGGAAACGGGAATGGTTTTCATTTGTTTTATGGCAGTAATTTACAGTCTAATTTTGAATATGGAACCTTCTACATTTGCATATCTAGACAGTTGGGTTTTTAGCTTGTCCTCGAGTCGATCCACTTTTGTGAGTCACCTGACTCCTTTGAGTCAATTCAAAGAATTCTTTGTCATATTCCTTGCATTACACCTGGTTCTATTCTCGTTAAGTGTAATGAATTATTTTTCTCTGAGAGGCATCCTTTCTAGAAGCTTCCATGTGGAAACCTCCATGGGGTTAGTTCCTATATGCTTGGAAGAGGTGGCATTCACCGTCCTCACCTATAGGGATCTCATGCTATCCTTTTTCCAAGTCATCTCTTGAGTTCTAGGCCTATAAATGAAGCCTTCATGATGAGAGTGGAGGAGGCTAGAAAAAGAATCCTTATGATGTTAGTTTGAAGTCTGAATGAGAGGAAAAGTAGAGTTAGCTTATGGTTGGAGAGGTCTTCATAGTCATAGGAGATTGTAGACATTGTATATTAATACAAAGACATTTCCATTTCCTATATTTGATTGTATTGATTGTAATTATATATTATTGGATTCCTTGATCACCAATATGAATAGTCAATTTATCATGATACTCTCATCCCTTTCGTTTGTCTTGTGATATATTTTGCAGGTATCGAACCATTGCAAGGAATTTTTGGAAAGAAGACAAGCGGATCCAAGGTTGAGGTATATTTTCTTTTATGTTAGTTAATTTGATTATTCAGGGAAAGGATATGTTGCTATGTATTTTTGTTCTGTAGTTGTGAATTACATTGCAGAGGAACAAGTAGTGTCTGCACTGATTAAGAATTCCTGATAACATGCGCGTGTGAAGATTCAACAAGCACGCCTTGGAGCTCAACTTCCCAGCTCAATATAATGCCACAATGAGAGCCATTCGAAGATATAGAGAGTATGAATGATGATAAATATTAGGATGACTAATATGGCTCTTCTAAAATTCTTGAAGGGTTCTCATGAGAGAATTGCTATGACTCCTATGTTTGAGATAGATTTTATTTGGGGCACCTTATTGGCCTACAGGAATTGTTTGAAATCCCAACCCCCATTAGGTATTCACACATCAAAATATCCAACCATCGAGGTAAATATTTCTGCTACACTAGAGAGATTTTCTGACAAGGGTAGAGACCATGTTGTCTTGACAGATTACAATGTCGCTTCAGGGATTAGTACTTGGACTTCCCGATCCTAAGAGCATTCTGCCAAATCCTATAGATAATACCATGGTACATAGTATCCATTGCTAGAGGTGGTCGATCTGAGAAAATGCTCGAAATCGGGAGGGAAGGACTGGAATACTTCGCCATCATTGTCTTGGGATCATATTGCAAACTTCATGTAGGATGATGATGAGTTTCACTAAGTGTTGCACTAACATGTCGCACAAGGAGTAGCTAGACCCAGTAGAAGAAGTTGACATGAATAATAAGACAATTAAAGATGCATGGCTATCAAATGATAGAGTTGTCTTCTTCAGGTCCACGCAAATCGCAGTGCTACCAAGGGACATGGGTTTCGGGCAGTGGGGGAACATAAAAATCCTCTCCCATCACGAGTACATGCAAAACATGTTTCTGGAGCACGAGGAAATATGAAGGCCAGACAAAGAAAGGGTCACTTCATGGCTATTTTAGAACCTGCATAAGAGTGAGCACAAAAGAGGATCAAATTCATTTGTGCCAAAATGTCGTTGTCAAAACAAGAGAGCCTGCATTCAAATGCCACAGTACCATTCTCACCAGGGTGCGCAATATATCACATTGCCTATTTTGGTAACCAAATCATGGTGAATCTGCTACCTTGGGTGGTTTGTTAGGATTTGAAATGATTGTTTCGTGTTAATACCAAATTTTGTAACCATTTTTTATGCCCTATTTCAGGAGGTATCCCAGGGGGGTAATTTGTATTATAAATAGAACCTCCTCAGAGGAGGATAGAGGTTGGATTGACTTTCATTTTTGAGGCCTCAACACCGGTTTTGTAGCTCTGCAAACAATTTTTGGGAGCAATAATGAATATATTCTCTCTAGTTATGAGATTCATCATGGTGTTCATGTTCAGTGTGTGTTATTTGCTTATGCATTTACATATGTGTTATTTCTGCCAATACATTTCTACATTAATATGCAGGAATTCACTCTCATTTAAGCACTACTGCATCAGAAATCATATTTGTAATGTTATTTGCAATAGCTATGATAGAATTCATCCATCGATAGGTGCTCCATTTCAGTTATTTCCCTCATTTTGTTATTCTGCTAAAGGTGTTGCAAGGGATTCATCCATCGATAGGTGCCACTTGTTGTACTGGGATTTTCTCTTTTTGCTACCATCGTTTAAAAATATTTCGTTGAATGCTGCATTTACTTTTCCTCGTAATACGGTAGACAAAATCATTGTTTATTTTCTGTTTTAATGTCCTTGAATGTTTCAAACTATGAATCCATCGCCCAATGATTTTGATATTTGTCTGTCTTTCAATATTTTATTTACAAATCTCCCTGTTCCCAGCAAAAATTTAGTCTTCTGTGTACTTGTTTAAAGATAAATGTATATGTGAATGCTATCATAACAAGAGAGATCCCTGTCTGACTGCATTGGCTAGAATGCAGCCTAAAGTTGGTTTGAAATGGTTACCCCAGTGACTTCCTACAACAACCATAGGAAAATTACAGGGTGTTAACAACAAATTTTGACACGAAAGTACCAACAACACAAAATTTCAACTCAGGAGACATTGGTAGATTCCCCATATAATTGGGAAAGGATCCAAGTGGAGGAGTACAACAAGTGAATCAAGATAAGGTCAAAAATTAGGACCCAACTCTTGATAGACTCAAAACTAGTGCTCTGTTTAAGGAGACGAGACTTGCTCCCATGATGTAAAAGACATCAATGAACTTCCCTTTCCCTTCTTTCTTGTAAAGGTTTAACGAGTCCAAGAAAGAAAACTTGGAACCTTCTTTATTGTTTGGAAGATCAAAGAAGAAATAGAAGAATGCTTGATAAAGTACTAATTCATGGATTTTACGAGCCCAAATTAGTGAATGCTCGATGGTATTTTCACAATTTGAGAGTCTGAAAACACCAAAGAAGACTCTAGGGGGGTGATTTTTTGTAAATTTAGTCTCCTAAGTCCGAAAAAGTGTAAAAAAGTCAAGAGGAGAACTCTCTTAACCCAATAGAACTAAGGTATTCATTGTTTATAGTTAGTCAACAAAGTCCAAAAAAGGGTAAACTATCACTAGACCGATGCTCCTTCAAAATCAAGCATAAATGCTTTAGTTTTAACAAGTGTGAAGGAAAGCAAGATCACTCAAAAAGTTCAATTTATTTATTAGAATGGTACAATCAATAGTAAACTTGATGTTTTGTACTAGAGTTTAATGAGCATGACAATGACATAAAGAACGCTCGGAATATTTTTCATTTTTAGGTCCTGTTATCCAACTTTTTGTACCATAATTTGGGTTATCTGAGGATCCACCAGTTGACAGACTTGTTCAAAGTCTGATTCCAGTGTATTAGTTGATCCGTCTGCTTGTCTACCCAATATTGGCTAGTCACTTTTTTATTTGAATAATTTTGACCATGGCCCTGCGGGGTTTGTAATAAAATGTGCTAGTAGGATATTTTTGAGTGGTTCGGTCTCCTGAGACATAGAATTTCAAATAGGTTATTCCAGGGAGTTTTTTTCCCCTGACAATTATGCTTTTCCTTCAGCCGAGTATAATTGACAAGGTTTTCTCCCGCTTCCTCCAAAGCTGGAATACCCGATGTTGAATTTTGGGCCTTGGGGGGTTATTAGAGCCCAACTGAGTGTTATAAGCCTACTAGACATTATTTAGATAGATCATGGTCATGTCCTAAGTCATCTGGACACATAAAAAAATTTCAAAAAATTCTTTTCGAACAGTGAAATTTTTATTTTTTATTTTTAATTACTTTTCCTAAGTTTTTTGGGTTAATTTTTCCATAAATTAAATGGAAAAAACCTGTTCATGATGCGGACTCAGAATTTAGTGATTGAATGCTCTAACCTTAGGCCAAAAATCATTCTTGATCAGCCAGCCAGTCAGAACCAACTTTCAGATCAGCAATCAGACACATAATGCCTTTTTACTCAAAAAAGTCAGTTTTGAGTAAAAAATGATTTTTAGTAAAAAAATGATTATTTTGGAGAAAACTAAAAATATCCAAATTAATCCAAATTTAGTAAAATAAAAGACTAAATGACATCTCATGGAACACTTATGATGATTGGAGTTATCATAACTCAGCTTCAGTCATCATTAAGAGAGAAATTAATTTATTATCAGTTATCAGACATGTCATCTCCAGCTAAAGATGAGATGGAGAGCTCTCATTGGTCTGGTGATTTGATCGAGGTGAATACTGAAGCTTACACCATCAGTGGGCTTCCCAAACCTAGCTCAGGCTCCTGCCAGACCTAAAGGATGATCTTACCTACATCTAGACTCACACGTGTGGCCTCATCCTTGGCTTGTTTTTAGTGCATACATTTGGAGTGGGGGTGCCTTGCCTGAGTGGAGGCCTCCCCTCACTCCCGGTTCTCCAGTTTAGGTCTGGGCTCTTTGTTAGGTGGCTAAGCTAGTTAGGGTTGGTTTTTTGGTTTTAGGGTTTTAGCACTCTCTCATTTGTTAAAAAGAGGCTCTTTCAGCTCTATTTGGATGGACTTTTGTAATAGAGTTACTATGAGAAAATTGTATCAAGCATTTGCTTTAATTTGTTAATAAAGATCAGACTTTGGAGGTCCATGAGCTCTTGGATGTGGTATTTTTTTGCAATTGGTTGAGGTGATATTGTCCCTAACCCCTATTTTCTTTAATGCTTATGTGAGATTAAATTGTTTATTTGTTAGCTCAAGAGGGCCATTGTTGGCACAGTAGAACAATCATTTGTAGTTCAACTTGATTGTTTATGTAAAGTAGATTAGTATTTTGATGGACATGAGTAATCAGTATATACGTAATGCTGATCATGATTCGATTTTCTTAGCATACTAGCATGTATTTTGATCTCACGTTTTATGTTGAGTTGTAGTGTGTTTTCAGGCTTCACAAGTTGAAGAAGGGTGTGAGCTCAGCTGCTTCTATCCTAGGCTTCAAGACACCTTTTTAATCCAACACTTTCATTGTAGGACCTACAAAGATTTTCTTCTTCAAAATACAAAAAGAAAGCTGGGAGTCTAGCTCTCTCTCTTGGGTTCCATCCATAATTTCAAATACTTTCTTGGTTACTGAACTTCCCTCTTCTAGTTCTCTCTTTGCTCCTTGATCCCCTTGTTTTTCTTGCTTGCTAGCCTTTTCCTCCTTGCTTGGTTTTTCCCTTTCTTATCTTTCCTTCATCACTGCCCCATTTTATTCTTTTTACCACTCCTTTTTTCTTTTTGGACAGCCCTAGTGTGCCCTAGTTTATGCCCCTTTTTTGCCTCTTTTTGCCCTAGTTTTTGGGCCTTCTTCCATCTTGTTTTTGGCCTTTTCTTCCCCTTTTTGTTCGCTGTCCTGTTTTTTTATTTTTATGACAGCCATCTTCCTTCTTCATCGCTGCCCCATTTTATTCTTTTTACCTCTCCTTTTCTTGTTTTTGGACAACCCTAGTGTGCCCTAGTTTATGCCCTTTTTTTTGCTTCTTTTTCCCTAGTTTTTGGGCCTTCTTCCATCTTGCTTTTTGGCCTTTTCTTCCCCTTTTTGTTTGCTGTCCCGTTTTTTGATTTTTATGACAGCCATCTTCCTTCTTCATCGCTGCCCCGTTTTCATCATTTTTTATAATCCTTTGGCCTCATAGTTGGCTTCCCTATTCTTCCATTTTCTTGTCTTTGACCTTCTATTTGTTTTCCTTCCTTCTTCCTATCCTTTTCTTCTTATTTTCAGCCTTCTTTGCCTTACACTTTTTCTCTCATTCAAACTTCTTCTTTTCTGTTTTTGCAAAGTTCGAGAAAAGTTTCAAGTAAAAGTAAATCACTCTCTTTTTTACGCAAATTTTAATGATAGTAGAGTTGTATGCTTTTATTTGAAAATCCATTTTAGGGATTAAATTCCTAAAGGCAAATTATAATAATTTCAATAAAGTACTTTTGTTTGAGTGGGGTTTTTAAGTCCCCACTCTCATCCTCCCCCATTTTGGGAGGCTTGTGTTGTGTTTACTTATGTATGCTTAGGTTAGATTTGCTCATCTTCATCATTATTTGCATCTTATGCTTAGAATATTAATTGTTAATCCATCACTTCTAATTCATTAATTAATTTGATTACTCCTTTAAATTGTTTATATTTCTAAGTAAATCGACTGTTTAAATCTCTTGAATCACACCATAAAGTGGATCAAGAGTGCTCTCTGTCGGAGAGTTCAATAAATCATCTTTGATTTTTTTATTCAAATTGTTTAATCAATTAACTCTTAAGTAAGACTCTTGAACTTGCAAAAACACAAGTCAAGAGCACTCTCTATCGGAGAGCATCCTAGGTTTGCATAATCCCTGCATTAGTCTCATCTAGATTAGCTAAGTCTCTTGAACCACTGTCATAGGGCAAGGTCAAGAGTGATCTCTATTGGAGAGTCTTAATTAATCAACTTAATAAAATTCAAAACTCACACCCCTTTAATTAATTAACCCCCCTCCCTTCTTACCGGAGTATGCTCTGACCGATCCTAGATTGGAGTACCCAGAAACATCATTAGATATTTAAACCCTGCAAGAGTAACCTAATAAGGCTTAAACACCCCATAACCAATGCACTGGCATTGTAGGTATTCTTCCAAATTACTTCCTAGTAGAGGCGTCGGAACCTCCCCCTGTCATAGATTCTCAGCTAGCTGGTCACTTAACAATATCAGCATGGGACATTGGGCGGGCCCGACATGTCTTAAACAGAGGAAAATTATAAGAGTCTCCCGGCTTTGACAAACCTTTGTTGAAACCCTAATCAAGAGAATTCTTTAAAATTCTTAAAATCTACCAAGAGCACTTGAAAAACCTAATACTCACTAGCTTGATTCATAGAATTTATTTCACACATTTATTTGACTCCATAAGGCACTGGTCCTTTGTTATATTTGATTAATTTTCTATCTTGATCAACTGTCTATGGGTCATTTCAATTGATTATATTTGAATGCTTAAGTTATAAGTTCGAAATCTTTGCTTATCTGTGTGATCTCTTGTTAGAAACATGGATTTCTTTGATTAATCATCATCCCCCTAATATTAATAATTTTAAATCACAATAACTCCTAAACAACACCCATCCGCATCCAAAACATCCAAAACTTAACTTAAAAATTGAGCCATATAAAACTCTTTGTTAGGGACTACCCCCCTTGGATTCGTTAGGAGTTAGCCTAAATGGAGGAGCTAGGAGTAGGTGACAGTACTTAGCTCTGTGCTTGCCCCCAAGGTCACACCTCTCCCACGTTCCTAAGTGAGGAGACAGCTTTCGGAAGATTTCTACTGCTGGTGTGCAATCGGCGAACAACGGGTCCATAGCATGAAAAAGAGAAAAGTAAGCTTGACCAGGGTTCATTTTCCGTAAGTTTAGTCCTTCAGGTCCGAAAAAGAGATAAACATATTCCTGAAGATACTCTTCTAGATTTCAAAGAAAATAGAGTATTCATTTTTCCTAAGTAATCCAAATGGTTAGAAAAGGGGTAAACTTATACCTATGTGGACGTTCCTTCACATCCTTTAACGAGTTTGAAGCGACAAGAGAACTCGGTAATCTAGTCACATTTAAGGAGTCAAACTAGGGCTTGAAGATAACTCCATATATTTCTCATAGAGTTTTAATGAGTCTGGGAAAGTAAACTCATGGCCTCCTCACTATTTTTAATGAGCTCGAAGGAGAGCAGGAAGAATTCTCTAAATGCGAGGAGACAAGTGTCAAAGACAGGAGAAACTAGTTCAAATCCTGAGGAAAATTCCTAACAATAATACAAGGAACATGAGCAAGATAAAGACACTCAGGGAATGTCTCTTTAAGGAAAAAGGTGTCAAGTTGCAAAGGAAAAATGGTACAAGGCTGAGCGATGATGAGAGAAGAGACGAGGGCTTATATAATGAATTGAAAGCATGGAAGTCGGTGCTAACCCAAAAAATACCTCACTAAGCTCTACATGAACTACACCACCTAAGGACATCAATGCACAACCCTCATTTGACCCCAAAACCCTCAAGAAGGCTTGAAAATATGAAAAAGGGCTTAAAAATCCCTAAAAAGAGCGAAAATAACTCTCATAGGGGCTAAAGCCTCCAAAAAGGGGCTAAAACCCCTCAAAGAAGCTTAAAACCCTTAAAAAATCTAAATATTGAGTGAAAGGGGCTAAAATCCCCAAAAAGGGGCTAAACCCCCAACCAGGGGCTTAAAACCCTAAAAATATAGAGAAAAAGTATAAACAGAGGGGTGGGGGTCACTCTCAAATCACTCCTTCACTCCCTATCATTATGCTGCCCATGTGAGTGCCTTGAGACCATTTTCCCTTCAAGCCATTCACCCTCCCTCTACTCCATTCCTCCATTGAGCCATAGCTCCCCATTCCTAAGAGAGATGCTCTCCCAAGCTAGGGCATGGTGGCCCATTCCAACTAGAAGGTATACTTGTTTTGTTTTATGTATTTTCTTTGGTAGATTGTAGCTTTTCTAACAGAATTTGTTTGCAAGTTTATTGCTTAACATGTACTTGCAGGTTTTCATTGATTGCTTGCAGGTATTTTGGTTTTCTAACAGTTGTATGTAGGGTCTTGGAGATTAACCCTAACCTTGTGTGTAGAGGGGTTTCATTTTTCTCATTTCTATTTCAGTCTATTTTCTTTATGTTCTTTCATTCTCACAGGAACCCTACCCTTCCATCCTATAGATGAAAGGAAGCCATTTTTTCTCTATAGCTAGGGTGAAATCCCTACTACAGATTTGGCGACCATACCAGGTCGATCCCACAAGATCCCTGGGTTTTATTTCTGCATGTTAGTTTTATTTTCCCTAGTTTAGTTTTCTATCAAATATAGATTAGATATATATTTTCCTGCATTTTTAGTTACTGTCGAGCCTCCTCAAGGCCAAACCGAGCCCATTTGGCCATAGTACAGGTTACTGTCGATCGGATCTAACTCAGGTTTAGGAAATCTTGACCTTTGGGAGCAGGTCTCTCTTATCAGGCTGAAAGGTGTGACCAGGTCGCTCATTCAGGCCCGAAAGGGGCAACCAGGTCGCTCATCTAGGCCCAAAAGGTGTGACTTCACCCCAAAATCCATACTACTTCTGTTTGCAGTTTCTGAGTGACCCCATTGCATTTTTTGGGGAAAATTTGGTGACCCCCTCACCACATTTTCCCCAAAAAGAGCAATCTATCTCTCAGATTATGATTTTTAAAGATTAGGGGCTGTCAGTGTGGTTCAGCCACCTCTATCCATTCAATATGTGTCTATTTCCTTTTAGCATTTGTTTCTTTTATTACAGCATGTGTAAATCATTGTTAAATTGAATGGCTAATTGATTAATGAATTTGTTTAAAGATTCAATCAAAAAATTACTGTAGGTTTCAATTTTTTAAGTTGAAATTAACATCTTGCCTAGCCCTTCCTCTTCTACCCAGTCATCACCCTTCCGAGTAATCTGGGATAAGATGAAGGGTGAATATCACATAGTAATAGGAACTTCATCGGTCATTTTTCAAAACCACTAAAAATGGGTGACTTGGAAGGTAGAGGGGGTAGTAGGCCCATGTGGCCTCATGATGCTCAAAGTCCTCCTTGTTGACCTACCTTGCATCTGGAGGGTGACCTGAGGATCTACGGATGGGCTTAGTCCCATTGTGTTAAGAACCCAGTACCCTTTCCTGGTTGAATATAAATACAAGTGTAAGGCAGCCACCTAGTCAGGCTATCATAGTTCAGATTCAGATATGGTACATGTTTAAATTTCTATTTATCATTTACTCCTTTCATCAACAATGTCCTGAACTCTGCAGAATATTCATAAACCATTCAAGCATCCACTAAATACAACAAAAAGAAAAAAGGACATGCACACAAACCATACCATAAAAAACAACCAAACTTAGTTCATGACGCTTGTAATGTCCCCTTTTTGGAATTTTATTAAATGACCAATTATTTCACTTTTTTCACAATTTTGGTTCTTGACTAGTTTTGATGTCTAGACCTCCAAATTGACCCAAATTCTTCCAAATTTTCTATGAAGTTACATGAATTATAATATAACTTAAATATCATGCTCATGTATTTTTTTTACCTCCCAATTACTTCTACAAACTTGTTGAATGTTCTGTTCAAAGTAGAAGTCTTTACTAGCAAATTGGGGCTCCAATTCCCCCTGGGTAATTGCCGGAAATGGATTCACAAATGATCCCAAAGTCGCTTGAATTTATGAACAGAGGCTGGGTATGTGTAAGGGAACTTTTAAAATTCTCATATGCATTAGGGTTCAGTTTATACAAACTTTTCTGACTCTTTCCAAAACAACTCCCAAGTCACAATTTTGACCCTTGGGGAAAATGCACCAAATTTTCTCCCAATGCAATAAAAATGAGTAAAATGGCTTCCAATGCTTAATTACTGAACATTATACTTGAAATACACATTAATTACATTCCATCCATCATAAATTTATCATATATACATTCCTCCATTCAAAATAATAAGCATTACCATGGCATATATCAAAATGGAGTGGAAATGGTCATTGTTTGCTCATTAAAAGTAATTTTGACATACAAATATTGGAAATTTATAGTTGAAACTTTTTGATAATGAATAAAATATCATATTTAACTGATTATAATCATAAATTTACAATGAAAGGCTCTCCCAATTCAAAATCATCAGCATTACAATGGTTCACAACAAGATAGTGGGGAAATGACACTATTTGTTCATTGTTCAACATTTTTACATGAATTATTTTGATTATTTCAACCTGAGAGTATTGTTAACATGAAATAAATATAATATACATCATCACATAATATAATTGGCATTATAATCTTCCCCAAAGAGATCAATAGATCACCCAAAGCGCAATCCCTCCATCGGCATGAAGATGGTGTGAAAACTGGAAATAGTTGAGAGAGAGTGCTGCAATATAAGAATCCAAGTGATTTCCTATAGATTAAACCTGAAAATAAGACTCCATTAAAGCTCCATGAAATACCTAAGTGGCCTTTCCAAACACCAACTAGGATGGGAATCTTTTAGCCTCGAAATTGGCTCAAGCAAGAAAACTAGTCATCCACTAGCTCTCACAATTCACAAATGACAATTTAAAAAATGAGAAAAATATTCCTATCATGGATTATCCCTATATTTTATAAACATTATTGGTATTCTAAGGTTCCAAATCCAAGTCGAATTGGTGTGGCTTCTCATGCTATGCCATGTGGCCTCTCTCTTCACCTTCCCTCTTCTCTCAAATTTGAGTAGGAGCCTCTTGGCCTTCTCCAACTCCCAAATTAGATCTCTAAGATGCTATATTCAGTCCTGATATGTCATTATTTTATTATTTCAGCCTTCATAACTGACTTGTGTCATAACTGTCATAGAATCTCCATCATTGGTGTCATAGATGTCATAAATGTAAGGGGAATCTAGCCAAGTGTCCATGAAACTCCCATTTGGTTCTTCCTCTCCCATGTAAGTTAAAATTCATACCAAACTTGACCTATGAAGTATATGGAAAAGTATATTAACCTTATAATCCATCCAAAAACATTAGGCTTCCCATATATTTCAATTTGCAAGAGAAAGATACCATTTAACATAGGAATTCTAGCTAGTGTGGGCCCCATAGTCTCCATGTGTCTTCATGCTCCATTTCCACTTCAATTTTCTCTTGTATTTATTTAATAATCTACATTATTAAATATTTATCCCTTTCTAATTTCTAAACATCATTTATTATCCCCGTTATCCCAAATCTCAAAGCTTCCACCCCCAACCTAGGAAACTAGTGATTTCCTCCTTGGCAAATATTTGACTTTTAGCATCCATTTGACAACTTTCATCAATATGGAAAATGTAATTTTTCCATTGTGACCCAATGAAAAATTTGGGACATTAAATTTCCTCCCTTCCCAATATTTTTTGTCCTCAAGCAATTTCAAACATGGTTGTTGAAGAACCTGGTTTCTGTACGATTCTTTGAAGTTGCCACTAAGTTGCCCACTTTGAGTCTTTGAGATTCCATGAATATTTAAGAGAGGAAACACCATGCTTCTTGCTGCACTAATCCTATTAACATCACCTTATTTAGTGTGGAATCCATATCCCATACTATTTTTTTCCCAAATAATTTGAAATCAATGGGACTAAAAACTATACCAGGGTCCCATTGCTTGCATTGCACTCCAATAATTAAGAGTGCTCTCCAACCCATACCATTTAAAAATACAATTTCTGGATCCCATTTTCTTGTATGCATTCTTCCAAAAATAATGAGTGCATAATATATATCATCAAAGTATATAAGAACATATTAATAATGTACATCAAGGAGGTGCCTCACAAAGAAATCATGAAAGTGCTTATACCTCCCAGTGAGCAGACTACCATTTGCCAAGTGCATGCATGCTTCAAGTGACCAATCAAATCTACTCCAATGACATAGGTGAGGATCCCATGTCCTATAATTCTGCTTCCAAAGAATTTAATATGTATCAAAATAATAATCAGCCTTTTTTTCTTTCATCCAAGAAGTGAATGAATAACCTCCACCAAAATAAGAACCAAATAAGGAGCAAATAAAACACGAGAACTTCAAGTGTCTCAAAGAAGTCTCATCAATACACCCATGAATATGTATATCATCATGAAATAACAAAGGATGTTGCTTCCAATAATAATGTTCCTCAATCATATCCCTCTTCACCCAAGTGTTGGATGAAGTTCCTCCAACATCAAATGAACCAAGTGTTGAGCAAGAAAAACCACGAGTCTTCAAGTGACTCAAATGAACATCATAGGTGCACCCATGTAGATGTGTATAATCATAATGTAAACAAGGATGCTGCTGAAAATGTAAATAATATGGTTCTATAATAATTCCATCATCAAAAGGAGAAATATAATTTCTATGCTCTTCATGTGGCACCATCAAAAAGAAACCTTTCGCCCATACTTCATTAGGATGACTACTGCAAAATTTATAAGTGTAGGATGTAGGAGAAAGAACCAACTCACCCAAATGATCAGTAAGTGAAAAATTTTCATAATTTGAAGTATCCATAGGGGTAGGATTATTCACCTCCCTAGAAAATGTAAAATTTTTCTCATGGGTTGGTTCCAAGGTGGTGGAATTATCGACTTCTTCAAAAACTGTGTAACCATTTTCAAGAGGCAACTCAAGTTCCTCTTCCACTATATCAAGTGTTTGTATCTCTTCAAGTACATCTTCAAATACATCAAGTACATTCAAATTTCCAAATTTCTCATGATCCACCATGTCATGAGAATCCTCCAAAACAATCTACCATTTGACAATTGGAAACATAGGAGGAAAAACAAGTGTCTTGCAACTTTTCAAGAAGTTGCTCATTTTGAATTGTGAGCTTATGAATAACTTCATTATTCTTCAAGTAGGATTCATGTAACCATTCAATAAGCTCAATGACATTTTTTCTATCAAAAATCAAAGACATGAAATTACCTTTGATGTTGCACATTGCTCTTTGGATCTTCTCCATATCTTCAAGGAAGGATGGATCCTCCAAGGAAGTAGGTCTCCAACAAGAATTTGATACCAATGCTTGAGTGTCATGGAGTATGCTAAGGGCCTCTTGGATCTTCTTTTCATTCATATTTAAGGACCCTTCAAGAAAATGAGGCTCTTGCAAATGAACCTCCTCATCTTCTTCCTTGCTTGGACCAACTTCACGAAGCTCAAGTGGTGATGGGCAAGTTGATCTTGTTTCTTCTTCAACTGCTACAAGGTATTCATTTTCATGTTTAATGGAATTTTGGCTTCCAGCAACATTTTGAAATCTAATCTCTATGTCACCAACATATAGTTGTGAGCACCCATCACTAGGTACTCCTTCATGGTTCAAGCATCCATCAGTATATTCTCTTTGCTTCATTTCCAAGGTAGAATGTGTCTCAAAATTATCTTCAGTATTTTCAATAAAAGATTCTTCATACTCATGTGATGTCTCTTCACATTTTTCAGAGTCACTTGGGAGTGAATTTCTATCATCTTCATGTACTACTTCTTCTACTCCACCTATTTCTATTAGATTTTTCACATTAAGCTAGCATAACGTTAGGATCTTTAACTAAGAGAACAACAAGCACAGCAATCAAACACAAGAAATAATGAAAACAGTGCTTTTCCTCAGGGAAACCATAAATGGAGAAAACCCTGCAACTTCCTCAGAGATAGAATCAGCACGAAAGTAAAACCCAAAACAGTAAGTGATCTCCCGACAGCAGTAACCTTCTTTCTATCTAGTTCCAGTGTCTTCTCCTTCCTCAACTATGTGCTACACTTGAGTGTGTGTGAGATGTTTCCTAAATAGAGAGTCCAACTCTCTATTTATACTAACCCTGACATGACTAAAACCCTACTAGGGTCGACCTCTCTAGGAGAGTATAATAACCCTAGTGCCCTAGAACTACAGGGACTTTAACACTTAGAAAACAGGAGGGCTACCCACAATGAATTGACATGACTTATTTACAATATAGATCCTCCCGATAGGAGCATCAGGGCATGACAGGACATAAGTACATCCTGGAATAAACATCGGGTTACAATAGATAAAAAAATACAAGTGAATACATTCTAAAGTTACAATTACATCAACACTCCCTCTTAACTAGGAAGGTATTCTCTCGACACAATTTTCATCATTGGTCTTCTTCTCTGGATCATCTCGTCATATATATCTTCAAGTCATCTTCATCTTTGGATCTGGATCATCACTGGACATCATCACTAGATCTGGATCATCATCACTGGATCTGGATCATCACTGCTGGATCATCATCACGGGATCATCACAGGTGTTATCTCATGATTCTTCTTGTCATAGGAAGTTCTACAGAGCTAGCCATTTTTCATGTTAGTTGTAGGCCTAGCCTCCATGTAGGTATTTCTTCAGTGTGTATATCTGACACCAAGTCAAAATGGTCCGTCCAGCACTTACATCTGACCTACTCATCAGAAAGGAACACCCAACACTCACATCTAATCATGTAGGAACCAATCCTATAATCACATCAAAAAGGCCCAGCGCTCACATTTAGCCATGCAGGAACACATCCTGCAAAAATGCTAAAAAGGCTCTTCTCTTTCACCCATGTGGGAACACATCCTGCAACCATGATGAAAGAGATCTGCACTTACATCCATGCATGCGGGAACACATCTTGCAGCCATGATGGAAGGGCTATGCACTTACATCCACCCATGCAGGAACACATCCTGCAACCATGATGGAAGGGTTCTACACTTACATCCACCCATGCGGGAACACATCCTACAACCATGATGAAAAGGCTCTGCACTTACATTCACCCATGCAGGAGCACGTCCTACAACCCTGATGAAAAGGATTTGCACTTACATCCACCCATGTGGGAACACATCCTGCAACCATGATGGAAAGGCTCTCAATCCTAGGTTGAGGGTTCCCAGTACCTCACCAGGTATCTCCATTCCAAGAATGGCAACATCCCTTATATCTAATCAAGTGGGAACACATTCCTCAATCACATCAAAATTGCCATTTGCTGAAATATGATCATGTAGGAACACATCCTACAGTCATATTAGAATGGCCCTCATTCCTAGACCAAGTATTCTTGGTACCTCACCAGGCAGCTCCATTCCAAGAATGGAAATAGCCCTTATATCTGATCATGTAGGAACCAATCCTATAGTCATATCAGAATAGATTAGCACTCATATCTGACATGGAAGGAACCAATCCTCTCACCATGACAGAATGGATTAGACCTTACATCTGACCTACTTGTCAGAATGGCTTACAGATTCAGTACTCATATCTGACATGGAAGGAACCAATCCTCTCACCATGACAGAATGGCTCAGCCCTTACATCTAACCATGGAAGGAACCAATCCTATAACCATGTTAGGATGGCTATGGGTCTCATCATTTTCCGTTGGAGGAAACCTTTATCTGGAGAACACCAAGCTTCTCCCTGAAGTACTCAAACTTCATCCTACCCAATGCTTTGTCAACACATTAGCTATATGTTCCTCCATTGCAACATACTAGAGCTTTACTGCTCCCCTCTACACCATATCCCTAATATAGTTATACTTGATCTTGATATGCTTTGACTTGTCATGGAACACTGGATTCTCTGACAACTTCATGCAAATCTGGTTGTCACAATGTATACAAGTAGCATCCAACTGGAGATCAAATAAATTAGACAGTAGATTTCACAGCCATACTACCTCACAACTAGCTGAACAAGTTGCGACATACTCTGCTTTAGCTATACTAAGTGCCACACAGGATTGCTTCCTGCTAAACCAAGAGATCACACCGGATCCCATACTAAAGCAACAACCTAAAGTGCTCTTCCTATCAATGGCACTTCCTGCCCAATCTAAATCAACATAACCCTCCAGGTTAGTCTTCTAATTTGACTCATAATTGAGCCCATATTCAACTGTACCCCTTAGGTACCTCATAATATGCTTTGCAGCAATCAAGTGAACATGTCTCGGATCTGTCAGGAACTGGTTCAAGGTGTTCATAGCAAAGCAAATATTTGGTATTGTGTTTGTCAGGTACATCAAGGACCAAATCATCTGGCAATACATCATAGCATCAACCATCTCTGAAGAAGCATCACTTAATAGCTTCAGGTTCGATGCCATAGGTGTGTCCATAGCCTTTCAATCCATCATCCCAAACCTCTTCAGGATCTATACTATATATTTCCTTTGTCCCAGGGAAATCCCATCTACATTCTGCCACACCTCCATGCCTAGAAAATAATGCATCATACCCAAGTCCTTCATTTTGAAATCGGCAGCAAGCTTCCTCTTCATATCAGCAATCAACCCATCCATACCTGTTACAAAAAAATCATCTACATATGGTAGGAACATCACTAGGTTTCCATCTTCAACCTTGTAGTAAAGGTTGGAATCTGATTTACTCTTAGTAAAGCCTAAACTAGATAGAAAGCTATCAATTCTGTCGTACCAAGTCCTGGGTGCCTGTTTCAAACCATACAGGGATTTATTCAATCTACATGCATGAGACTCTCTGTCATGTGTCTCAAAATTGAGTGGTTTCTCCACATACACTTCCTCTTCCACTACACCATTCAAGAAAGCAGTCTTGACATCCATTTGGTGTATCTTCCATTTCAACACTGCAACCAGAGCAAGTACCGATCTGATGGAAGTGTATTTGGCTACAGGTGCAAAGTTTCTTCGTAGTCTATTCCTTATTTATGGGAGAAACCATGAGCAACAAATATTTCCTTATATTTCTCTATGCTACCATCTATAGCATGTTTGATCTTGTAGATCCATTTGGAAGTTACAACTGACTTCCCTTCTGGTCTTGGGACAACATCCCAAACATAATTCTTCATGATCAACTGATACTCTTTAATCATAGCATCCTTACATTCTTTCCGTTCTATCGCTTCTTCATAATTGGAAGGTTCTTTATCAATGAAATCACATAGTAATGCTACATACTCGGAGCATTATCTAGTCCTCTTTCTTTCTCTGTGATTCTCTTTTGGAGCCCCAGATCTTTTCGCACCTTGGATAACTTCTTGTACCCAAGCAGGTTTCTTCTTGTGAGGATTTTTTTCTTGAGGTGGATCTACAGGTCTTTGTGGTTCTTCAAATTCTCAATATTTTTCTTGAGCTTCTTCATTCATGGTTGTATCATGAATCTTGGGTGCTTCTTCTTCTTCAAATTCTTCAGTAGGTTTCTTTCTGGATTTGTTGTAAGCTGTGTCTTCCTCAAATGTCACATTCCTACTGATATCAATCTTCTTTAATCTTGGGAAGTATATTCCGTAAACCTTTGATTTTTCAGAATATCCCACAAATATACCCTTCTTACCTGAAGGATCTAATTTTGTTCTCTTCTCTCTTGGAATGTGTATACACACAGGACAGGCGAATATTCTGAGATGGATGACTTCTGGTCTCTTGTCGGAGAAGACTTCTTCAGGAATCTTGTTCTTGAGTACTCTATATGGATTATGGTTCTGTACATACACCACTATTCTGGCAGCTTCCGCCCAGAGATGCATAGGAAGATCTTGATCATGAAGCATTTCTCTTGCAGCTTCCATGATAGTTCTATTCTTCCTTTCTACAACCGCATTCTTTTGTGGATTTTAAGGAGTGGAAAACTCCCTCTTAATCCCTGAGTCTTTGCATAGCTCTTTGAATTCATTTGAAGTGAATTCTCCACCATTGTCTAATCAAAAGGTCTTGATATTCTTTTCAGTGTGATTCTTGACCAAGGCTTTGAATTCCTTGAACTTGGTAAATACTTTGTCTCGATTCTTCATGAAGTAAACCCATGTCTTCCTAGAAAAGTCATCAATAAAAGAAACATAATATGCATACCTTCTTAGTGATCTTGATGACATAGGAGTGCATACATCGGAATGGTTGATTTCCAAGATTCATTTTGCTTTGCTTTTGCTGCTTGGAAATGTCTTCTTTGTATTCTTTCCTTTCGCAAATCCTTTGTAGATGCCATCATGTTTTGCTTGGATTTCTGGAAGACCTTCAACAGCTTTTCTTGCAATAGGTAGTGATATGTAATGCATATGCGCAAGTATTATATGCCAAAGTTCATTTGGTTCTACTGTGCCATGGACCAATGCTTGTTCTGGATGGCCCTTTAATTTGTACAAAACTCCTTCTTGTTCTCCAATCACTACTGCATCATCAATGGTCTTTCCTTTTGGCCACATGATGACTTGACCATCTATGAATGCAACCCTCATTCCTTTTGCATATAATATAGATATGGAGAGAAGGTTATTCTTGAGTCCTGGCACAAACAATACTTCCTTCATTGTCATAGACTTTCTAGAGTCTATTTTATAGGAGGATTCTCCACTACCTTCTATTGGATACTGGTAGTCATCTCCTAGCTTCACCTTGTGAGGTGATTCATGTTCTGATAGTTTCACAAAGGATTTCTTGAATCCTATCATTTGCTTGGAAGCCCCATTGTCTATAAGCCAATCAGTGCTTCCATGAGTAATGTTTCCGATAAGAGCGTAAATCAAAACATATTCATCTTCACTGGAAGAATATTCACTTCCATATCTAGTTTTCTTCTTGGAAGGTTCATCATCCTCTACAGCATGAACATGATGTATTCTCTTGTTTCCCTTCTTCTTATGAGAGTTAATCTTGTTTCTAGGACAGTATTTTGCAAAGTTTCCTCTTTCATCACATGTATAACATCTCAATCTAGATATGTCCTTTCTAATGTTATCTTTATGGTGAAAGTTCTTACCTTTGGAGTGATGAGAGTTTCTTCTGCCTTTATAGGAGTGAAATTTGAGGGCTTGATCTTCACTTCCCATATTCTCTTCTCAAGCTGCTATCCGACCTTATTCTTGAGAGAATTCTTCCCATAGTCTGCTGAACTTGACTAACTTATTTCTGGCATAGATTCCTTGGATGAATGAATCCCATGAACTAGGGAGGCCATTCACTGTTGTCATTACAATTTATTCATTCTCCACTTATTCATCTACAACTTCTAGTTGTTCTTTGATCTGAGAGACCCTTGTGAAGTAATAATGTATGGTCTCAACATTCTGGATCTTTACATTCTTCAACTGATTCCTTAGAGTCATCTTTCGATTGATGTTCTTCCCTTCAAACAGTTTGGTTAGGGCATCAAAAATAGCTTTAGGTGTCTTGATAGAGGATACCTGTGGGATGAGGTGATCCTTGATAGAATCAGCAATGATTCTCTTTTCCATAACCAACTTATTCTTATGTAATGCCTTTGCCTCATCTCCCTTTGGAACTGGAAGCTCCTCACTAATATAGGAGTCCAACTCATTTTCTTCCATGACCAAGGAGATCCTATACTTCCAAGCTCGGAAGTTATAAACTCCCTCAAGATTTTCATCAAGCTTGGTATGATGATACATCTTAACTAAGAACCTCAAATGGAAATACAAAAGATTTAGATCTTACCAGGTCAAGATGTCAGATCTGGATTTGGAGCTGAAATCCTGCAGAGCTGGTTCAGGAGCAAATTAGGGTTTTACTTTTCCAAAGTTCTGTCCAACCAATTGATTTGAATTTTATGCCTAACTTAGATTTTAGGGAGGATATTAATCCAGGCCTGGGCTCACTAAAAAATTCCTCTTCTATGAAAATCCCTAATTTTCGGCAGCAGTGTTGGGTCCAAAACTGAAAAACCTCATAATTGGATTATGCTTCGACAGAAAGATGCACCCTAGGGAGGAGAGTTATTCCAACCTTCTTTTGCTGAAAATATGTGGAGACAGATCCACAAATTAGGAAGCCCTAGTTCCTGCAGCTGTACAGTGTCTTCTTCTTAGGTTAGCTCTGATACCATGTTAGATTTTTAGCATTAAGCTAGCATAACATTAGGATATTTAACTAATATAACAACAACCACAACAATCAAACACAAGAGACAATGAAAATAGTGTTTTTCCTCGGGGAAACCATAAATGGAGAAAACACTGCAACTTCCTCAGAGATAGAATCAGCACCAAACCCAAAATAGTAAGTGATCTCCCAACAGCAGTAACCTTCTTTTTATCTAGGCCCAGTGTCTTCTCCTTCCTCAACTATGCACTACACTTGAGTGTGTGTGAGATTTTTCCTAAATAGAGAGTCCAACTCTCTATTTATAATAATCCCAACATGACTAAAACCCTACTAGGTCTGACCTCCCTAGGAGAGTCTAATAATCCTAGTGCCCCGGAACTGCGGGGACTTTAACCCTTAGACAATAGGAGGGTTACCAAAAATGACTTGAAATGACTTGTTTAAAATATATATCCTCCCGATAGGAGCATCAGGGAATGACATGACACAATTAAATCCCAGAATAAACATCAGGTTACAATAGATAATAAATACAAGTGAATACATTATGAAGTTACAATTACATCAACAATTTCAGAACTAGGTGGTTCATGGGTCTCCTCCTTTTGTTCCTTAAATAAAACTGATGATTTTTAAAATCCTTTCATAATATTCTTGGTAATTTATTCAAATATATGTTCCATTATTTTTATTATACCCTCACCATCATATGAGGTTCTCTTTTCATTCCTAGTCATAGTTTCCAAAAAATTGTCTTCTTCTCCTACTTTTTTTCCCTCTTCAACAAAAGCAATTTTGGTTTTAATATATAATGGTGGTCCCTAAAATATTGTATAAATATCAGACCAAATCAGGTTCCAAGATCATGCTCTGATACCACTATAATGTCCCCTTTTTGGAATTTTATTAAATGACCAATTATTTCACTTTTTTCACAATTTTGAATCTTGACTAGTTTTGATGTCTAGACCTCCAAATTGACCCAAATTATTCCAAATTTTATATGAAGGTACATGAATGATAATATAAATTAAATATAATTC
Organism: Pseudotsuga menziesii; assembly: GCA_001517045.1. NCBI lineage: Eukaryota > Viridiplantae > Streptophyta > Pinopsida > Pinales > Pinaceae > Pseudotsuga > Pseudotsuga menziesii. The sequence continues at coordinate 85,944 of LPNX010166158.1, forward strand.
TAATTTATGTTTTGTGACCTCCCAATTACTTCTGCAAACTTGTTGAATGTTCTGTTCAAAGTAGGAGTCTTTACTAGCAAATTGGGGCTCCAATTCCCCCTGGGTAATTGCCGGAAATGGCTTCACAAATGATCCAAAAGTCACTTTAATTTATGAAAAGAATATGTTTATGTGTAATTTAACTTTTAAAAGTGTCATATACAACAGGGTTCAGTTTATACAGGCTGTTATGACTCTTTCCAAAACAACTCCCAAGTCACAATTTCGACCCTTGGGAAAATGCACCAAATCTTCTCCAAATGCAATAAAAATGAGTAAAATGGATTCCAATACTTAATTACTGAAAATTATACTTGAAATAAACATTAATTACAGTCCATACATCATACAATTATCATATATACGTTCTTCCATTTGAAATAATAAGCATTACCATGGCATATATCAAAATGGAGTGGAAATGGTCATTGTTTACTCATTAAAAGTCATTTTGACATACAAATCTTGGGAATTTAAACTTGAAACTTTATAAGAATGAAGAAAAGAGAATATTTAACTGATTAAAATCATAAATTGACAATTAAAGGCTCTCCCAATTCGAAATCATCAGCATTACAATGGTTCACAACAAGATAGTGGGGAAATGACACTATTTCTTCATTGTTCAACATTTTTACATGAATTATTTTGAGTATTTTGACCTGAGAGTATCGTGAACATGAAATAAATAGCATATAAATAATAACATAATATAATTGTCATTATAATCTTCCCTAAAGAGATCAATAGCTCACCCAAAGAGCAATCCTTCCATCGGGATGGATATGGTGTGAAAACTAGAAATAGTTGAGAGAGAGTGATGAAATAGAAGAATCCACATGATTTAATATATATTAAACCTAAAAATAAGACTCCATTAAATATACATGAATTACCTGAGTGGCCTTTCCAAACACCAACTAGGATGGGAATCTTTCACCCTCGAAATTGGCTTAAGCAAGAAAATTAGTCATCCACTAGCTCTCACAATTCACAAATGAGAAAAAGCTTCTTCTCATGGCTGATCCATGTATTTTATAAAGATTATTAATATTTTAAGGTTCCAAATCCACCCATAAACCAAATCCAAGTTGAATTGGTGTGGCTTCTCATGCTATGCCATGTGGCCTCTCTCTTCACCTTCCCTCTTCTCTCGAATTTGAGTAGGAGCCTCTTGGCCTTCTCCAACTCCAAAATTAGAACTCTAAGATGCTATATTCAGTCCTGATATGTCATTATGTCATTATTTCAGCCTTAATATCTGAATTGTGTCATAACTATCATAGAATCTCCATCATTGGTGTCATAGATGTCATAAATGTAAGGGGAATCTAGCCAAGTGTCCATGAAACTCCCATTTGGCTCTTCCTCTCCCATGTAAGTTACAATTCATCCCAAATTCGACCTATGAAGTATATGGACAAGTATATTAACCTTATAATCCATCCAAAAACATTAGGCTTCTCATATATTCGAATTTGCAAGAGAAAGATACCATTTAACATAGGAATTCTGGCTAGTGTGGGCCCCATAGTCTCCATGTGTCTTCATGCTCCATTGCCACTTCCATTTTATCTTGTATTTATTTAATAAGCTACATTATTAAATATTTATCCCCTTCTAATTTCTAAACATCATTTATTATCCCCCTTCTTCCAAATCTCAAATCTTCCACCACCAACCTAGGAAAATCGTGATTTCCTCCTTGGCAATTATTTGAATTTTAGCATCCATTTGACAACTTTCATGAATATGGAAAATGTGATTCGGCCATTGTGATCCAATGAAAAATTTGGGACATTACAATGCTAAGCAAGCCATTAAAATATATAATTTACACTAAGTCAAACATCTACAGTCTTTGAGGACATAAGTCCCTGACTGCCTTAACCATGGGAAGTACTTGGGCTCAACCCAAGAACTCATTGTTAGGAGTACCATGAGAACCCCAAAGTGGCTGGCTAATGAGAGGATTTGCCAACCGAAACAGGAAATGACCCCACCAATTGAGTAGCACTCCTGTGAGGGAAAATCTAAGCGATGTCTTCTAGCAGTCTTGGTGGACAAGTGACCACCTGAAGCCAATAGGAACCCATCAAAACCGGGGTCCAAAAGTAATCACCATATTTCACCACTTGACATACAAATTAGAAACAATTGATCCCCCACGTTCTTCCTTATGCCTGAGAGGCGATCCACCACAGTTCATTTCCTTGAACCAACATCGTCAAGACCATTCTTGATGACCCTCTACACCATGAGAAGGCCACATAGCCTCTGATTTGGACTCAGAATCATACCAATCTAAGCCAAAAATACATACTGCACCATCAAGCCCCATGGCTTGTGTAAACTCGGATCCATTTTCTAGCTTAATGATTGGCACTGGACCCATGTCCACACCCCACACCACCACCAACACTCCTATGGGTGGCCCCAGTATGGTCATGCAAACCATCATAAGCCAGCTACCACAACCCATATTGACCAGTCAAGTTGTCCCACCTGTAACACATGGGGGAAGTGTCCCTTCCACCCACACTGTCTCACTTGGCATGCTTGGGGGAAGTGGCCCTTCCACCTACACTACCCCTCCTATCACACATGGGGGCAGTGGCCTTTCCACTCACACAGTTCCATTCACCACACCTGGGGGCAGTGGCCCATCCACAACGGTGCCACAAATACCCCCAATTACGCAGGTGCATCATGTCCCTACAAACCCCACCACCATTACTGCCCCATCTCACATCAACCTTAGGTCAAACTTTCCTTTCATGGCACATATCAACTTTTTTGACTTGGCTCAGTTAACAAATGACCCTATCCGCCATCAAACGTTTTGGCCTCCTATGCCAACCAAAATTCCCTCAGACATTCCCAAGTTCGAAGGGAAGGTAAGGGAGTGCCCCCAAAACCACATCATGATGTTTCACCTATGGTACTCATCAAACATCATTGTAGATGATTCAATCAGGGTCAAACTATTCCAATGAACCCTCATAGGTGCTGCAACCAAGTGGTACATTGAGCTACCACAAGCCAAGTACCCATATTTTAACTCCTTGGATTTCATGTTCCTGCAATATTTTCAACTCCCCGTTAGATATGATGAATGAGTGGAGATATTCCTATGTTGCCGCTAGAATACTGCGACCCACATAACCGACCGCATCCATGAGTGGAGGTGATGTTGTAGCTTGTGCAAGATTCATCTTGATGACATGATCTTCCCGGATTGGTTCCTAAAAACTTTGCTACCACCTATAGCAAAGGACATCGCATCTGAACACGCCAATCTGAAGAGGAGTCCCTCTTGAAATCCCAATAGTTTGATCTGATCTACGCATAGTATGGATACCTTTACACTATCATTCCAGATGCTCCCCGTGCAGGCACCTTCTACTGGGATGCACCGAGGGCATCCCATGTCGCAGATGGCATCATGACTTATGTCTAACACCAACCACAGCACCGTCTGACAACACCTGCAATACCACCACAACCAAGCAACACCCTTAGTGTTTCCTACCAAAACCAAACTCCAAACTATGCAAGAATTATGTCCCAGTCCGAAGCCACAAATTCTTATGCACAACCTGCACCACCGCAGCAGGACCAAGCATTAGCTTGGTCGGCATAGAAATATATGGGACAAATTCCCACATTTGTGGCACCTTCCCCCCAAGTCTACTATGCACCACCTGTACAAGCCACTCAAGCCCCTGCCCCAGCTCCACCTGCTCCATTAGGACAGGTGTTTGCATAGTAAAACCGTCCCAACCAGCCAGCCCCCAATAACCAACAAGGGAAAGCCAGGAATAACTGAGCCCAAAACCAAGGCAACAACCAACCGCAGGGAGGCAGTCAACAACCAAATCCTCCCAACAATTTTGCGGCAAACCGACCAGCCCAAAATCATCAACGACCAAACGCACCGAGACGCAATGCTCCATTATATACAAACCAATCATGCACACTATGGGAGGTCTATGGACACTACACATATGAGTGTCCCTTCATGGGTCATGCTAAACAGGACATTAAGAATGAGGTTCAACATGCCACCAATACAACAGACCAAGCCCAACCCAACCCAGCACCACCAGGACCTCCTCCTATGGTGCTCAAAAACCCATTACTAGTCCAAGGAATGGTGGCAACTGCACCTCCTCCCAAACCCAATCCCAATTCCTCGAGGGCACCTCTGATGAAAGAAACAAGTGTTCACCACCTGCTAGCTATGACAACTGAAGAGGTCAATTTACAGACCAAACAGAATCAATACGGAACCAACATCAAACACGCTGACACATCAGCGACATCTACATCCAAAATAGCTAATGCACCTCTTGAGTTTCCCCTTTCTCGTGCCCCCCCATATGCTAGGTTTCCAACAATGCCACGGCTAGAGCTGCTGTCACCTACAACATCGTGGATGATTTGGCCCAAACACCTACCACTATGTTCGCTCTTGAGGTACTAAAAACTTTCCCAACGCAGCGGAAATCCTTACTAGTCGCCCTTGGTGCTATAAACCCCTCTGATTCCAAGTTGATCACATTCAACATGGAGAATGGAGAACCATGGATGCCATCAACCATTTCCTTCCAAATCCTGGTGTCTATCCAGAATTTAATCATGCACCAATGCATAATGGATGAGGTGGCATCCACGTGCGTTATGTATGTAACCGTAGTTTGGAAGAAACTTGGATCCCCAATTCTACAACCATCATCTACTACACTACGGGATTATGATGGAAATCCCACTAAATCCCAAGGAATCCTCCCCCATGTCCCCATCACATTAGCCAGAAAGATAGTAATTATTGACATAGAGGTTGTCAATGCTTAATTGGACTATAACCTTCTCCTCGAAAGAAGTTATATGTACGCCATGAGAGCCATAGCGTCAACTATTTTTCATCTCATGATGTTCCCCCATGAGGGGAAAATCATGACAGTTGACCAACTAACTTATCATGATCTGCAACGGCTAACTACACTCACCAAAGTTATCCCTACAATAAACACCATTGATCCACAAGGGCTAACTGCACCTGCCAATGTTATCCCTGTAGTCAACACCATGGTTGACAACATACCAGCCTCCCCATTGTTGAATGTGGGCCTTGGGTTGTTTGCTAATACCACCATGATGGCTTCTTTCCCCTTAGTGTCACCACTATTGACACCAAAAGAGACTGTGGATTTATGCATGCTCTCATTCAACACCGCTGCACCCAAACATCAACCACAGCTGCAGCCCCAACCACAATACCATCCACAGTCACAACATCATCAACAACCGTAGCACCATTCGCAGCCATAGCATCTTCCACAGTTGTAGTAGTATGTGTAGCCACCACCACAACCTCATCCCCACATGCAACCATTAGGGAGTTATCTGGGCTCCTCCCTAGTCCACACAATTCCCTTCCTCTTTCCCCTGCCCGGTGTCATGAGCAATCTAGTAATGGCCACCTTCAACTTACCTAATTTTACATTGGGAATTCCTGTGTGGTACCTTGATCCATCGTCCCAAACACCAATTCCCCAGGTGGTCTTAACCCTCGTGCAACCTATTGTATTCAAATCTCATCCTCCACCCAGCCCAAAAAAACCAACCACCACATCTGCATCGCCCCACCTAAAAAGGGCTAGGGAAAAAATGTGAAAGCTATTGTTGAGCCTCGACAAATCCTGCCTTGCACCATCTATGAAGAACATGCCATCCAACTCAAAACTGCCCTGAGATTCCCATAATCTGCGTGCATTTGGATGCCATGGATACAATGAAAAACCTCCCCATGGCTGAACTCCCAAGCGGGCCAATAATGAGAAAAAAATCATTGAGAACAAACCATGCTTGTGCCCTTTACAGATTGTATGGACACTATTCTCACCACTACCAAGACTTGTCCGAGTTTTGAATGGCTCTAGCCAACCTTAGACAACATTCCCTTGAATCGGAGATCACTCTAATCGAAGAAGTTCACCCCCCCTCCTTCTTCAAACACCATGTGCATTTACATGATGTCCATTTCTACATACCCTCTTGTCTCCACTATTACCAATGGTCCATCAGACTTGTCTCTTTGTTGCTTCCACAGTGATGAGGAGATACTTGAAGCCTTAACTGCCTTGGAATACCCATGGGATGACATGAACCATCGCTCATTCTTCCTCCTTGAAGAACTTCTGTCATAGTCTAACCAATTTTCTATGGAAACCAAATATTTCATTCATGGGAAAGTCAAACTGGTTCAAAAACCCCATTCCGACACCAGACACCTTTGAATAAGGGAACATGGCCAAAATCTCTCCATCCATCGAAATGAACATCTCAACCAATCTCGAGGTTGTGGAATAAATCATGCTAGGGGCATCCTAATCCCTAGAAGAAGTTGCTGCCTACAAAGTTCTCTTCCAAGAATTCCACGACATCTTTTCCTGGTCTCACATTGAAATTCCTGGGTTGGATCCATCCATCATTGAACACCACATTGACACATGGCCCGATGTGGCCCCAGTGCACCAAAATAAATGGCCCATCCATCCTTCCAAAGCGGTCGCAGTCAAAGACGAAATAGAGAAGCTGCGCACAGTTAGCTTCATTTACCCATTATGTACACCACTTGGGTTTCTAATCCTGTTCCTGTGAATAAAAAATAGGGTACCATCCGCTTTTGCACAAAATTTCATGACCTTAATTGGGCCTGTCCCAAACACAACTTCCGAACACCCTTCATCAATCAAATTATCGATGCATGCACTGGACATGAGATATTTTCCTTCATGGACGGCTTTTTCGGATATAACCAAATTCAGATCCGGAAACAAGATCATTACAAGACTGTATTGGATAGATCCCTTCACCTATCAAGTATTCCCTTTGGTTTGAAGTTCGTTGGAGCCACCTTCCAATGTGCCATGACACACTATTTCCATGATATTCTCCACATCATGTTGGTCTTTCTTGACAACCTCATTGCGCAGTCACAGAAGCAAGCACACCACATAGATGACTTGCGGCAAGCCTTCCTACGATGTCGCAAGTAAAAAATCTACTTGAACCCTTTCAAGTGTGTTTTCCATGTCCCAACAGGCTGTCTCCTAGGGTTCATCGTGTCATACAAGGGAATGACAACTGATCCCTTGAAAGTCCAAACCACTTTCCCTCTAATGTCACCTCTTTAAGTGACGATAGTTCAGCTTGTAATATAGTCTTGTCCACTTTTTTATTTTCACATTTTTAAACCGATTCTTACGTATTATTTCCCCTCATTGCTCTAGATGGATCCTACCTTAAATCAGTACATTGGATTTTCTGATGGAGCGAGCAGATGGTATCCAAACCTCACCTCTATTGCATGGGTCATCTACTCCATGCCGCACGAGTTGATCCATATCGACGGAATATGCATGGACAGTGCGACCAACAACCAGGATGAATATGATGGTGTCAATGGCCTCTTGGTCTCTGCTTGCCAGTTAGGAATTTTCCATCTTGATGTCTTCTTAAACTCCCAACTGCTTGTCTCCCAGTTGAACAACTACTACCGGGTACGTGATCCCTACCTCTCTAGAAAATTCCTATGCACTAAACATATGGTTAGAACATTTGAATCCATTACATTCACACATGTTCCCAGAAACCTCAACAGTGTAGTAGATCAAATGGCTAATGATATTATAAATTGGCACATTCATAATCGCATATAGGAAACATACAGACACAACATCATGCATAATCATATATAAAACACACACACAAGTGTAAAAATACATCATCTAGGCATTGCATTTCACATCATCATAAAAAGAATCACATATAAAACCATAAAAAGTGCATCCACTGTTGAAATATTGTAACTTCGAAGAATATTCTATATGTATTTCTTTGTGGTCCTCAATGGTCCTACCGGGAGAACCACTTGTATTACTTTGTACCCCGATGCTCCTAATCGGAAGAACTAATAAGAGTCATGAGGCAGTCCCCTCTAATTGTAAAGGTGGGTCATTAGCACCCCAGTGTGGTTACTTGAGCCTACATGTGTAACTTGAGCCTACATGATTAACTTGAGCCTACATGACAGATGAGTTAACTTAAGTGAACGGATGAATATAAATAGAGGTGTAGTGCTCCTCATTTGGAACACACACTCTCACTTGTGTGCGCATTAGTGGAGAAGAGAAGAGTAGCTAGAGAAGGAGGAGGATTAGACTTTGATCTCCTTGTTGGTTTTACCTTTTATCTTTTTGGGGCATCTATATTGAGGAAGCTTTTGCTGGGTTTTTCCCTTTAGGGTTTTCCCAGGATAAATCTTTGTGTTCCTTTTGTATGGTTGTGCTTGTCTATCTTTGAGTGATCCTGTTTATATGCTTTTGTTATGAATTCGAAATGAAATACTAATGATCTAGCTTAGCATATCAAAATTTAACATGGTATCAAAGCCACCCTAAGAGAAGACATTGTGCAGCTATAGAATCTAGGGATTCTTAATTTTTGGGTCTCTATCCACAATCGATCAGCAAAAGAAGGCTAGACTAACTTTCCATTAAAGGGCACATCTTTCTGTCGAAGCGGAATTCGATTCCGAGCAATTTCAGTTTTGGTGCAGAAAATTAGGGCTTTCTATAGAAGATAAATTTTTGAGTGAGCCCGGCATAGGATTTTTCTCCTCATCAAAATAAAATTTTAGAGACCTGGATCAAGAAATTTGGTTGGGTGAAACTCCAGGAAAGTCAAACCCTAGTTTGACCCCGAACTAAAAAAACCCTAAATACTAAAACCGCTAAGTTTTGGTACTTTCACTATATTCAGAGATTGGCAAAGGATCAGGAGCTAAAAATTGAAGAGGACGAAGATAAAATCCTGATGTACACTGTGTCCAAAATTCCCCCTCATATTCACTATATTCTAGGTGATATGATCCCTCCACGTTAGGGTTCCAGACTCTTCCAGAATTCATCCCTAAATAGGACACCTGGGGAAAATTGCTATAGCTTGGGGTACAGAAGTCCAAATGGAATTCCTGAAGATGGTATAGGAATAGAACATACTTTAATTTCTATTATCCTAGTATTAGACTCAGAAGATGAACCAGTGACACATGGCATTCCGTACAACTTTGCTGTTCTAAACAATCCTGTAACAGGTCACCTTGGGAAAAGGATCATAAATCCCAATTAGTGAAACCAATTCTGATGAAACCTATGGTGTTGGATCAGGGACATGCGAGGTTACCTTAGTGATAAATTTTAGACATATAGGAGCATTAATTTCGGAGATATCATAGAGATAGTGATAGGAATTTCTGCAGAAGAAATTGGAAATCTAGGGCTTCCTGTTCCGGGAGCTTCCCTCCACTGTTTTCAGAAAATGAGTACATTGGACAGCTCCATTTGAAGAGATCTATATTTCTATCCAGTCAGATATAAAATATTCCAATTTTTGAAAATTAGGGTTTCTCTGAAAAGCCCTAGATCATCCAGCTCCGAAAACAGGACGGACACCTCAAATCGGTAAGATCTAATCTTTTGCTATTTGAATTTGAGGTTCTCATTTCAAAGTGATCTATAACATCAACTTGTTGATGAGCTTGGTGAATTTGATAACTTCCAAGCATGGAAGTATTTGATCTCTCTGAAGGAAAATGAATTGGACACCTACATGAGTAGAAAGGTTCCAGTTCTAGAGGGAGATGAGGCTCAAAGCCTTACACAAGAAGAACTTGATCAAGGCCAAGAAGATCATTGTTGATTCAATCACGGATCAACTTGTACCACAAGTGTCTTCCCTAAAGACACCGAAGATGTTTTATTCCTTGATCAAGCTATTTGAAGATAAGAACTTAAATAAGAAGATGACTTTGAGAAAATAGTTGAACAATGTGAAGATCCAGAATGCAGAACAACTTGAAGCAGTAGAAGAAGAAGTGGAGAATGCAGAAGTGGTGATAGCCACCTTGAATGGCCTCCCAGGATCATAGGATTCATTCATGTGAAGAATGTATGCCAGAAGGAAGTAATTACTTTCAGCTCAACTCATAAGAAGAGAAGAAGAATATGGGAGCAATTGAAGATCAAGCTCTCACCATTCAAAGAAGATCCCTCAAGCGATGAGGAATATGAAGAACTCAATTCTTGAAGAACCTCTTATTCATCTTATCATTTGGATAAGAAATGATGATTTCATGAATGAAGAAGATGATAAAGCAGAATGATCAAGATGGATTCTACCCATGAAACAAATAAAATATAAGTATTCAATTGTCACTTCATGATATTGTTTTACATTCGATTATATTCAGTTGATGTGTTATGCATGATAGATTGTTTTCATTAATCACTGTATACTACTAATATGCATGTGATGGGTAAGTAGCTCATGGTGCTATACAACTCTCCATTGCTACTTATCAAACCTCTTTGCTGACATATTTGATTAGTGCACAATCTCAATGATGTCATGGTAGAGATGGAAGGCATCTAGAAAGTTTCTGTGAGATATGGATGAATGTTGTATTGGCTAAACAGTTGCATGATGCATAAGAATTTGTCGTTATGCATATGAAATAGTTCTAACCATGAAATTGGTGCATTTGAATTGTAGGAAAGGTCCTATACAACCTCCTGCAAGAAAAGAAGGATGAGACTTGTTTCGAAGAACAAGTAATGACAATTCAATAAACATGAATCTGAAGCTCCCAGGGTCAAAGACACCTTCAGAGAGTGGTAGATCCACCTCGAAGGGTGAAGACTACCATGGGTATGAGAGATAACTCAAGATGATGAAAAGAATGCTATGAAAGAATCTATGATCAAAGAATAACAGTTGATCATGAGGAATGATGTATACGATATGATTTCGAGACATAAAGGAAAGTATGTAGTATCCTCCATATGGATCTACAAGAACAAGTGTACAAAGAAAGGTTCGTTATTTGTCTCAGAAAGAATAGACTATGACATGACATACTCTATTGACCACCTGTACATAATGAATAAGGAAGATAATACTTCACTTTAGGGGGAGTGACTACATAATATATCTGAGTTCGACACGGTACGACATGATGGACAACTTCCTGATGGATCGAGACTTTACCAAGAGTAAAGTGGGTTCCAACCTTCAAAGTTGAATGTAGAAGACTAGGATATGTTGATGATATGACAATATGAACTCATGGAAGATGTTATGACGAAAGAATACTAGAATGATGTTTGGGATATAGTACTCAAACCAGAAAGCAAGAATGTGGTATCTTACAAATGGATTTGCAAGATAAAATATGTCACTGATAGAAGTAAGGAAAGACTTATGGCTAGAGGTTTCTATAAGAAAGAGGGAATTAATTCTGAAGAGACACTTACTCCAAGAAGCAAGGTACACTTCCTTCAAAACTATGATGGTAGTTTCTCCCATGATGAAGTAAAGACAATCCTTCCTTAATGGTATGATTGCGGAAGAGTTTTACATCGAAAGGATTTGAAGTTGAAGACAGATGGACTCATATATGTAAGTTAAAGAAGGCCCTCTATGGCATGAAGAAAGCTCCCAAATCTTGGTATGGAAGGATAGACAGTTTCCTGTCAATTATGGGATTTTCCAAGAGTAAAGCTGATCCTAACCTTTATCTCAAGGTTGTAGAAGATGAACCTGCCATCCTGTTATTATATGTGGATGACTTATTCTTGACATGGAATGAGAAATAGATCATGGAAAGGAAGAAGAAACTAGCAAAATAATTTGAGATGAAAGACCTTGGGTTAATGCACTATTTCCTAGGTCTGGAAGTATGAAAAAGTTCAGAAGGAATATTTCTCAACTAGGGAAAGTATGCGGTAGAGATATTGAAGAGATTCAATATGTTGGAATGCAAATCCATGGCCACACCCATGGACTCCAACTTGAAGCTGTTAGCTAATGACTCATTAGAGTTAGTGGATGCGACTCATTACAGAAAGATCATTGGGTCATTGATGTACTTAACAAATACTAGACCAGACATTTGTTTTGCTATTAACACCTTAAGTCAATATCTTGTTCAAAGATAGGTTCACCTAGTAGCTACAAAACATGTGATGAGATATATGAAAGGGACTATAGACCTTGTTCTATACTATGATGGTAGCCATGATTACAGATTGTATGGATCTATAGATGCAGATTGGGCTGGATGTATCTCAAACAGGAAAAGCACATCAGGTAGATGATTTTGTTTGGGGGCTGTTATGAGTTCATGGTTTTGCAAGAAACAGTCCAGTGTTTCTCTTAGAATGATAATACATAGCAGATTGCTCTGCTTAGTTGTGAAGCCATATGGCTTCGGAAGATGATATCAGGTCTCCTTGACCTGAATATGGATACTACATTGATTCTATGTGTTCTGTCGTAACACATAGAAATCCGATATTTATACATACAAGATAAAGATGTAGATGATGATGTTTCAGTATTCCCATACTGAAGATATAGATGACGTTTCAGTATTTACATACTATAGATGCAGATGATGGTGACTCTGTATTTCTATATTTAATATAGAGGTGATGATGCTTTCAGTATTTCTATACTGAAGATATAGGTGATGATGTTTTCAGTATTTCTATACTGAAGATATAGATGATGATGCTTTCAGTTATTCACATACTGGAGATACATATGGTGATAGTTCAGTATTCACATATTGAAGATGTAGATGAAGATGGTTTAGATGCTGATGTGTTAACAAAGCCTCTATCCCGAGTAAAGTTTGAACACTTTTGAGACAAGATTGGTATGGTTCGGAAAGACCTTCCCCGGAAGGAGGAGTAGTGATGTTGCAGTGGGATTGTATCATCCCTGGGAACTTTCCCTAAAGTGATCCGGAGACCTTGGTATTCGAGAATGAAGTGGGATTGTATCATCCCTAGGCACTTTCCCTAAAGTGATCTGGAGACCTCGGTATTCGAGAATGAAGAGGGATTGTATCATCCTGGGACATATGTCCAGAAGTGATCTGGTGACTTCGGTCATTGAGAATGTGGTAGGATTGTATCATCCTTGAACTTCGGTTCAGAACGGATCCGGTGTAACTTTGGTCATAGAGAATGTGGTAGGATTGTATCATCCTTGAACTTTGGTTCAGAACAGATCCGGTGTAACTTTGGTCATCGAGAATGTGGTAGGATTGTATCATCCTTGAAATTCGGTTCAGAACGGATCAAGTGTAACTTCGGTCATCGAGAATGTGGCTGGATTGTATCATCCTTGAACTTCGGTTTAGAATGGATCTAGTGTAAATTCAGTCGTCGAGAATGTAGCTGGATTGTATCATCCTTGAACTTCGGTTTAGAATGGATCCGGTGTAACTTCGGTCATCAAGAATGTGGAAGGATTGTATTATCCTTGAACTTCAGTTCAAAACGGATCTGGTGTAACTTTGGTCATTGAGAATGTGGCAGGATTGTATCATCCTTGAACTTTGGTTAAGAATGGATCCGGTGTAACTTTGGTCATCAAGAATGTGGCTGGATTGTATCATCCTTTAACTTCGGTTCAGAACAGATCCGGTGTAACGTCGGTCATCGAGAATGTGGATGGATTGTATCATCCTTGAACTTCAGTTCAGAACGGATTTGGTGTAACTTCAGTCATTGAGAATGTGGCAGGATTGTATCATCCTTGAACTTCGGTTCATAATGGATCCGGTGTAACTTCGGTCATCGAGAATGTGGCAGGATTGTATCATCCTTGAACTTCAGTTCAGAATGGATCCAGTGTAACTTTGGTCATCGATAATGTGGTAGGATTGTATCATCCTTGAACTTTGGTTTAGAACGGATCCAGTGTAACTTCAGTCATTGAGAATGTGGCAGGATTGCATCATCCTTGAACCTCAGTTCAGAATGGATCCGGTGACCTCAGTTGTCGAGAATGTGATAGGATTGCATCATCCTTGTAGTTTGAGTCCAAATGAGATCCAAAGACTTCTTTGTCTTTGTACTGTGGGCTGCTAATGATGATGATGACGTTTCCTGATTGAAAGATCAGAGTGTGATGATGATGATGATGTTTTTGATTGAAAGATCAGAGTGTGATGATGATGATGAGGTTTCTGATCAAAATATCAGATGTTGCTGCTGATGATGATGTTCTCTGATCGAAAGATCAGAAGTTGCTGATGATGATGATGTTCTCTGATTAAAAGATCAGAATACGATGATGATGATGTTCTCTAATCAAAAGATCAGAATATGATGATGATGATGTTTCTCTGATTGAAATATCAGAAGTTGCTGATGATGATGATGTTCTCTGATTGAAAGATTAGAATATGATGATGATATTGTTGCTGACGATGATGATGTTCTCTGATCAAAAGATCGGAATATGATGATGATGATGTTTCTCTGATCGAAAGATCAAAAGTTACTGATGATGATGTTCTCTGATCGAAATATCAGAATATGATGATGATGATGTTTTCTGATCGAAAGATTAGAATGCGATGATGATGATGATGTTTCTGATGGAAAGATCAGAATGTGATGATGATGAGATCCTGATGATGATGATGCAATATTAATAAAGTATGATGATGATGATGTACTGATCGAAAGATCAGAATATGATGATGAGTTGATGTTAGAGTATGATGATGTTCGGTTGATGATGTTTCTGATCGAAAGATCAGAGGCTGATGATAATGATGATTCTGATTGAAAGATCAGAGTATGATGATGATGATATTTTGATGATGATGATCTTTTCATGATGATGTTTCTGATCGAAAGATCAGAGTATGATGATGATGTTGTTGCTGATCGAAAGGCCAAAGTGCTGAAGAAGATGTTGCTGATCGAAAGGTCAAAGTGTTGAAGATGATGTTGCTAATCGAAAGGTCAAAGTGTTGAAGATGATGTTGCTAATCAAAAGGTCAAAGTGCTGAAGATGATGTTGCTGATCGAAAGGTCAAAGTGCTGAAGATGTTGTTGATCGAAAGGTCAAAGTGCTGAAGATGCTGCTGTTGATTGAAGAGTCAAGATGTTGAAGATGTTGCTGATCGAAGCGGTCAAAGTACTGATGATGCTGAAGACTAAAGATTGAAGATGAAAACTACATGATGTTGAAAAGATTCCAATGATTTATAGATGTACCACCCTGATGATGTTGATGATGTCCTCTATCTCTCTCCTATTATTGTTGTTGTTGATGTTGTTATAGAATACCCTTCTCATTAAGGGGGAGTGTTGAAATATTGTAACTTTGAAGAATATTCTATATGTATTTCTTTGTGGTCCACGATGGTCCTACCAGGAGAACCACTTGTATTACTTTGTACCCCAATGCTCCTAATCAGAAAGACTAATAAGAGTCATGAGGCAGTCCCCTCTAATTGTAAAGGTGGGTCATTAGCACCCCAGTGTGGTTACTTGAGCCTACATGTGTAACTCGAGCCTACATGATTAACTTGAGCCTACATGACAGATGAGTTAACTTAAGTGAACGGATGAATATAAATAGAGGTGTAGTACTCCTCATTTGGAACACACACTCTCACTTGTGTGCACATTAGTGGAGAAGAGAAGAGTAGCTGGAGAAGGAGGATCAGGCTTTGATCTCCTTGTTGGTTTTACCTTTTATCTTTTTGGGGCATCTATATTGAGGAAGCTTTTGCTGGGTTTTTCCCTTTGGGGTTTTCCTAGGATAAATATTTGTGTTCCTTTTGTATGGTTGTGATTTTCTATCTTTCAGTGATCCTGTTTATATGATTTTGTTATGAATTCGAAATGAAATACTAATGATCTAGCTTAGCATATGAAAATTTAACATCCACGTGCATCAAAAATATATAAAGGTAGATAAGTTGCATGTCCAAAATATGTCTAGTACAAAATGAGAAGCCACATATGATTTCTCAGCTGAATATACATAGCGATGCAAAAACTCCTAAGTGCACCAATGCACTAGGGGAAGCCCCACTGGCTACTAATCTGACCCAAACTCATCATCTAGCTTAGTATCATCATATTCCTTAGAAGACTCATGTAACACACCGGTTTTGAACCCCTTTTGTATGATGTATATAATGTAATTAATCGTGGTGAGGAGCTAAAGGCAAAATCCCCACCATCGATTTGGTTGTGTATGTTTCGGCAATAGGTGTAGTTGTCGATGGTTTATCGTGCTATTTGGCACAATATGGTTTGGCATCATGTAAATACACACATCAATTAAAATAAACCCACAACCAGCTATGACAGTGCAACGTTGAATGAAAAGGGCATGATTCCAAAGGATAAGGGTGGGGGATGTCAAACCTTGGTCTATGGGTGGGGGGACCCATGTGTTACCATCTTGTTTGATGTGTCATCTTCCCTTGTCTCACCCAACCATTTTAATGTTTTGATTTTGTTAGTTGGGGAAGTTATTGCTTGAGGAAATGTGGGCATGGGGAGGCGTCAGCTTGGCAGGCTGCTGTCAGTTCAAATGCTACACATGCCCAGTGGCAGAAGCCATCGTTTTTCCTCACACATGGTTGGTTCACTTTCATGCCTGGTCTTCACCTTCACGGTTGTGGTCTGTGGTCTGTTCATTCCTCTCATCTGTCTATTCATCCGCACGTGCATAAGTAGAGTTGTTCATCCTCATGCGGAGAGAGACGGTCTGTTTCTCCTCACGCACTAGTCGCGGTTCTTCTCCTGTGGTTTTCTGCATGCAGCGAGTAGGTAGAACGGCCTCAAGGGCCTGATTTCTGCTGGTATGTGTCATAGCTATGGTTTTATTCCATGATTTCTGCTTGTTGTTGGTTTAACCTGTGATTTGGGCTTGCTGTTGATTTCACCCACGATTTGGGTTGTTGTGGTTCTTCCACGATGTTTGGATGTTGTTGACAGTCCGATTCTTCTTCCATTCAGACAGTGTGTGGGCTTCTTCTGTTTTGGACTATGTCTTGTTCTCTGAACACAGGCTGTGAGTTTGTTCTTTCCATTTTCTGTCTGCGTCACTTTCTTTAGCGTTTGCATTGAGTACTTGTGTGCTGTGGGCTCTTGGATGTTGGGTTGGCTATTGATTGCCACATCCATTGGCTAAGTTTCCCATGGCTCTGCTGAGAGTTATGTTTCTTATCCATTGTGGGCTGTGGATTGTTGTCATCATTCATTGTGGGGTTGTGGCTGTTGATGTGCCCTGGTTTTGGGTTGCTGCTGAGTTGTTTTGGCCACGCTAGGTCCAAGAACAACTCTGGAGTGTGGTTGGACTTGAGATGTGTTTCACTTGTTGGTTGGGATTGTCAACCAGTCATCTTGCTTTCATCACAGAGCCGTGAGTGGGTTGTTTGCTGCGGTATGCAGTGGGTGGTCTTCGGACTGCTGATAGTGGGATTAGAGGCTAGGTATGCATGAGAAGACTGGGGTTGAGGCCACCAGCTTAGCATTAGCCTATCCTATCTCCTTGACAACCTAGTGAACCCTGTGGAGTGGGTTTGGCTGTGTGTTGGCAAACCTTGGCTATGTGTAATCCTGCATTGACCCTTATTCCTTGAGGAATCATGCCCAGCTCGGGGGTGGCAGTGTTGCTGAGAGATTGATGAGCACGCTGGCCTATGGTTGGGTGGAACGTTGCAGCAACGTAGCTGGTTGCAGGACAGGTTCTTCTTCAAAAGCTAAGTAATCCTGCTTGTTTCATCTCTGCAATTATGTCTACTGTATTATGTGAAATGATGAACATGTGGAATGCTGGAAATGTATATGTTTGCTTCCGCTAAATATTTTGAGGAATTATGCATCTGTGTATGCTTGTATGTTTGTCATTCCTGTTATGTATCATGTTAAGCTGTTTTAATTCAGCATTCATCCTTGTTTGTCTTCATGGGGCTGTTTTCCCATCTATTTGGTGTTCATCGTGTCCTCTTCGTAGGTCTGAGGGTCGGGGACGTGACAGCGTGGTATCAGAGCTCATGTTGCAGCATGGGCCTAAATGGACCACCAAGGTGTAGTGATAGAAGCAAAATTTCCTTTTGCCTAACAGAGATCAAAATTGATGACAACAAAACTTCCAAAAATTATCCTAAGTGTTGAACAGTAGGAAGAACTAGTGAAAATCTCCTCCGATACGTCGGAAGGTGTAGTTGGAAGGCCATCCGATGAGGGGCAGGAGGAAAATAATTTTTTGAATTTTTTTTTGTCTAAGTGTTGAACAGTCAGAACACTTAGTGGAATTGACTTCTGACGTAGTGGAAGGGTTAGTGGAATGGACTTCCGACGCAGCGGAAGAGTTAGACGAAAGCGCGCCCGACGGGAACAATTTGAAAATAAAATCGCAAAAAATTGATTAAGTGTCCGTCAGAAGGAAATAGCAGTTCAAGCATCTGCCGTTTCTGAAGCCAAAGGCACTAGAATTCCGATGTGAAAATCCCGCTGATGCCGATCGGGTCATGCCATAGCAAATTGGGCAGCCGATTAGAAGAAAATAGAGGATTGATGTTCCGCCGTTGTGGAAGCCAAAGGCACTAGCCTCCCGATGTGAAAAGACTACCGACGCCATAGGAAAGTTAAAAATTTTCACTAAGTGTAGAAAGTCGTCGACCATCGAAAGGAGAAAGTTGTCCGTGCGCCCACCATTGCGGAAGTCTAGAGCACTAGACTTCCAATGTGGAAGGACTGTCGACGCTGTGAAAGCAGGTTTAAATTTTTTCAAAGTAAACAGTGGCCATCGGAAGAGGATAACGTTATGCATGCCGCCGTTGCGGAAGACAAAATCACTAGCCTGCCGATACCGATCGGGTTGTGTCACCGATCGAGGGAAAATCAAAGATTGTGCTCCGCCGTTGCGGATATTGTTTGAACTAACTCGTCGACAAAAAGAAGAAGTAGAGCCGATCAAGCGTTGAAGAGAAGACAAGAAAGTAAAATTTTGAAGAAAATAAATTTTTCTAAGTCTTGAGGTCATCAGATGAAGTTAGTGGATGTGGAAGCCACAGTGGCAGAAATGAAAAGGTGTTGAGAGCCGATGCCATTGGGTGAAGTAAGCCGAGAAGAAAGAGGAAAATTTTGAAAAATCGAGAAGAAAGAGAAAAATTTTGAAAAATCAACTAAGTGTGGAAACCGTCAGGAAAGTTTAGCTGTTTGGCTAGCCGATGTGGCAATAAGCATCGGAGGAAAATAGAAGATGAATCTGCCGATGCAGCGGAAGAGAAGAAGAGAAGTCTCGGAGGAAATAGTTGAAGCTGAAGCCGTAGTTTTGGTAGAGATCTTCCAAAGATAGCCAAAACGTCGGAAGAGGTTAGTTGATCGATCTGATGTGGCGATGGAAAGGAGACGAAAAAGTGAAAATTTTTCTAAGTATAGAAAATGTCGGAGAAAATTAGAGGATCAGTCCGCCGATACGCTGGAAGCCAAAGGAAGATCGGCCTGACATGTTGGAAAATTTTAGTTGATTGAACCATCGATGAAGTCAGATGAGAGATGAAGATTGGACTGCCAGAGTGTCGGAAGATTAGGGAACTAGCTGTCCGACAGGTTAGAAGATCCGATTTCCGATGAACAGTGGAGAAGATAGTGGTTTGGGGATCTGAAACGATGAAAGATGTTAGCTGTTTGGGGATCCGAAACAACGGAAGAAAACCCAAGATGAGAGCCGATTCTGCACAAGGAAAAATTTGAGTTTTTCAAATGGGATTTTCCAGCAGATTTCGACTGTTTTCCAGTGGGATTTTCAGCTATTTTCAGTGGGTTACAGGGATGAAGTTGGCACTCAGACCAAGATGCAGTTGTGTGTAAAAATGCAGAGATTTGGTGAAAATATTCATTTTTAGAAGTGGTGTAGTTTCCACACCCGAGGTCGGAATGAAGCATGTGGATAGGTGTTGGAAAGCTTACCCAATAGGGAACAAGGAAAGGTCACCAGAATCTGAGCATGGAGCAGCAAAGTGCTAAGGACGGTCGCTGCTATCAGATGGACAAATCTAGAAAGTTGCATGCCCCGAGGTAGAAAGACTATGAATTCAAACCAGCCGTTGTGTGGAAGAGGAGTTCCATGCAAGGATGAAAGACTTGAAAAGGGAAATGTCCTTAAACTCTATCTTGCTGATTATAACTACATTTCCTAAGTTTTATAGCTGAAATGTATGAATATATTCTTTATGTACATAAGATAGTAAGGATTATACAATTATAATGAGCCACTAATGATAATCATTGCATTGGTGTTGGAATTAGTGGAAAAGCCAACGATGACATGGACCCGGATGAGTATGTTGCTGATGTTGATGAATGTGACTAGCAACCCTTTGGAGGAAGGGATAAGGCAACAAGTCCATAACAAAAGTTGGTGAGAAAATTTTGCAATCTTCTGCAAGGACCAACCAAATTGGTCATGTCAAGGGTGTAAGTAGGACTCATGAAGGTAAGGATTTGATTATGACAAATTCCAAGGAGTGGTAAAGGTAAGAGAACTCGTACCATGTGGATATTTGAATATAGAAAGGTGTCAGGCCTATATATATATATATTGATTGAGCTTAGTAGCCCAAGGAAAGTAAGTACTGATGATTTTGATTATAGTAATGCACCCTATATGAAGTAGTCATGGTTAGTCCATGCATGGTGTGTTGAATGCATAGCATTCCTGAATCAATGCAAGGTAGCATTGAGTGGATATGCATTAGAAAGATATTTTAATCTTGTAGTTATGCATTGAATGGATGCCTATGTAGGGTGTGAGTAACTGATTGCATAAGTAAAGGTGCAAATGTTGTGATGTATTGCATGAATGCATGACTGAAATGATGAATTGATGACAATTTAGGAACCATTTCAAAGGTTGTTATGAATGCAGGATAGTCATGATCAGTTGGCTGCTAGAAATACTCTATTAAACAACAAGGTGGTACAAAGGATATGCTTGTGAAGTAAGGAGTATCTAAACATTTCATTTAATTACATGAATGATGTGACTATACCTTGCAAATGTTAGTATGATAATGATTGCATGAATTAAATGAATTTTGGTAATATTGATGTGATTAACAGCTGGAAGTATTTGAATTTTATAAAATCTGAAAATGCTTCAGTGATGGTTGTAGCAATGAAAAGGTTATATGCATTCAAACTTACCAAGTGCTTGGTTGATTGAAGCTCATGTTTCAAGTAGATTATTTCGAGCATGGCAGTGAGAGGTAAGACCCTGACCAATGCCAGAATCTACCATATGGTATGCATAATAGGTTGTTAAAATTCGAATTGTGAATTTCGGATTTAAGAAATTGCTGACAACTACTAGTCACTATTGGCTTGCATAAGATTGTGTTGGATGATTGAAGCTCAGGTTTCAGGTAGATTATTTCAAGCATGGCAGTGAGAGGTAAGACCTTGACCAATGCCAGAATCTACCATGTGAAAGAGCCAAACCTTATGAGAAGAGTCTCATGGTTGTGAAATTAGTTGGTGTGCATAATGGGTTGTTAAATTTGAATTGTGAATTTCGTATTTAAGAAATTGCTGACAACTACTAATCACTGTTGGCTTGTATAAGATTGTGTCAGGAGGACACATGGTAAGTGGGTATTCATGTTATTATAGTAAGCATAAAATTATAATGAGCATAGTAGTTCTTCTTACAAGAGACCCACAATTGAGCAAGTCAATTTCTGTAGTAGACAGAATTGCAATTTCCTATTGAATTTGATTACCAATGGCATTGATTGGTTATGGAACAATCAATTGGGATTGTATTATCAGATAATGATTGCCTGTTTGGATATTTGACGAATGTGTCAGGGATACACACTACAAGAATATCATGTGTGATGGCCTGCAAGAGCCAAACTTCATGGGAAGGTTTTCCCTTGGAAATGGGTTTCGGGTGAAATGCCATTGGACATTTTGAAAATGTCTCATCTGCACTGCATGTTTGGTAGTAACATGAGTGAGATGGTATAAATTATGTCTGTAAGACATGTGTGGATACGAAATGCAAAAAGGATTTGGGATGGAAAACTGAGGAACTGTTAACTCAGGGAAGGAGCCCCCATTCCTCCTTAACAAAGGCATACTGCGTCGGCAAATGGATAAGTGTTCTGTGATCGTTGCTAAGAATATGCATGTTTAATTATTAAATTCCATATGCATAACATGTTTTGATTTTATTTCCATGATGACCGATTGCTTGAGTATGAATAGGGCCTACATGGCACACACCGGAGAAGAGTGCACACTTTTCCGATGATTGAGTCATGAAAGGGTTTTCAATATTGATTACACTCTAGGGAGTGGACACACTCCTGGTGTCTCAATGCTTGATAGTGAATGATGAGGAAGGTGATTACAATTTTAGAGCAATGATGCTGATGAGTTTGCTTGTATTGCTTGTATTGCTTGTGTTGACAGGCTAAATAGATGCAGTTGGGTGTTGCACCCTAAAGGTAAAGGTAAAGGTAAAGGTAAAAGGTAAAAGGTAAATGGTTGTTGTGAGGGGTTGCAGAGTAAGGGTTATTGTTGGTATAAGTGTATGTTGGGCTGTGATATGCCTGGGGATCCATAGTAGATCCTAGAACTGGAAATGGTCACAGTAAAGTTCCAAGCCCAGTTGACATGAGGGTGTACTGGCTGGACATTAATTATTTGATGTTGTGGGGTAGCCTGCGTACTGACCTAACATCTAAGTCCATAGGCGATCCCAAGGCCTGCAAGGCGAAGCGGATCCTGTGGACGAACGAGGAAACGTACAATACAGATAAGTATTGGATTATTTTGCTTATGGATATACCTGTGTATATGATTGGTTATAATGTTTTAAGCTCTTGATCTAGAGATAAAAAAAAATGATGAGAATAAACTAAACATGTGAATCTATTCAATTTTTGGATATAGGTATCACCGGAAGCGAGGAATATGAGAGCATCCTAGGGGTGCATGTGGACATATGACTGTCTTGGAAAGCTCGGAATGAGCAGCAATGAAAAAGGTGCTAGTGAGACCGTGAGGTTCCTAGCTGTTGAGACAAACCATGTGGAGAGACTCCATGGTTTAGAGGTCTAGAATAGACCAAAGACACTAAGTGTCATGACCAAGAAGGATTGGTCCAGCATTCACGGTGAAGTGAAAGAGGCTGAGAGCATGAAAAGCCACTGCAGTGGTGTGGGTTCCAGGATGGAATGAAACAAAGAGGGGAAAAACTCTTGCTGCTCTCTCTTTCCCTTTTTAATTATATATGTGTATATATATCTATGCATTGTGAAAACAAAAGATTGTTGAATGCATGTATGACTGAAAATGGAATGTCTATATTTGCTTAAAGTAAATTGTGAATGTTGGAGTGGTTAATTCCTTGCCCAAGAATGGACATGAATGAGCTCATGTGCCTATTGGGGAAGGCATGGAAAATATGAAAGTTTCCTTGATGAAAATTGGACTGTCATGCCAATTGGGTAATTAACTGACTGATTTTGATGTCTATATTATGCTTGGTCTGATAGAATTTCAATGGTGCATTTCACATGTGAGAAAAGTAAAACCCGGTGATGCACATTGATCATGGCAGCAGATCAAAAGTTATTGGAATTGGATGGAAGCCTCCTTCAAGTGATTGTCAAGACCCAAGAGAATCTTGGGGAGATGCTCAAGGTACAGAAAAGGCAGAATGAAATGAACCACCAAATTTTGCAAGACTCTATTGGTTTGCAAAGGGAGGTGAAAAGCCTTCTGGGAGAAATCGGCAAAGGAAAGGAAGGTGGATCAGTGATGGGACAATCATCCAAGTGACCCGATAAGAAATGGTCCAGGCATGAAGACTCAAAGAAAATTGAGCAGGTAAAGATGAAGCAGCCAGTGAAATGCTGGGAATGCGAAGGACATCATTTATGACAGCACTGCCCACTGAGGGAACATGATGAGGGCAATAGCCACAAAGTTCCTAGACTTTGGGGTAAGATGGGAGCTGAGAACCCGCAGGACAAGTCTGTGGAAGCCGAGGGGCTTGGTCGTGAATGTTCAAAGTAGATGATTGAAAGTGGGACAGATCTGCAAAATTTTGAAATTTTGATGTGCAATTGTATATGTACTCCTATGTATTGGAAAACCGAGGACGATGTTATTCCAAGGGGGAGGGGAATGTAACACCTCGATTTTGACCCCTTTTACATGATCTATATATTGTAATTAATTGTGGTGAGGAGCTAAAGGCAAAAGCCCCACCATCGATTTGGTTGTGTATGTTTCGGCAATAGGTGTAGTTGCCGATGGTTTATCGTGCTATCCGACACAATATGGTTTGGCATCATGTAAATATGCACATCAATTAAAATAAACCCACAACCAGCTGTGATAGTGCAACGTTGAATGAAAAGGGCATGATTCCAAAGGATAGGGGTGGGGGATGTCAAACCTTGGTCTTTGGGGGGGGGGACCTATGTGTTACCATCTTGTTTGATGTGTCATCTTCCCTTGTCTCACCCAACCATTTTAATGTTTTGATTTTGTTAGTTGGGCCAGTTATTGCTTAAGGAAATGTGGGTATGGGGAGGAGTTAGATTGGTAGGATGCTGTCAGTTCAAACGGTACACATGCCCAGCGGTAGAAGCCATCATTTTTCCTCATGCATGGTCGGTTCACTTTCACGCATGGTCTTTACCTTCACGGTTGTGATCTGTGGTCTATTCGTTCCTCCCATCTGTCTGTTCATCCACGTGCGCATAAGCAGAGCTATTCATCCTCATGCAGAGAGAGACGGTCTGTTTCTCCTCACACACCAGTCGCAGTTCTTCTCCTGTGGTTTTGTGCATGCAGTGAGCAGGTAGAACAGCCTCAAGGGCCCGATTTCTACTGGTATGTGTCATAGCTGTGGTTTTATTCCATGACTTCTGCTTGCTGTTGGTTTAACCAGTGATTCGGGCTTGCTGTTGATTTCACCCATGATTTGGGTTGCTGTGGTTCTTCCACGATGTTTGGATGTTGTTGACAGTCCGATTCTTCTTCCATTCAGACTGTGTGTGGACTTCTTCTGTTTTGGACTGTGTCTTGTTCTCTGCGCACAGGCTGTGAGTTTGTTCTTTCCATTTTCTGTCTGCGTCACTTTCTTCAGCATTTGCATTGAGTACTTGTGTGTTGTGGGCTCTTGGATGTTGGGTTGGCTGTTCATTGCCACATCCATTGGCTGAGTTTCCCATGACTATGATAAGAGTTCTGTTTCTTATCCATTGTGGACTGTGGATTGTTGTCATCATTCATTGTGGGGTTGTGGCTATTGATGCACCCTGGTTTTGGGTTGCTGCTGAGTTGTTTTGGCCATGCTAGGGCCAAGAACAACTCTGGAGTGTGGTTGGAATTGAGTTGTGTTTCACCTATTGGTTGGGATTGTCAACCAGTCGTCTTTCCTTCATCACAGATCCGTGAGTGGGTTGTTTGCTGTGGTATGCGGTGGGTGGTCTTTGGACTGCTGATAGTTGGATTAGAGGCTAGGTATGCATGAGAAGACTGGTGTTGAGGCCACCAGCTTAGCATTAGCCTATCCTAGCTCCTTGACAACCTGGTGAACCCTGTGGAGTGTGTTTGGTTGTGTGTTGGCAAACCTTGGCTATGTGTAAGCTTGCATTGACCCTTATTCCTTGAGGAATCATGCCCAGCTTGGGGGTGGTAGTGTTGCTGAGAGATTGATGAGCACGCTGGCCTATGGTTGGGTGGAACGTTATAGCGACGTACCTGGTTGCGGGACAACTTCTTCTTCAAAAGATAAGTAATCCTGCTTGTTTCATCTCTACAATTATATCTGCTGTATTATGTGAAATGCTGAACATGTGGAATGCTGGAAATGTATATGTTTGCTTCCACTGAATGTTTTTAGGAATTATGCATATGTGTATGCTTGTATGTTTGGCATTCCTGTTATGTATCATGTTAAGCTGTTTTAATTCAACATTCATCCTTGTTTGTATTCATGGGGCTGTTTTCCCATCTGTTTGGTGTTCATCGTGTCCTCTTCGCTGGTCTGAGGGTCAGGGACATGATAACTCATCCTCTGTAGGAAGATCCCCTCTCGTTTCCCGATGAAGGTAATCATAGGCCACGACCATCCTCCTCATCACAGAGGTCCACTCTGGAGGAAAACTATGAATAGAAGCAATCAGATCATTGTTCAAATGATGCCAGTCATCATCAAAAATATCATCAGCAAGCCGCTCCAAATACGGCAAAAAATCATCCACCTCCCATCGTCGCATGCGAGGGTTCCCCATAGGAGCTGCGGCTTCTGCAATAGCGACCACTCGCCTCTGATACCCGGGCGACAGGTAGGGACCAACATCTTCATACAAAATCAAATACACCATCAATCTAGACATATAATCACCATGTATAAAAATGAACAAAAGGACATCAAACATACATACCAGCTAGTCCCCAGTCTTGACCAGGAGATCGGGGCATCTCAGGATCCCTACGATAATACATACCCACATAAGGGTACTCCTCAATAATCACTGGGAGATGCCACCACTGCTCAAGAAACCCCTTGGTGAATAAGTGGCCCACTCTGCCACCACCCTCTCATACCATCATCTGGCACCACCTACACATCCATGACTCTCACGGACCACCATCCCGCACTGCCCGGTACGAACGTAGAGTAGGTACTTTCTCAAAAAAGAAAGCACATAAGAAGGACCCAAAAAAATATCTTGTCTCAGATTCCCTCGTATTTTTCACCTGATGTTGAACAGCCTGAAGATACATCTGGGCCCACCCATAATAAGTGCCCCTCATAGAACGCTCTACCAACTGCAGCTTCCCTCCAGATATCTTGTGGCTCCCTATGGAACCCAAGATACACAACAATAATGTTGCCACTGCCTATGTTGACAGGTCCTCAATGTCACACATCAAGATGTGTGATCCACGCACATATGCAGTAGCATAATAGTGCCTATCACATAACTCCTCCAATGTCTCTCCCCGAGACAACATCGGTGCCAAGTCACCAACAACTCCCAACATAGGGAGCCCAGTCAATAAGTATACATCCACCAGCATAATCTCAATACGCTGACCCTGGAAGAGGAAGGCCTCCTCCCCAATATCCCAAAATCTCACCAATTTTTGTAGAAACAATTTCAAGCTCTTCATGAGGGGTATCTACATGAACTTCATTAAACCACAACAGGCTAGTGTAGCATGCATAGTCCCATCCCGCAATGCCTCCTCTTGGAGGTCTTTACAGTCTCTCTCATGCCACTTAATCTTAGCCATCCTGCACAAGAAAAACACAGCTGTCAACCACTTCTCTCATAAAAAATGTCACCCAAGGACCAAGTCACACCTGTTTGGCCAAAAAGAGCGACCAGGTCACTCAAAAATGCCTCACAGGTGTGATGTAATACCCTAGTTTTGACCCCGTTTGCATTAAAAGGGTAGATGATGTATATATTGTAATTAATCATGGTGCAGAGCTAAAGGGAAAAGCCACACCATTGATTTTGTTGTGTTATGTTTCGCCAATTGGGATCATTGTCGATGGTATATCGTGCCATCCAGCACATTGTAGTTTTGGCATCATGTAAATATGCACTTTAATTAAAAAGAACCTACAACTAGCTATGATGGTGCAATGATAATGAAAAGGGCATTATTTTCCTAAGGATAAGGGGGGATCATTAAACCTTGAGCCTTTGGGGGGAAAAGTGATGTGTCAGTTGTTGAACCCATTTGGTTGTCACCTACCTTTTTCTCTTACTCACCTTTCCTTGTCTTATCATCCAACTACCACATTAAAGGCTCTGTTGTTAGTTGGGGCAGTTATTGCTGGGGAGTGGAGTGTGGCAAGACTGTTAGTCCTTACCCACACGCACACTCCACCAATAGGTTGACCCTCACGTTGGTAGGAAAAACCACTACCCCATCTTCGCATGTGATTTTTCCCATTCTCTCCATGACTACATGGTAGGCTTCCACTCTCCCACTCTCCCAAGATTGTTCATCTCACACATATATGTTCTACTTCCTCATGCACCATTTGGGGGATTCTCCATCATTTTTTCCATCTCACTGAGAGAGCTGGGGGGTGTGGATTTGGCCATTAGCATTCTAGGCTGGGGGCATGTATTTTCCCTTACCGATTGTGGTCTATTTGTATGTTCTTTCCTAGGCACGAGCTGAGGACTTGTTTACCTTTCCATTTCGGACTGTGTACTTCTCTTGTGGCTTCATTGTTGAGAGCGGGCTATTTTTTTCTGGTGTTTTGTTGGGTATGGGTTCAGCTATGATTTGGGGGTTGTATGTGTCATTATTCAGTCATTTTGGCCATGATAGGGCCAAGAATTATTCAGGGATCGATTTCCCCTATCCTAGCTATGAATAGCTTGTTTTACTGTGGGTATGCAGTGGTTGGTCTTCGGATTGTGTGGAGTGGGATTGAAGGCTGGGTATGCTTGAGAAACCTGGTGTTGGGGAGCCACACAGATAGAGTTAGATGACTGGATTTCTTCTCCACAAACCCTGAATGGAACTGGAAGGGAAGTCAGGGCCTGAGGGACTATCAAGTAGAGAAGGGACTGATTCCTGGTGTTGGGTGTGTGTGGGTGTATTAGAAGTCAGTCTAGCTCTGGTGTAGGTGTCCTTAGCTCTCCAATGAGACCACTAGCTTAGCATTCAACTTCTCCCAGCTCCTTGTGAGCCTGATAAACCCTACTATGTCAGCTTGGCTGATTTGTGTACCTTGGCTATGTGTAAGCCTGCTTATTCCCTTATTCCTTGGGGAATCATGCCCAGCTCAGGGGTGGCAGTGTTGCTGAGAGATTGATGAGCACATCGGCCTATGGTTGGGTGGAATTTTGCAGTGACGTAGCTGGTTGTGAGACGAATTCTACATAAGATAAGCATTCTTGACTATTTATTCTCTACAATTACATTTATTGTTTAATGAATCATGATGAACATGTTGATGCCTGAATGTATGTTTGCTTCTACTATATGTTGAGTAATTATGCATCCTTCCATGTTTTATTTTCAAGCATTTCATTTTTTTATGTATGTTCATGTTCATGGGCTAGTTTCCTGGATGTTTACGGTTATGGTAGCGTCCTCTTCACTGACCAAAGGGTCGAGGACATTACATGCGACCAGGTTGCTCTTTTTCCCTAGAAAGGTGTGACTTGGCTCATTGAAACCCCAACAAGATCATAGATCATTGTAAACCACTAAAAAGGATATATTTGGCAAGAGCTCTTACCTGCAAGTCGCGAAACATGAAACTACTAGTCGAAATAGGAGAAATCAGCAAAAGAAAATCTAGGTCCCACCTCTCCAACTCTGTAGTGAATAGTGACAATGACACTTCACAAAGTTGTCCCCACCCTTAAATAGGCCCCATTTGACCTATTTTCTCCCTTTCGACACAACAGGACCATACGGAGTCCGTTTGAGAAGCCGTTCACACCACTCGTTTCAAAATTCTGCCCTCTATCTCCTTATGAGACCATCATGTCATGTTTAACAAGTAATGTGCAGGACCAATTCCCAAAATTTACCTCAATATTTGTACCACATAGTGAATGTAAGTGTCTCTAGACTTGTACTTGCATCATGCTTGCCTTTCGCCACTCATGCGGGCTCTCGAGCCACCAGCCGTAAGGCACATCATTTTTATTTTTAGCATATAGATGTCTAATCCATCCACCGCAACTTACGCGGATCTCCGAAACATCATCCAGAGGATGGATCATTTCCTTTGCATGAATTTGGCATATAACTACCTCCAGACTTGCACTCACATCACATGTAGTCAAGTCCATACACCACAACTCACACACAACTCTCCTAACCTTTGTCCGAGAGCCAACTCGGTTTGCATGCCTCTACTACACCGACTCGTATGCCTTTGCCACAATCTATCCTGTGCATGTATCGGTATGTTTAAGAGCCACTTGCTCCATCCATACTACATGGATGACCTTTGGTCCACTGTCCACTATCCTGACATAGTGGCACCACCTGTGCCACTGCGATCGGTTGACCATACTAGAGTTTCTTTTAAGCTCTTTCTTGACTCCTAAAAGAATGAAAAGATGGCCGAGCGTAGCTACTTCCTTTCCCACTCGTTAAAGTATAGGAAAGGGAATCTACATCATCTCCTTTATCTCCTTTTGCAAACCATGTAGACTACCACATGAAAAGGACCACCTTGACATATTCAATCCAAGACCGTTCCCCTCTACATACTTTTATGCTTTCTCAGGTAGAGGGGCCGGACTTTATGAAAAATCTCACCATGGGTTGTCGTTAAGCTCTTTTCTAGCCTTCTCATCAAGAAAATATTGCTGAGCAAACTTGGTTTCATTCATGCTCGTAAAAGTATTTGAATGACCATCCAGTCTATATAGGTTTAACCTTTTCCAGCTTGACTAGACTACCAATGGTAAAGAAGTCTCTCATCCCCTATAGGATGGGTGAGCTCTCCTATGTATACTTTTATCCTTTTTTGGGCACAGTATACTACCAACAAAAAATATCCCCCACTGGAGTCTTCTTCATGCTTTTAGACTCTCTAAAATTGAAAGCACCATCGAGCATTTACTTTCTTGGGCTTGCCAAAAATCCACGAGATCGTACCACAATGGTGTCTTTAGACACCACCCCATAGATAATAGTTTGGCAGCATTCCCACTTTGGGTCACCTTTCTTCAAAGTACTCTGCAATTTGTTTTCCTTGGATCCCATCAATATCAAAAGTGTCTACCTAACCCAAGTATTTCCCATTTGCAGTTACAATCCCAATATTACAGCTATGATCCCTTTCCCATGATTCAGTTTCATTTGTTGTCTGGTCCACCCTACTGTCATACTCTAAACAAAGGAATTTTGAGTCCACCACACTCCCTCTGCCCCTATTCAACTCGTTCCCTTCTCCCCCCCCATTCAATGGGTGAATCCTCATATTGTCTCACACCTTTCGGTTATCTCCCTCGCACTTTTGGTTAAGGAAACACCATTGCCTTGACTAGGGGAAGGTCTCCCTCTGTCGATGACAACACATGTATTCCAGAGGATAGACCCAGAGCTCCCTATATCCTAGTTTCATTAACCTCATTGATGAGTTCCTTGGACCACTTGAGAGGAGTCCTTAGTGCCTCTCGGGATGGTTGTTTCTCACATGATTGACTCCAGCTACATCATCGCACCATTGAGATTCATAGAGGGTATTGGTCTGTGTAGTATTTGGTGAAAGACCCCAGATGTCACCTGACTCTAGAACATTGATGAGTCTATTTAAGGGACCCCAATAGGTTCATGTCCCTTGTGATTTCTGGGTTGCATTGGAGACAATGTTCAGAAGCCCCAATAGTGATTTTATATAGATTTATGATTGATGCAACATACTTGTACCATAGAGACTTTGACTCTTCATCAGTCAGCGGGTCCCTGCAACTATGTAACATTCCAGATCCAAAGGCCATCAATCATGAAGATATAGCATTCCATGAGAATGCCATGGGTCCAATGTAACAGTTCTTCAGATCAGTATTGTATCTAGCCTCTCATTGAGGAAACCATTATTGTAACCACAGTTGTACATGATCGGCTCTTGTATTATAGAGATTTGATCACATTATTCTTTTGACATCGTTACGAGCATGGGGATGCCCGCCTCATCCATATACATGTCACACATTATCTATATCTCACCCATTGATGGGAACCATATTAATACAAAAACCAAAAGCCACCATGCCCCAGCCCAGGAAGCACCACCTCTCCCCAAGAAAATCCTATGATGTCCATTGGCCATATGATGAGCTCCTGCCCTCACATATCAGGGGGAAATCTGTTAACCCAAAAAATCCCTCACTAAGCTCTACATGACCTACACCACCTAAGGACATCCATGCACGACCCTCATTTGACCCCATTTGACCCCCACACCCTCAAGAAGGCTTAAAAATATGAAAAGGGGCTTAAAAACCCCTAAAAAGAGCCAAAATATCTCTCATAGGGGCTAAAGCCTCCAAAAATGGGCTAAAACCCCTCAAAGGAGCTTAAAAACCCCAAAGAATCTAAAGATTGAGCGAAAGAGGCTAAAATACCAAAAAAGGGGATAAACCCCGAACCAGGGGCTTAAAACCCTAAAAATATTGAGAAAAAGTATAAATAGAGGGGTGGGGGTCACTCTCAAATCACTCCTTCACTCCCTATCATTATGCTTCCCATGTGAGTTCCTTCAGACCATTTTCCTCTCAAGCCATTCACCCTTCCTCTCCTCAATTCTTCCATTGAGCCATAGCTCCCCATTCCTAAGAGAGGTACTCTCCCAAGCTAGGGCATGGTGGCCCATTCCAACCAGAAGGTATACTTGTTTTGTTTTATGTCTTTGCTTTGGTATATTGTAGTTTTTCTAATAGTATTTCTTGGCAGGTTTATTGCTTAACATGTTCTTGCAAGTTTTCATTGATTGTTTGCAGGTATTTTGGTTTTCTAATAGTTGTATGCAGGGTCTTGGAGATTAACCCTAACCTTGTGTGTAGAGGGGTTTTGTTTTTCTCATTTCTGTTTCAGTCTATTTTCTTTCTATTCTTTCATTCTCACAGGAACCCTACCCTTCCGTCCTATAGACGGAAGGAAGTCGTTCCTGCTCTGTAGCTAGGGTGAAAGCCCTACTACAGTCGGCATCAAGAAAATAAGTGCAAGGAGGGTACATGCAAGTGTAGTTATGTATTAAACAATAAGGCAAGGTCAATAAATAGTTTTGGATCCAATTACACATCTTGTCTCCAAGAAACAACAACATTAGGATCTTATTCAGCAGAAAATATCTAATGAAGGTCACTTTGGGAGAAACACAATACTTTGTTATATTTCACAAAAGGTGAAGTCAAGGAAGAATCAACCAAAGAATATTCTATAGTGCCAAGGCCCGAGGGTTTATAATAAGTAATATCAACCTCAGAAAGAAAGAAAAAATCAACACGGGAGATAGATTCTACAAGAACAAACTCGGTATCACATGATTTGAAAAATTGAAAAGAAGAATCAAACTCATCAGGATAACTGACTCAACATAGAAATCATAAGAGGATCGATCATCAGAAATATCAGACTCAATAAACAAGCCAGGGTTGGACTTTACCACAACTGATTCAACATCCAAGAAAAGGTCAGATTCTATCAAAGACTCTAGGAAGGATCTATCTGAAGGAATGAGACCATCCCAGATAGGACGCATTTCTAAACATTTGGTTGGATCAACATGGTGGAGAGTGGGCTCCAAATTCACCATTGATTGGATCACATGGTCAACTATTGGGTACAAGTACCAAGAAGATAATCATGAACACAAAGGATTCTTCGTAGTGGAAATTGAACACGAGGGATATGAGGCCACATAATTTACCCATGGCAATGCAATGTCTACAGAAACACTGGGAATCAATAAAGGAAATACATTCTCTATAGTTGGGTGAGGAAGTGGATCTATGAATGACAACATATTTACAATGATGATGCTTTTGTTATGAGGAAATTACATCACATGAAAGAGTGTAGACACCACAACTTTCATAGCATATATGTAATCACGCCCAAGGAGCATATTAAATTCCAAGGGGTCCTCAATAGCCATGAAATCAACTAAGATGGTCGTGTTGACATAGCCTTGTCAACAAGGGTTCTCTCTCTGTCGACACAAAAATGCAGCAATCTCCCTAAGAACTGGCCCAGTGAGGTTTTACCCTGCCCGAAAACACCTGTATAGAAGATGAAGTCTCACCTAATATGTTCGAGGGAGAACTATCGCAACCAAGTTTCTGCACTATGAAGGAGGACTACGCATCTAGTGTAAACTTAGTGCAAAATTACTTAACATATTCAATCATTCATATTATACATTCACCAATTCATATCATCGATCAGTGGATCAAATCAGCATACTCAGATCGCAGCATAAACATCGATATTGTTTGCCCAAGAAAGGGGCATAAGAAGGAAATTCACATGTGTAGCCAAGGAAAATGCACCGTGTGTCTGATAGAAGCAAAGGAAGAGTGCAAAGGAATAAAAGGGCCCGCAAAGGCAGAACAGAGAAGTGCACGACAAATAAAAGGCAAGTGCAGAAGCGCGAAGGGGGAAAATGGTCGGAAAGAGACAGATGCAGAATCTGAATCATGGCCATATTAGGCGGCATAAGGTTGCAGCTACGCATGCACGAGAAGATATTTGTAAGTCAGGCCGATAGTGCCTCGTGTCCAGTCATGATCACCACAGCTATAACTAGAGAGGTGGTTGATGGTGATGGATAACAGACTGTCGAGATGTAGTTGGCCCTGCGTGGCCATGTAAATTAGTATAAATAGGAAGGATGAAATGGTTAGAAGGTTGGTCTATAAGGTTTTCATTGATCCTTGTTTGGTTTTCAGTATTAGTTTTTATTTAGTGGTAATCCATGGAAGGGGATGTTGATTATGTTGTACTCTCATAATGATCAGAAGAGGAGTAGACTCAAGAAGAGTATGGTAGCATTAGAGGGGCTATTGAGCCGTGGATCTGACTGCAGTGGGAGACGAATGCTAGGCGTAGGAGTAGAGTAGGAGAGCAAACCAGAGAGAATTATAGCTATGAGTCTAAACTTAAAGACATATCTCAATATCAGTCTGCATCCCACTGACTACAAGGTGATATATCCTTTCTCATGCCAGATGAAGAGCACCTTGGTGGTTTTTCCTAGATGGGTTTTCATATTATTTGTTGTGTCCAAATGAATGATTGATGTGGTGATTATTTATGTGATTGATTAATATTTGCTTCCTGTAAAATGTTAAATGTGGTTCAGTCTCTGTTAGTTTCTTGCAATTGGTAGATGGATTAATAGAATATCTTGCTAAATTGAAACTGTATAAATATATATCATTCTATATAATTCCTGTTATGAACACTGACTTAAGTCATAGAGCCGGTTGATGTGAGTCAGCTGCATCGCATGAGTTGTTCCAGCTATGAGGGGAAAGGAAAGTCAGGTTGCACGTGATGACATACAGTTGTGCTCATTTGCACAGAACCGACTCCTCCATCTAGCTGCCCTACTTCCTTCATTGGGCTCCTCGGTTGTGAGCCAAGGGGATATACTTCCCCGATAATCATGGAAACATGGTTCCAACATTTACCCATCTAGGAGATATCTCGGGTGAGACTGCTCCTACTTCACAGGTGTTGTTGATGGGGCTTTCTCTATCAGGTCGGTATCTTGAGTAGTTGTTGGATCGATGAGCTGTGAAGAAAATGGGTCGCGCAAGTGGGGAAAAGTGGCCAAGAAATGGTTCTATTGCCTAGACCTCTTGATTAAATCAAGGAGATGGTGTGGCACCCAATGAAGGAGGAGAGAGAAGATTGGATGGAGGCTAAAACACTGGTGTTTGCACAAGAATAAAGTGTAGGAACATGGTTCAATGTAGAAATATGGTTAGATGATTATATATACTCTGATATTCACAAGATCTTCTTTGTCAAGTTCCCTATTCTGCTACATGAATGGCTGGTAAGATTGGCATCTAGATAAACCAACTACTAGACAAGGGAGATTACCGAGTGGAGCGACCAACTAGTTCAGGAGGTAACTAGTGTAAGTAACATTGTCTCAATAGATGTTGATTTTTGGGTTGATAGTATCATTTACAAGGGTATATTACTAAGTTTCCAATAGATACTATAACTTCATATAGTGAAACTGAACGAAATTTATTCCAAGGACCACGAAGGAGATACTTATTGAGCATAAGTACATGGATAAAACTACTTTCTTATGAGAAGGTTCTTTTGCACCTGGATAGTTGATCTGTGTGTCTAGGAAGGGTCTATGTCACTAACAAGCAGGAAAGAACATGGGGAGGAGTTCATGGAGATGTTCCCTAGAAGAACAGAACCTAAACTCAAGGTTGGAGTCCTAAGGAGTGGGAGAAGGTTCAGATCAAGAAAGAGAAGGAAAACCAAAAGGAGCCGATGGAATACTAGTTTGTTTGAAGGAAGCGAACACAAACTTTGGTCATGCAAAGACGAAGAGTCTTGCGATGAAGAGGAGGAATATATCCCGATCTCAAAAGGACCTGGAGATCCGAATAGCTTTGCTGAGACCTCAGGGTCAAAGAACAATTATATAGCACCAGCTACATCACCTGAGATGAGATTTAGAGTCTCATCCCCTGAAAGGACCTCTAACTCGGATAACACTAGTACTGAAATTAGTGCACCAGAAGGTGCAACTCGGTTGAAACCTACCCCAGAGAGCCTGAATGCCAACCCAATGGCTACGATAGATGTTCAGTTACCTACATTTAATGGTAATGGAATGGAAGAACCTAAACAACATTTCTTCCTATGTGAAGTTGTGTGGATGGTACATTTGGTCCATGGTGCTGACATCCAGAAAGCGCTGATGATTATGAACTTAAGGGGTCATGCCCTTGATTGGTTCATGAAATTTTGTGCCGCACCAGCAGGAACACCACAAAATACCCTTGAAGAAATTCAAGCTGCAATGATCTCATAGTTTAGAAAACCCAAATTAGAGTCACAATGTATTACGAAGATTAAGGAGATTAAATAGGCTTTAGCAGAAACTGTGTGGGATTTTGATCAAAGATTCAAGATGCTGATGGCTAAGGTAAGCTCCCAAATGTCCAATGTACAACATAAGGAGTGGTTTATTGCTGCTCTACTACCACACATTCGAGGGTCATTGATGCAGTAGAAGATTGAATCGTAGACAAAAGCATTGGAGCTAGAGATGAATCTAGAGGCCTTTCCTTTTGCTGGCGGTGCTGCTAGAATGGTACATATTCAATCGTAGCTAGCCAACCTCACACTACAACTTCAAGATATCAAGAAGGGAAAAGAAGGACAAGAGAAATTTTGGTGCACAAAATGTAGAACGGATGGACATACCAAGGACAACTGTTTGACCTTCATGAATTATGTCACATTTAGTGCACCTAACCCATTAAATGGGAAAGGGACACCCTAGTGTCATATATGCCAGTCAAGAGGTCACCATGATGAGGAAAGTGTGTATTTGCAAAAGGTTGTAAGTACCCATGAAAACTTATTTTGTAAATTTTGTGGATT
Organism: Pseudotsuga menziesii; assembly: GCA_001517045.1. Taxonomy (NCBI): domain Eukaryota; kingdom Viridiplantae; phylum Streptophyta; class Pinopsida; order Pinales; family Pinaceae; genus Pseudotsuga; species Pseudotsuga menziesii. Next base: position 123,065 of record LPNX010166158.1, read on the forward strand.
AGTAGGACACGATGAAAAATACTGTAGAGCATACCATCTCTTGAAAGAAAAAATAGTTGATACATAATTAATGAAAAATGAGGGCTTCCCTCAGGTTAAACAGGCACAAGCCTTGTACCAACCTGCACAATTCCCAGCTAATTAGTACCAATAGCCGTATGCGCTTCAAAATCCATATGTGTAGCAAAACCCCTATCAACAAAACTACCAACAGAACCAGTATGCATAGCAGCAATTACACCCTTAGGGAAGGGGTGGTGGAAACTTTAGAGGACGAGGTGGTGGAGGAGGTATTGGTAGGGGGAGAGGTCTAGTTACATGCTATTATTATGGATAAGTAGGTCACTTTACCAGAGATTGTTTGGAGCCTTCCATGACATGCTCATATTGTAAGGGTCAAGACCATAATGTTGAACAATGTCCTCGGATGATCGCAAAGTGGCAAGAAAGAACTATTTCCACACCCAACCCCAAACCAAACCCAAACCAAAATACAAATGTGAATTTTTAGATGTTCATGTCTGAACCGCGAAACCTAAACATTGCTGCCATAACAAGAGGAGGTGAGACAACTGGAGTAGAACAAGAGAACCCACAAGAACAAACACAGCCACAAGTGAGGTTGGTAGCATAGAAAAAAGAATCACCGACTGGCCTAAAGAAGAAAGAAGTATTTTGGGATGTGCAATCAGAATTCATAAGCCCTGATGTACCATCAACTTCAACAGAAGTCAAGGACATGCCTGAACGATTCCAACACCTATTGCAGAAGAAAGCTTCAACCGAGGTTAGTAAGCTAAGACCTTTTCTATCAAGTTGTTTGATGCTAATTCAAGATAAAGATGCTATTGCAAAGCTACAAGCAATAATAGATGAGATCCCTATAGTACCACTCATTGAGAAGAAGGTTAACCAAGTGTGATGAAAATGTAAGACTGGCCACGAATTGAGAATGACTGTGTAGAGAGGTGATTATGACATGGACTATATCATTTTAGATCTGGGATCAGATGTCAATATCCTAACTCGCCAGACTTGGGAAAGCATGGGTAAGCCACGCTTGGACTGGTCTCCTATCTAGCTACGTCTTGCCAATTAGGTGAAGGTACTACCCATTGGACGATTGAGAAATGTCACTATCGATGTTGAAAAATTGCGCACATATGCAGACTTTGAGGTCATCAACATTGTAGTTGATACAAATCCTTAACCTGCACTACTAGGGATATATTGGGCTATAGATAATCAAACAGTTATAAATTTCAAGAAAAGGATCCTCTCCTTTAAAGATGAGGAAATGAGAGTAGTCTCGCCCATTGATCCATTTGAGGGGCAAAGATATGTTGAACCTATTTATAATGAGGGGCAGGTTAATTATCTTGATCAAATATACAATGTTACAACTATGCACAAAGATAATATCAATCCGACGGTATATGGGAACCTAAGCTAGAAGTGCACGAGTTCATGTATGTCTGATTCAGGGGAGGCTTTAGAGAATTGGAAAAATAGGTTACATGAAGTCTCCATGAGAAGGTGTGCAAGAGTCACAAGGTTTGTGTGGAGGGTGGAGACTGAGTCAAGGGATTTACCCACCTACGAGAGTTTCATATAAACTTTGGATATGGCACCCAAGACCTACGATAACTCTGTGCAACTGCGACAAGGAACCCAGCAGGTCACGCATACAGTTCTATAGGATGACAAACACCCTATAATTCATAATACAATCTAGAAAGAAAAGGGGCGTATAGTTGTGAAGATCAACGATGCTAATTCTCACCAACACAGTGTAGCTTCTTAGCAATACAATATAGCCATGGATGCAAAAGAGAACCTGACTAACTTCAGTGGGCCAAAAACAGTTGAACTAAGTAAAGATCACAGAGTAATACAAAAGCACTCACAAGATGAAGCAGTTGTACAAATCGCAGATCTCCCGAAGGAATACTAGACCCTCATCCCTCTAAATGACATAGAAAGAATGGGAATGGTATTGGTGGAAGACTTAGAGAGGATAAAGATACCTTTGTGATTGCATACTGAGCCAACTCAACAACAGTTGCCGCACAACATTATCAATATCTTAGGGTAAATCCATCCATAGAAGGAAGACTTATCCTACACTATGATAGCAGAGTCTTCGTGCACCCACAAAAACTAAAGGAAACTTGGCTCAGGCCATATAGCATCACAAAAAATATGGATATAGGCATGTCACAACACCAAATAATTCAATGGTACCCACGTCATGAGTTTGGTAAACTATAGTTTCCTGAAACCTTACTCCGACACGTGTAAAAAAAATAAAAAATAAAAATAAAAAGAGTGGCCAAAAGACGTAAACTATTCTATTGTAGGATTGCGATAGAACCAACAAAAATCATGAGAAATAAAACACCTAGTGGTCACATCATCGCATATACCCAAGTGGGAAACATAATGTGTGCAAGCGGCAAGACAACTAGGGGCCAAACAATGCAAAAATTAGGAATGATAGGCTGGCTAGCATTAACCAGTAGATCCATGCCAAAATATTTGTATGACTGGGTCACTTGCATGGAATTAAATTAATGTAGTATGAGGAGAAAGGTGGTATACTATTAAATCTCATAAATTGTCTTAGCACTAATTTCCATTACTAGTCTGACAAGTACAAACTGAAAGGTCAGCTACATAAATTAGTGAAGAAAGCATTGGAAAAGGAAACCTAAGAGCGTGATTAGACCTTAAACTTGTGTCAAAGGATGATTGAAAGACTTTGTCCAATATCTAAATATTTGTTTCTCCATCCAAATATTTTTTTGTTATGCACTGAGAGCACCAGAGCCGAGCCACTACATATTTTCACCCTATCTCCTGTCTTCCATCCTGTTCAAGCCCATGGTAATTAACATTCCCAGTGAGAGTGAGGCTTCAAATGCCACTGTCATCTCTGGCTTCCCCATTGATGAGGAAGTAGAAACATAGTTAGCCAAAGGCCCACATCTGCAGCTGTCCCCAGAGACCGACGCAATGGCAAGAACAAGGAAGCCACAAACAATTCCAACCCCTAGTTCATGTGTTGTGCCAAATCCAGTCCATGAAATACCAGTTATTCTAGGCGATTCATTTGCATGACCACAACTGAGACAAAAGAAGCATAAAGTACTAGACACTCCAGGTGAGCAAGGAAAGATGCCTGCTATTAACTAGGGAAATGATGTTGAAGATGAAGAACTGCTACCATAGGCAGATACACAGGGAGAACGGGCCAACCCAAACTTTCCATCTTACATTAGACCAAGAAGACCTGGTGCAGTGCATGAAAATATCCTGACGAAACCAATAACCACTTTGATAGCACCATGAATCTCTGTCAACATACCCTTACTGTAGGACATCCTCCCCACCTTAGCTATTTTGAAACTCCAAGGCTACAACACTCGAAAGTAAGAGGGATTGCAGATAATAGACTACATGGACATAATACAGGCCGCTGAATCTGCTGTCAAGATAATCAAACCACAAGAGTGGGCCAAGGGACTGAACACTGCAAGCCTAACAAACATGTTGTACATGCCTCATTTCAGCCATAGCATACAAGCCAGTACGTATGTAAAGCAGTTACTGGTCTGTTTTCATAGAGGATACTTATGGATGGATCAACCATACCCAGTTAATGCTGAACTGATAGCGAGAATTACAGGGCTCCCAAGTGAAGGCAAAGATCCTCTGTCTTACGTCACCAAGCATAATGCTCAGGACATTAAGCAGAAGCACAACCTTCAGTGCATAGGATGGGGATACTTAATTGGGCCCATCCAAGACAAAAGTGTCCAGGTTGCTACAAAAATATTATCCTGTAAAATATTTCATAAAGTGGTACAGACACAATGTTCCACAGGGGTGATAGAAATTGTAGATTTATGTGCACAGGGATAAACATTCAACAGGTCATGATACTTGATAAACGACCTATTCGAATATGTGATGCTAGCACAACACATGAAAGGTCATAAATTCTACTATTCCTGGTTACTAATTTTGATTTCCCTCACTGTTTGGGCTAACCCACTAGACTATGTAAAAATAGATGTCTCGATATTCTGTTTGGGGGAAAATTATCAGAATCTATGGGAATACAAGATCGACAACAAGCACCAATAGGATAACAATGTGGTATTCTTCTTGCATGTAGAGGTACTACAACAGGTTGTTTGACAAACCCATAGGATCCGTGCCACAACTGTGCACATGTATGCTTCTTTTGTCAAGTTTGAAGCTGATATACATAATATATATCTACTTCCTCCAAAAGTGCCATGTTGGCAAATACATCAAGCCATATTTATTGTGATCGATGATGATGTGGATGCAAATGTAAGGCTATGGCCTGAGGAATGGTGCGGTCCACTTGCAAAGCCACTTCCTGAAGACCTAAATGTAGAAGAACCTCCTAGTCATCAAGTTACTGGTGAAGACCGGGAAGGTGATGATGCCCAAGAGGATCCATTGCAAGAAAACATGGAGTATGATGACGATTGGAGGACTCAGACCCACATCCTTCAGTGCAACCGCATGCTGAAGATCAGACATAGCCCCATGTGCAACCCAAGGAAGGCCAATCATCATGAAAGAAGAAGAAAGATGACAGAATGGTGAACACAACTATATTAACTAAGGATGAGTTGCAAGAACTTGCCAACACTATTAAGAAAGTTGTGCAAGATAACTTTTGTAAGCTGATGGATTAGTAGGAGCACATTGCCAACCAAGTCCAGGACCACCTCAATAAGTTAACAACCACTGTCAGCGATGTCAAGGACACTATGGAGGCTGAAACATATGGAATTGATCCTAACATGCCACTAGTCACACCAGCATTAGTCCCACCATTCAAAGTGCTCATTCTGAAGCAGGCACTTGAAGAAACTAAAGAGGCAAGCACATCTACTGCTGGTAACACCATTGAGATAGAATTCTCCAAGTTGTTCTTAGAGGATCTCTATAACATCCAGCAGGCGGCCACAACTGAAATTCAGCTAAGGGAAAATGTCGTTGCTGCTCAGGAAGCAAAGCACCAAAGGGAGGCCAAACTGTGCAAGGCCCCCTTGCAAGGAAATGAGCGAGAACTGTAGGAGCACACAAAACTCCTGGCCGAGAAGCAACAGGAAATATTATCCTGGGAGCAAAGCCATGTTGTGTTGGAGGATTCCATTAAGAATTCCATTGCAGCATTTCCAAGAGAGGCGGGGTAGGCCGATGAAGAATCCTTGGCTAAAATTTTCAGGCTTGCGAAGATCGCACAAGATATTCAGCGCCAAGTAGAAGATATGTAAGGCCTACAGATACCAAGAACACCCCCAAAGGTGCTAGCAGAAAGAAGAACAACAATGTATGAAGCTACTGACAAAATTAAAGGTGGAGAAGCAATCTACGCAAAGGCCGCAGACAATGTTGTGACCATTTGGGAAACATTGCTTGAGGATGACGCAACTAAGAAAATTATGCAGCGCATTCATGAGACAGATGAGCGCATCACTACCATGAAGGTGGACATGCGGAAACTACCCCTCTAGCAAAAGGTCATTAAGCATGCAAAGATAAAAAGTCTCCAGCAGGAAGTCCAGACCCTTCACGAGTAAGAGAAGGATAGGGAAGCCAAGGTTGAGGAATTCTAGTCATAGGCAGAAAATCTCACAGACCATATTTAGCCAATGCAGAAGAAGATTCAAGGCATATTGCAGTCGATAGAGAAAGACTTGTTGGAGCATGTACAGTCCGACCAGGTGGAGCATTCAACGCGCAAGAAGAGGAAGTTGTGGTGGAAGTTGCTAAGATTTAAGAAATGGTGTAGGAATTCCAAGGAAAGTTCTATGCTACTGCACAAATAGAACCAAAACCAGTAAGTTCAAAATAATGTCTGGAAATTCGACCAAGGCACTCGGCTGAAAAAAAGAAAAAAATTATTTTTTTTAAATGTTTGAATTTTGGAGGCAACCATAGCACCGCGCATGTGTAGCAGGATGGTAGAACTTAAGGAAAAAAATTTGTAGACATGATGAGATGCATTACAACCACCGCCAAAACTGGTTATGAAGCAAGTGATGGAAAATCTGAGACAACTAGCATGTGTTGACAGACCATTAAATGCATCAAGATTCAGTGGAGATTTGGCGCTTGGACCAGGATAGCACTGCAGTAAAATCAAGTGTGGAGAACTCGATCACCATGGCTGTCCATCCCATCCACACTTTCTCATGACTATCACTACCCAAAAGTGGCAACGCCAGTCATCATAGCATATCTAAGAAGGAAATCTGGTACACAAGGTGAGCGTTTTGTCCTCATAATTTCACTAGATAAGCCTGCATGAAGGAAGACCCAATGCTCTTCCTATAAGATCGGGGTTCGCTTGCACTAAGAAGACATCACTGTGTTATGCTTCTCACCCACCAGATATAGTTACAAATCAATTGGAGAGTCTCCTGCTGAGCAGCCTTGAGGGCTAAAGCTGTTGCTGCAGCCTTGGCCTGGGAAAGGGGCATAAGAAGGAACATCACATGTGCAGCTAAGGAAAATGCACTGCACCTGTGATAGAATCAAAGGAGGAGCGCGAAGGATGAAAATGGCCCACGAAGGCATAATGGATAAGTGCATGGTAAAGGAAAGGCAAGCATGGAAGCACGAAGGGGGAAAGCAGCCAGAAAGCAATAGATGCAAAATTCGGATCATGGTCATATAAGGTGGCGTAAGCCTGCAGCTACACACATATGAGAAGATATTTGTAATTCAGGCCGATAGTGCCTCATGTCCAGTCATGATCACCATAGTTGTAACCAGAGAGGTGGCTGATGGTGATGGATAACAAACTGTCAGGATGTAGTTGGCCCTGCTTAGCCATGTAAATTAGTATAAATATGAAGGATGCAATGGTTAGAAGGTGTTAGATTTTTAATATTAAGCTAGCATTATATTAGGATCTTTAACTGAGAGAATAACAAGCACAACAATCAAACACAAGAGAGAATGAACACAGTGTTTTTCCTCAAGGAAACCATAAATGGAGAAAACCCCGCAACTTCCTCATAAATAGAATCAACACCAAATATAAAAGCCCAAAATAGTAAGATGATCTCCCAACAACAGTAATATCTTTCTTCCTAGCCCTAGTGTCTTCTTCTTCCTCAGCTATACGCTACAATTGAGTGTGAGTGAGTGTGTGATTAATAGAGAGGATAGCTCTCTATTTATACTAATTCCCGACTTGACTAAAACCAAATAGGGCCAACTTCACTAGGCGAGTCTAATAACCCTAGTGCCCTAAAATTGGGGGGACTTTAACCCTTGATCAATAGGAGGGTTACCCACAATGACTTGACATGACTTTTTTACATTATAGATCCTCTCGATTGGAACATTGGGGCATGAAATGACTCAATTACATTACAAACACATCCCAGAATAAACATCGGGGTACAAGACATAAGATACATAGGTGAATATATTCCAAAGTTACAAATACATCAACACTCCCTCTTAACTAGGAAGGTATTCTTTTGACGCAATTTTCAGCACTGGTCTTCTTCTCTGTATCGATTGGATCATCTCGTCATCTTCATATTCAAGTCTTCTAGTCTTATTTGTCTTCAAGTCTTCTTCATATTCAAGTCTTTTTTGTCTTCAAGTCATCTTTCTAAGTCTTCTTCTTCTTCAAGTATTCTTCATCACAATGTCTGGATCATCACTTGATCTGGATCATCATCAAGTATGGATCATCATCTCATGCTATCTCAAAATGGTGCTATCTCTATTCTTCTCGTCACATGAATTTCAACAGAGCCATCCCTTTTTCATGCTAGTTGTAAGCCTACCCTTCATGTAGGTTTCAGCACTTATATCTAACCCTAAGTCAAAAAGGCCCACCCAGCTCTTACATTTGACCTCATCTTGTCAAAAAGGCATGCCTAGCACTCACATCTGACCTCATCTTGTAAAAAATTCCTAGCACTCACATCTGACCATGTGTAAACACATCGCGCTAGAATGTCTCAACGCTTACATTTGACCTCATCTTGTCGGAAAGGCTCTGCACTTACATTTGACCCCATCTTGTCAGAAAGTCACAACAATCACATCTGACCATGTGTAACATATTGTGCCATAATGGCTCAGCACTTATATTTGACCTCATCCTATCAGAAAGTCTCTGCACTTACATTTGACCATGTGTAAACACATCGCATCGAAAGGGCTCTAAGTCCCAAACTGAGGATTCCTTGTAACTGACTAGGTGCCTCCATTCTCCTAGAGAATGGCATCAGCCCTTATATCTAATTCAAGTGGGACACATCCTTCAATCACATCAGAATGGCCATGTACTCACATCTAATCATGTAATACTACATCCTATAGTCATATAAAAATGGCCCTCAGTCCCAGACTGAGTATTCTCGATAACTGACCAGGTGCCTCCATTCCAAGAATGGCATTCAGCCCTTACATCTGATCATGTAGGAACCAATCCTACAATCACATGAGAATGGATCAGCACTCACATTTAACATGTAAGGAACCTAAATCCTCTCACCATGACAGAATGGCTCAGCCCTTACATCTAACCATGGAAGGAACCTAATCCTCTCCCATGTCAGAATGGATCTAGGTCTCATCATTTCCCCTTGGAGGGAACCTCAATCTAGAGAACACCAAGCTTCTCCCTGAAGTACTCAAACTTCACTCTAGCCAATGGCTTCATCAATACATAATCTATCTATTCGTCTATCGCAACATATTAATCTTGCACATTTATCTAGGAACAAATAATCAATCTCATCAAGAAATAATCAACAAATAACTCAGAAATGGTGTTAATCAGAACCAGAAGTTGGTGGAGGTGCCCCTGTTCACTCTAGATCATTAAATAATAATAAATAATCATTAAATAATATATTTAATGAGAGGAGGTGCCTTAACTGACTGGTTGAACTAATTATAACCACCAGTTAGCAATTAGGTTCATTAATATCACTGAGATCACCCTCGGAGTGCTCCATTTAGCCTCCTTGACTGTAGGAGAAGGCTAAGTTAGCCTCCTTGACTATAGGTAGGCATGGGTGTGACTGGATGATGGAAATTAATGCTCCACTAATGTCAATTAATGTCAATTATACTTAGGATATTGGTTTAAGTAGGCCAATTTGACCAAAAAGAGTGTGTATGGTGGTAAATGTCTCCAACACCCCCCCTTAAGCTATACTCAGGAAGAGTTATAAAACACAGATGCATAAAAATTCTAGGTCCTCAACAACTAAGGCCATAGGTCACCCTGTACAATGTTGAAACTAAAACAATGCTCAAAACAAACTAAGTGAGGAAAAGAGGGAAAACCCAGTGGGAAAACCCCCCCCTCAAGCTGAACATTGAAAGTAGTCTGAATCACCCTAATGAACTCACCCCCAATAGTGAACGGAGGTAAGTGAACTTCTTTTCTAAAAATCTCTTGGTGAAGATGTCTGGAATCTGCTCATCAGTTGGGCAGTATTGCAGAATGATGGTCCTGTCATGCACTAGCTCCCTGATGTAGTGCATGCGAATCTCTACATGCTTGGTCCTTTTCCTGGTAACTGGATCCATGGATATATTAATAGCACTTTGGTTGTCACAAAAGAGGACAATGGACAAAGTACTACCAAGATCAAACTCTGAAAGAATTCCTTGCGACCAAACTGTTTGGATGCAAGCATTCACCGCTCCTCGATACTCGGCCTCTACTGAAGATAGTGCTATGGAAGTCTTCTTTTTGCTTGACCAGCAAATGGGGCCACCACCAAACATGAATACATATCTATAAGTTGACTTCTGATCAATAGAATCACCCTCCCAATCGGAATCTGTGTATCCAGCCATCTCTAGCTCGGAGTCTGCAGCATAGTGAATGTCGTTGGTCCTGGTTCCATGAATATACTAGAGGATCCTCTTGTATTCCTTCCAATGAATATCATGAGTCTGCTTCATGTATCTTGATACAACATTCATGGCATAACAAATATCAGGCCTAGAATGTGTCAAGTACAACAAGCTACCAATCAGCTGTCGATTGATAGTGTAGTCCATGGGAGGTGTGTGTTTTCCTTCTTCAAGGTTGATCCCTGAAAGGAAAGGGAATGGTGTAGGCTTACATTCAGCCATGTTAAAATTTTATAACAGGTCTTAATTTTATTTGGACTGAGTGACCATAATCCCATCAGAATTTTGCTCGATTTTGAGCCCCAAAAATTGTTTTAGAAGCCCCAAATCACTCATTTCAAAGGCATTGTGGAGAGCCGTTTTGATGGCTGAAATGGAGGCAACTATGCTACCTGTGATCAGTAAGTCATCAAAATATAAAACAATGATAATTATATGACCATCATGCTTCTATAAATACACATTTGGATCTGATCTATATCTCTGAAAGTTTTGCGAGAGAAGAAAGGCATCCATCTTGGAATACCACTCTCTTGGGCCCTGTTTTAACCCGTATAGTGACTTCTTTAGCTTGCAAACCAAAGATGGATCAGTGATGTAGCCCTCAATCTGCTTCATGTATATCTACTCATTAATATATCCATGCAAAAATTCTGACTTAACATCCATGCGATGCACCTCCCAGTGCTTGGATGCTGAAATTGCCAAAACAAGGCGGATGGAGTCCATTTTTGCAACCGGTGCAAAGGTCTCATGGTAATACACTCCTTGGACCTAAGAGAAACATTTTTCTACTAGCCTTGCCTTATATTTGTTTTTTCTTCCATCATCAGCAATATTTTTCCTAAACACCCACTTCCATTGAACCAATTTCCTTCCCGGAGGAAGAGAAACTAGCTCCCAAGTAGTGTTTTTCTGAAGAGAATTCATCTCTTCATCCTTGAAAACTTACCATCTCGGATCATTCCAAGCATGGTAGTAGGATTTTGAATCTGAAATAATCATCAAATATCAAGTTTCAGACAGCAAATTATCAAAACAAGAGAGCACAATACTCGCTCTTTGGAAATTAGACTAGGTTCTCCTTGGATCATCCGGATTTCCAATGTTGTCTCCTGCGAAGGAGAGTGTCTGTTGGGCCCATGTATGAAGATGATTTTGCACTTCAGGTTCTGATTCAGCATCTAAATATTACTGCACACTAATATCAGAAATCATAGGATCCAAATCAGGGTCATCACCCCCAATTTCATCATCCAAATATTCAGTAGAATAGGAAGGAAATTTAGCAGTTTTCTCCTTCACTAGTTCCATCTCCTGAAGAGGCTCATCGAAATTGACACTTCTCTCGATGATGATCTGTTTGGTATTGATATACAGAATCTTGAATATTTTAGATTCATCAAGATACCCAATAAACATACATTCTATGCTTTGCGGTTGCAAAGGCCTTCTTTTATCAAGTGGAATCTGAGCCCATGCAGTGGACCCAAACACCCGTAGGTTCGACACATCCGGCTTGTGTCCAAAGTATGCTTTGAAAGGAGTATTTCCTTTCATATATGAGTGTTGCACCCTATTCTAAATGTATGCTGTAGCATGCATGGATTCAGCCCACAAATTTGCAGCAAGCTTCTTTGACTCCAACATACAGGTGGTCATCTCCTTGAGAGACCGGTTCTTCCTTTCCGCTACACCGTTTTGCTGGGGAGTGTAGGGAATTGAATGCTGGACATGAATACCACTTTGGGATAATATGTACAAAAACTCATTACTGACATACTCTTCTCCATTATCATATCTTGATATCTTTATCTTAATCCCAGAGGCATTTTCGATCAAGGCCTTCAATTCATAAACTTTTTCACATACTTCTGATTTCTTTTTGAGAAAGAAAACCCATGTATACCTTGAAAAATCATCAATAAAATTAAGGAGGTACCTTGATCCATTCATGGATGTGACAGGAATTATACCACTGATATCAGAATGTATCAGCCCCAATATGCTTGTAGCTCGGTTTTCCTTCCCTCAATCGAACTTGTGCTCAGGGTGTTTTCCAATCACACAGCCCTTGCAAATTCCCGTGGTTGCCTTGATGACTGGGAGGCCTTCAACCATGGGGTTTTTCTGTAATTTATGCAAATATTTTAAATTAATATGGCCAAACCTCTCATGCTACAGCCTACTAACCTCATTTCCATGAGTTAGCAGAGCAGTGGGCTTTGCATCCGCAACAAAGTGAGAGAATTCATAGGCTTTTACATGATGATTTGCAAGGCCTTTGCAATGAGTTTCCCAGATGCAATTTATGTTATCTCAACATAATTTGGGATGAAAGAGACTCTCTTAGGCATTCCTGTATGTTTCATCTGATAGACACTAAGGATATTTGCTGCTAGAGACGGTACATACAAAACATTAGAGAAAAAACCATTTTCAAGATCTATAGTACCTTGTCCTTCGGAAATGATGGTGGAGTCATCTCCCATGTGGATGGGGATGGATTTTCCGGTCTCCAAGGATGAAAAGGAGTCTTTTTCAGCAATCATCTTATTCAAAGCTCTAGATTCAATCAGTAGTTCTTTGTACTTCGAAGTGCTTGCTATGAGGGCATGACCTTTCTGATGCTGTGGTTCCCGATCTTGGTGATCTCTCCTCTGAAAGCTCTCCAGAAGATTTATGTGATTTCTCTCAAGGAGAGAGGTTGCTTCATCAATATTTTTCTTCATGTAGGCATGTTCAAGGTGAAAACCCTTCCTGCAGTAAGAGCACTTGACTTTTTCTTTTCCATTGTGCCCTTTTCCTTTGTTCTTCCTTGGGCTAGAAGATTCATCATGCTACTGGTTTTCAACTCTAGGCTTGGGAGCATCAAATTTAGTTTTCTGATTTTTATACTGCTTTCTTTTACCTTATCCTTCATATCTTTTGGCCCCAAGACATGGAGGGCTTGATCACGGGAAAATCGGATGATCCCCATCTGGACAAGCTTGTCATGTTCATTTGTTAGGGACTCAATGAAGGCATTGAGTGTAGGAATATTCTATCCAGGGGTTGTGAGCTTCCCTGCACGGAATGTAGAAACAAAAACTGAATAATTATCCCCAAGTTTGGAGAGAATGGAAAGGATGAGTTGATCATCCTCCTTCTCCACGTTGCATTGCTTCAAGAGTAAAACAATATGCTTGAACTTTGTAAATAAATCATTCAGAGTCTCTAAATTGGAAGGTTGGAGAGACATGAGTTCATTTTCGAGCTGGTAAAACCTCAAGTCATCATGCTTTCCATATAGAGATTCCAATTTGTCCCATATTTCTTTCAGTGTCTTCAAATCCATAAGATGGAAGAGAAGGTCTCGGGAAATAGAGAGGCACAAGAAACCGAATGCTTCATCCTTCTTGTTCAAGAATCTTGATTTTTCTATGGTGGATTCAGGCTCAACTTTAGTGTCCATGGTGACTCTAAAAAGTCCTTTGGAGTGCAACTGAATCTCCATATCACTTTTCCATGAGTGGAAATTGTATGGAGTCAAGAGATCTGCTGAAGAGGCCATCTGGATGTGCTGTAGCGAATGCTTCACCTGTAGAAACCTAAAAATCAAAACAGAAAGGGAAAAATAAGATCAGACAGCTTGCACATTCTAGGATTTCATCACACCCAGCATAGTCAATCAAGAAAGTGTGATCAACAAGTTCTTTACTTGGGGTATTGAGTGGTAAGCCTTGGCTTCTGGTGCAGTGCTGGAATTTTGAGCTATTGCTCACTTTTCATGGAGAAATCTATCAAAAAGCTTGCTTTTGAGAGAGATATCTTCATCCCACCGTAAGGTCTGATACCATATTAATCTTGCACATTGATCTAGGAACAAATAATCAATCTCATCAAGAAATAATCAACAAATAACTCAGAAATGGTGTTATTCGGAACCAGAATGGTTTCCTCTATGTATATGTAATAAATAAATGAATAGTTACAATAACAATGTCAAGCAATAGATTGAATCAATGAGGAATTCGAGTACCTTAGGAGGTCATTCAAATTCAATGAGTGAGTCTGGCTTAACTGACTATAAGCCATTGGTTCACACTCAGTTAACCACTTGACCAAAACCCTAATTGACTCACCAAACCCTAACTAAAGTCGGAGTGCAATAAATTACTGAATCTCAACTGAAGGAGATCAAACATATGTCATAGCAAGCCAACCATCAAGTGCTAGTGCTCCATGACTTCAATGAACCCCGATGAGGTTAACTGAAGCTGAACTGATCATCAGAAGTTGGTGGAGGCGCCCCTGTTGACTCCATATCATTAAATAATAATAAATAATCATTAAATAATATATTTAATGAGAGGAGGTGCCTTAACTAACTGCTTGAATTGATTGTAACCACCAGTTAGCAATTAGGTGCATCCATATCACTCAGATCACCCCTAGAGTGCTCTAGTTATCCTCCTTGACTGTAGAAGAAGGCTAAGTTAGCCTCCTTGACTGTAGGTAGGCATGGGTGTGGCTGGATGATGGCAATTAATGCTCCACTGATGTCAATTAATGTCAATTATACTTAGGATAGTGGTTTAACTAGGCCAATTTGACCAAAAAGAGTGTGTATGGTGGTAAATGTCTCCAACAAAACATACTGGAGCTTCACTGCTCCTCTCTGCACCATATCCCTGATATGGTGATACTTGATCTCGATATGATTCAAATTTTCATGGAACACTGGGTTCTTTGACAACTTCACACAAGTATGGTTGTCACAAAATATACAAGTAGCATCCATCTGGAGATCAAATAAATCAGACAGTAGCTTCCTCAACTATACTGCCTCACAACTAGCTGAACAAGCTACGACATACTATGCTTCAGCTATACTCAGTGCCACATAGGATTTCTTCCTGCTAAACCAAGAGATCACACCTGATCCCATACTGAAGCAACATCCTGGAGTGTTCTTCCTATCGATGGCTCTTCCTACCCAATTTGAATCAACATAACCCTCCAGGTTAATCTTCTGATTCGCCTTATACTTGAGCCCATAATCAACTGTACCCTTCAGGTACCTTAGAATATGCTTTGCAACAACCAAGTGAACATGTCTCAAATCTGTCAAGAACTAGCTCAAGGTGTTCACAGCAAAGCAAAACACTGGTCTCGTGTTAGTTAGGTACATCAAGGACCCAATCGTCTGATGATATATCATAGCATCAACTACTTCTGATGAAGCCTCACTCAATAGATTTAGGTTCGATGCCATAGGTGTGGTTATGGTCTTGCAGTCCATCATCCCAAATATCTTTAGAATATCTACTGCATACTTCCCTTGTCCAAGGAATATTCCATCTGCATTCTACCACACCTCCATGCCTAATAAATAATGTATCATACCCAAGTCTTTCATTTAAAACTCGGCAGCAATTTTCCTCTTCGTATCAGTAATCAACCCATCCATACCTGTTACAAACAGATCATCTACATATAGTAGGAGTATCACTAGATTTCCATGTTCAACCTTGTAGTAAAAATTGGAATCTGCTTTACTCTTGATAAAGCCCAAACTGGATAGGAAACCATCAATTCTATCGTACCATGTCCTAGGTGCCTATTTCAAACTGTACAATGATTTCTTCAATCTGCACACATAAGATTCCCTATCATGTGTCTCAAACAGGGATGATTTTAGGGGCGAATTTTAGCCTAGTGTGCTATTTTTCCATGTTTTTCTCCCAAAAAACATTCGCCATTTTGCATTTTTTGAAGCCCTGTTTCGCCCAATTTTGATGGGGTAAAATTTTTTCACCCTAAAAATCGCCAAATTATTATATAAATGATATAAAATCCTTGGAAATTAAAATATTTTTTGGAAAATATCGCCAAACATTTTATAGTTGGCGTTTTAAGAATTGGTAATATTCGCCAACATTTATACACTTTTAAATAAGTATGGTTCCTTAAAATCATCCCTGGGACTCTCAAAACCAAGTGGCTGTTCCACATACAATTCCTCTTCTACTACACCATTCAAGAAAGCAGTCTTGACATCCGTCTGGTGTATCTTCCATTTCATCACTGTAGCTAGAGCAAATACTGATCTAATGGAAGTGTATATAGCTAAAGGTGCAAAGGTTTCTTCATAATCTATTCCTTCTTTCTGAGAGAAACCACGAGCCACGAATCTAGCTTTATATTTCTCGATGTTGCCATCTGCAGCATGCTTGATATTGTAGATCCATTTGTAAGTTACAATGGACTTCCCTTCTGGTCTTGGGACAACATCCCAAAAATCATTCTTCATGATCGATTGATACTCTTCAATCATAGCATCCTTCCATTCTTTCCGTTTTGCCACTTCTTCATAGTTGGAAGGTTCTTTGTCAATGATGTCACATAGTAAGGCTATGTAACTAGAGCAAGATCTAGTTCTCTTTCTTCCTCTGGGTGTTTCTTCTGAAGCTCCATATATTTCTACACCTTGGATAATTTCTTGCACCCAAGCAGGTTTCCTCTTATGAGGATTCTTCTCTAAAGGTGGATCTACAGGTTCTTGAGGCTATTCAAATTCTCGATCATCTTCTTGAATTTCTTCATTCATGATTGTGTCATGAATTTTGGGTTCTCTTGTTTCTTCAGGTTCTTCAGCTGGTTTCTTCTTGGATTTGATGTAGGCTGAATCTTCATCAAATGTTACATCTCTGCTGATGTCAATATTCTTGAACCTTGGGAAGTATATTCTGTAAGCCTTCGAGCTTTCAGAGTATCCCACAAATATCCTTCTTTCCTGAAGGATATAGCTTCATACTCTTTTCTTTTGGAATGTGTATGTATACAGGACACCAAATATTCTGATATGGCTGACTTTTGGTTTATTGCAGGAGAAGACTTCTTCAAGAGTCTTCTTCTTGAGTACTCTGTGTGGAGTACGATTCTGTACATACACCGCTTTTCTCGCAGCTTATTCCCAAAGATGCATAGGAAGATCTTGATCATGAAGCATTGCTCTTGCAGCTTCCATGATAGTTCTATTCTTCCTTTCTGCAATCCCATTCTATTGTGGATTCTAAGGAGTGGACAACTCCCTCTTAATCCCTAAGTCTTTTCACAACTCTGTGAATTCATTTTATGTGAATTCTCCACCATTATCTGATTGAAAAGTCTTGATCTTGTTTTCAGTGTGGTTCTCGATCAAGGCTTTGAAGTCCTTGAACTTACTGAATACTTCATCTTTGTTCTTCATGAAGTAGATCCATGTCTTCCTAGAAAAATCATCAATAAAAGAAACATAGTATTCATACTCTCTTAATGAACTGTATGACATTGGACCGCATACATCAGAGTGGATGATTTCCAAGATTCCTTTTGCCTTGCTCTCGCTACTTGGGAATGTATTCTTTGTGTTCTTCCCTTTCACACATCCTTTGCATACACCTTCATGTTTTGTCTGCATTTCTGGGAGACCTTCAATAACTTTGCTTGCAAGTGGTAGTGCTCTGTAATGCACATGTGCAATCCTTCTATGCCAAAGCTCATTTGGTTCTACTAAGTCATGAACCAAATATTTTTATGGTTGGCCCTTTAATTTGTATAGTCCTCCTTCTTGTTATCCAATCACTATTGCATCATCGAAAGACTTTCCTTTTGGCCACATGAGGACTTAGCCATATACAAATGCAACCCTCATTCCTTTTGCATCTAATGCAGATATGGAGAGGAGGTTCTTCTTTAGTCTAGGTACAAATAATACATATTTCATCTTGATAGACTTTCCAGAGTCTAGCTTATAGGAGGATTCCACACTACCTTTTATTGGATACTGGTAGTCATCTCCAAGTTTCACCTTGTGAGGTGATTCATGTTTAGATAATTTCACAAAGGATTCCATGAATCCTGTCATGTGCTTGGAAGCACCACTATATATAAGCCAATCATTACTACCATGTGTGATAGTTCCCATGAGAGTGTAAATCAGAACATATTCTTCATCACTTGAAGAATCATCACTGACTTGTCTGTTTCTCTTTGTGGAAGGTTCATCATCCTTTGGGGCATGAGCATGATGTCTTCTCTTGTTTCCCTTCTTCTTGTGAGAGATAATTTTGTTCTTAGGACAATCTCTACCAAAGTGTCCTCTTTCATCACATGTATAGCAAATGAACTTATACTTATCTCTAGGATTTATAAAGTTATTCCTTTGATTAGAGTACTTACTTTTGTGATGGCTAGATCTAGTTTTCTTGGATTGTACTGTGAGAGCTTGATCTTCACTTCCCATCTTCTCTTCTCGAGCTGCTATCCGAGATTCTTCTTGAGATAATTCTTCCCATAGTCTATTGAACTTGACTAACTTCTTTCTAGCACAGATCCCTTGATTGAAAGAGTCCCATGTCCTAGGGAGACCATTCAAGGTGGTCTTTACAATCTCTGCATTCTCCACTTCTTCATCTACTACTTTCAATTATTCCTTGATCTAAGAAACCCTTGTAAAGTAATACTGGATGGTTTCTACATTTTGGATCTTTAAATTCTTCAACTAGTTCCTCAAGGTCATCTTCCGGTTTATGTTCGTTCCTTCAAACAATTTGGTTAGGGCATCAAACATAGCTTTAGGTGTCTTTAGGGAGAAGACCTATGGTATGAGGTGATCCTTGATTGAATCAGCAATGATCCTCTTTTCCATAAACAACTTCATATTGTGTGAGGCCTTATCCTCATCTCCCTCTGGAACTGGAACCTCCTCATTGATGTAGGAGCCCAACTCATTCTCTTCCAGGACCAGGGAGATCCTATACTTTTAGGATCGGAATTTATAAGCTCCCTCAAGCTTTTCATCAAGCTTGGTATGATAAGACATCTTAACTGAGAACCTCAAATGGAAATACAAAATATTTAGATCTTACCAGGTCAAGATGCCGGATCTGGATTTGGAGCTGAAATTCTGCAGGGCTGGTTCAGGAGCAGATTAGGGTTTTTCTTTTTTGGAGTTCTATCCAACTAAATTCTTTGATATTGATTCCTAACTTCTATTTTGAGGAGAATATCAATCCAGGCCTCGTCTCACTGAAAAATTCCACTTCTGTGAAAAGCCCTAATTTTCGGTAGTAGTGCCGGGTCCAAAACTGAAAAACCTCAGAATTGGATTCTACTTCGATAGAAAGATGCTCCCTATGGAGGAGAGTTATTCCAACCTTATTTTTCTGAAAATATGTGGAGAGAGATCCAAAAAATAGGAATCCCTAGTTCCCGCAGCTGCACAATCTCTTCTTCTCAGGTTAGTTCTAATACCATGTTAGATTTCTAATATTAAGCTAGCATTATATTAGGATCTTTAACTGAGAGAATAAAAAGCACAACAATCAAACACAAGAGACAATGAACACAGTGTTTTTCCTTGGGGAAACCATAAATGAAGAAAACCCTGCAACTTCCGCAGAGATAGAATCAACACCAAATAGAAAACCCCAAAACAGTAAGATGATCTCCTGACAGTAGTAACGTCTTTCTTCCTAGCCCCAGTGTCTTCTTCTTCCTCAGTTATGTGCTACAACTGAGTGTGAGTGAGTGTGTGATAAATAGAGAGGCTAGATCTCTATTTATACTAATTCTTGACTTGACTAAACCCAACTAGGACCGAATTCACTAAGTGAGTCTAATAACGCTAGTGCCCCAAAACTGCAGGCACTTTAACCCTTGATCAATAGGAGGGTTACCCACAATGACTTGACATGACATGTTTACATTATAGTTCCTCCCGATCAGAACATCGGGGCATGACATGACTCAATTATATTACACACACATCCCAGAATAAACATCGGGGTACGACATAAGATACATAGGTGAATACATTCCGAAGTTACAAATACATCAACGTAAGGTTGGTCTGTAAGGTTTTCATTGATCCTTGTTTCATTTTCAGTAGTATTTTGTTATTCAGTGGTAATCCATGGAAGGGGATGTCGATTATGTTGTAATGTCATAGCGATCAGAAGAGGAGTAGAATCAGGAAGAGTATGGTAGCATTAGAGGGGTTGTTGAGCCGCAGATCTGACTACAGTGGGAGAAGACTGCTAGGAGTATGAGTAGAGTAGGAGAGTGAACCAGAGAGCATGATAACTATGAGTCTGAACTTAAATACATATCTCAAGATCAATCTGCATCTCATAGACTACAAGGTGCTATATACTTTCTCATGTTAGATGAAGAGCACCTTGGTGGTTTTTCCCATATGGGTTTCCACATTATTTCTTGTGTCCAAATGAATGATTGATGTGGTGAATGTTTATGTGATTGATTAAGAGTTGCTTCCCGTAAAATGTTAAATGTGGTTTAGTCTCTATTATTTTCTTGCAATTGGTAGATGGATGAAGAGAATATCTTGTTGAATTGAAACTATATAAATATATATCATTATGTATAATTCCTATTATGAACCTCGACTTAAGTCATAGAGCTGATTGATGTGAGTCAGCTGCGCTGCAGGAGTTGCACCAGCTACGAGGGGGAAAGGAAATTCAGGTCGTGCATGATGACATATAGTTGTGCTCATTCACGCAGAACCGACTCCTTCATCCAGCCACCCTGCTGCCTTCGTTGAGCTCCTTGGTTGCGAGCCAAGGGACTATACTTACCCGACAATCATGGAAACATGGTTCTGGTGGCTATACATCTAAGAGATATCTTAGGTGAGACCATTCCTACTTCACAAGTGTTGTCGATGGAGCTTGCTCTATCAAGCTGGTATCTCGGGTAGTTGTTGGATCGACGGGCTGCGCAGAACCTGGTTCACGCAAGTGGGGAAAAGTGGCCAATAGATACATAAACATATCTATCAAGATATCATCATTTATAATAGAAAATCATTTCATTATTCATAGATACACATCATAATCCAGTATTTATTCACATCTAGATCGCAGGAAACATGAAAACAAGAAGATGCAAAAAGACACAATATTTCCATCCAATCTCCTTCATGTCATATTGAACTTTGTAGAAAAATATAGGTTCCCAAAAATAGTTATTCAATTTCTCTCTTACATAGATTTTATCTCATGATTAAACAATAGATTTGAAGATATCCAAAATATCAAAAAGAAAATTATCCGAGAAGTTTCGAAGAGCATTAACACTTACAATCCTAAATCTATTTATAGGCTTGCACCTTTACATTGGAGGTGCACTTAAGTCAAATTCCTAACTACTTGTACCAAAATCTACAAAATAATGACCACAATTCACATAATGTAGTCGAAATATACAAAATATGTTCAAAATACATAAAATATAGTTAATTCGCTTTGTGCACCATCTTTCAGCTTGTGAAACATCTTTGAATTTGTCCAGCATCCGCGATGTTACGCAGCTGACTTTCCTTAAAACTGTCTACTAACAGTCCCCCAACATAATCTTGTGGCTCACCCTCGAGCCACATTAGCTGGAAATAGTGTACCCAGTGATATTCACCTTGAAGTTTTCATACTATTAGGTGATCTCCTTGACCTATTCCTTGATTTCCTCACTAATTTCTTGACTTTTGTTCACTTCGCGCTCCAAAGGATGCTCGTTGATCTTCATAGTGACATCTCTTTGGCCATCTTGAACTTCCTGCAGCCTTGACATTGCCTTTACTTAAAGATGCACTCCAATGTCTTGGAACTTGTTCAACTGCATTTTGCACTTCTATTGACGCTCCTTGGCCTTTGCAACCCACCATTCTAAGTCCTTCAGTTCCGTTGCCTTCATGATCTGTACAACTAGGGGAATCTCTTTGATAAATTTCCTTAGTGTGGCCAACTTCCCCTCAGCTTCCTGTAACTACATTGTAAGTTTCTCCAACTACACATCCTGGACAACATTGCCCCAAAATTGTGTAGTTGCGTCGGTGACTCACCTTACTTCTTTCTCGAATTCCTCTAGCTGCATCGTGAAGTCCTCAATGGTTCTTTTCCTTTCCGCATCCTGCTCCGGTGGGGTGTCGGGATCTACCAGGTCATGTATATATTTGTTGTGGCACTTCAATTGTGCAATTATGGCCCCCAACCCCTCTTCTTTCATCTATGCATCCATATCCGCATTAATTTCTAGAACTTGTTGACAAGAAACCAAAACTTCCTTCTCTAAGTGCACCCTACTGTCCCAATGTTGCACCTTCTCCATTGTAAGTCGATCTTGCTCCTTTTAAGAGCCTTAATGTCCTTTAATTTTTCCACTGTGAGTCAATCTTGCTCCTTTTAAGAGCCTTAATGTCCTTTACTTTTTCCACTGTGAGTCAATCTTGCTCCTTTTAAAGCGCCTCAATCTCCTTTCATGCTTCAGCCTCTTCCTGTTGCAGCCTTAAAAGGTGGTCTCCAATTATGTGCTCCCTATCCACGAACTACTTATTGGAAACCCTCTGCAACTACATCAATGTCTAGGTTGACAGTTCATTAATGTCTAGTGAAACACCCTGAAATTATTTAAGTGAGGAATTGATGTTATCATGATTGGTCTCGATCACATGCGGTGGAATTTGAACATTCCTAATTTGCTTCCTAGTGCTTATTGAACCAACCTTCTGCAAAGTGGTTTCTTTTGGTACCCTATTTAATACTACATCAATTAATGTATCAAGGTGAGTTTTTACCACACCAAATTCATCGGTCTCCTGCTTCTTCATATACTCTCTCATCACATCATTCACTGTTGTAATGGATGCAATGATGTAGTTCAATTGTTCTTTAGTCATTGGTGTTGTGCTACTTGTCACACCCTGGTCCCATCGCTTCTTCGTGTGTGACTCCTCGAATATGTGATTCACTTTTGTATCAGTTGGGTCCTACATTGACACTTCATTTGAGTCATGGTCACTTGGTGGGTATGGCAGAGGATCCACCGAAGCATCGGTTGGTGGACCCATCCACACTTTGTTAGTTGGAATATTTCACCTCCTGTAGACAGCAAGGTGTTCCACTGGTCTGAATGGTTCAAATCCAAAACAAATAGAGGACAGAGGTTGAAGACTCTCCATAGACATCCTAGATACCTAGAATGTAATGCTTTGATCGTTACCCTGTGTACCTGTAGTAAGCTTCATCACACAAACATATCGAAACCACCAGAATATAATATACTAATCTATGTTAGTGACTAAGGAATCTAACAACATATATGTGAAATCAAACAAAAAAAATATATGTGGGACAGAAATCAACTTGCATTAAATAAATATGAAGAAGTTTACAACCAAGCCTTAGTGTTGACATGCATCTCCATGAAACCAAGCATTTCTATCCCCAAAAGCTCCGACTCTAGCTCTCTATTCTCTCCCAAATGGTCTTGGGTCAAGTGATCAATCCAATAGAATAACAATACCTTAAGAGTTCTCCCTTCAACCATGGCCATAAGCTTGTATTTATAAGGGTTAATTGATAGGGTAGGTTGAGATATTAGTGGGTGAGGTGGCCTCTAAGATGCTAAGATGAGGGATCTCAAGCTCAACTAACCCACAGTAGTAGGGATAAGGGAGGACATGAGGCTTATCATCTAGAATCCTTGAGAAACTTCTCTTTTTCCCTTTTTACCCAGGGTACCATGTTTCTCCTTCAATGACAAAGTGGTTCTAGTAATAACGGCTTATGGACCAAGTGCCATAAGTGGTGGCACCACTTGTGGGCAACAGGGGATGGGTGGTGCGAACAAGGGTACCACTTCTGGATAAAGGGGCAAGTACGATGCTAGGAATTTTCATAGAAGATTGATGATAACCATCAGTTTCCACTCCAAGAGCTGGGATTCAGGGCAAGTAGGCATGTCAAAGTTCTTATCACATGATGGTGACAGGATTTTGGTATAACACACTTATTCCATGATTAAAGGTTTGCTCCATTCCACAGGCCAGTTATTAACAATGTATTCTAGCTCGGTGTCCAAAATCTTGTATGATGTCAGCAACCACTTCGTATATGGGTCTCTTGGCACTTGCACATGAATGGCATGCAGCCCAATCATAAACCAGACAAAGAGTTGGAATTTTTTCACTGCCTCCTCTGATAGTCACAGAACCTTCATAGTTGCAGCCTGCAGTGACTCCCAATATATCTTGAATTGAATGGAGCAGTCCTTGAGTCACTCAGTTTCCTTCAAATACCATAGTTTCTGGTAGCACACCCCCTTACAAACCTTGATGGCATTGATGTCCATACCTTGATAATATTCAAGTTCCGTCCAAGCAACAAGCACAATTAAAATCAGCAGCTAGCAGTAAGTGAATGGTTGCTTCCCCTACTAGATTGCTAACGCATCACATCTGTCAACTAGTTCATTAAAAACAAATACTAGTTCATCTGCACCTGCTAAGCAAATTGCTTAGCACATGTGATGACGCCCAAAGTGCACTAGTTGGGTCAGTTTTTTTTACTATCTTACTAGTCA
This sequence comes from Pseudotsuga menziesii, assembly GCA_001517045.1. Lineage (NCBI taxonomy): Eukaryota > Viridiplantae > Streptophyta > Pinopsida > Pinales > Pinaceae > Pseudotsuga > Pseudotsuga menziesii. The sequence continues at coordinate 147,422 of LPNX010166158.1, forward strand.
TAATCTATGCTACGATGTGAATAGCCTGGTCATTTATTCTATCAACAATGTATTCCCGCCTGCCCCACTGCAAATTATACTGTCTCTTTAGTTTTTCCACTAGTTGCTTGTCGTTGTCCTTCCCCCTAAAATATTGTGATGGATTGATCCTCTCCTTGTGCATCCCTGTGATATCTGAAATGAGTGCAATAGTGACTGTGACCGGCCAGTCCATCCATAGAAAACCTCCATGGAAGCACTTGAAGAGCTTCTTCATGCATGTGTTTTCTTGATTCAACCACCCAAAATGTGGCATGTTGATGAGACCCAACAGCCTTGATATCTCGAAACCGCATGCCCAGACATGTGGAATGCATGCTATCGGGTCTCATCCTTCCTATGTTGTGGGTACATATGGAGCTACAGTTATTTACTTCGATGCAAACATATCATGATCCTTGTACCTCATTCTCATAATCGAGGGCATGATGTCCATGGTGCATACCATGCCCTATGGTCCCGTCGACATCCTCCATAAGTACTTTTGATTCTTTGTAAGCTTCCTTGGCTTCATATCGGGCCAACAGGGAGGCACATAGCGAGGGATATCCATAGTGGACACCCCTTTCTGGGTTGTGAAGTCCTATTCCCCAGAAGTTGACAGTCCTATCTGTGCAGGCGCCTCCTCTAGTGCCTATGCAGAATTTTTAGTTTTTCTCTTCTTTTTCACCGGGGATTTGGGTGGTTGTTCCCCCCTCTTCTTCTTCAAAACCGAGGATGACCCCACCTGCATGCCTTCTACCTCTTCCTCAATGGGCACCCCGATAATTAGTGAATCTCTCCCTCTTGAACTCTCTATTGTTATCGGCTCACCCAACATTCTGCACTAGTGCCCACAAGTTCTCAATGGGTCACCTCAACATTACAATGCTCTACATAAAATCAACTACTCAATGCAACTCAACTCACTGTAAGAACTCTACAACTCAGTCGACAACTCAATATTTCACAATGGTGAATTTTGACTGCATGTTGCCTCTTCTTATAGTGCTGAATCAATCACTCAACCATTATGAACAAATAATTACGAGATATTTAATCATTTCAACCAAATCATGCATTAATCATCCAAATCCACCAGCTATCCTTCCAATCTAATGGTCGGTTCCTCCATTAAGGTGTGTCGGTTCTCTGGCAACGAGGATCTTTTCTATCTTAGTCAAAGGGACAGCCATATTGGATGTGGGTATGGAAGGGGCAGAAGAAGATGTTGCTGGTGTGGGTGGTATCTAAGGAGATATGGGTGGTGGATTTACCCTAGTGCAGTTTCCAGGAATCGGATCTACAAAAGCAGAAGTGTTTGAAGATTCCTGAACTTTCAAATTTTCTGATTCACTTATAATTTTTTGAGAACTAGATGCTTTAGCAGAAGAAGATTTAAAGGGATTTCTATTCGATACAACATAATAAGTACATCTAGAAGTACCTGATGTAGTTCCCCTTGTAGATCTGGAATTCTATCTTTGCGAAGCTCTTCCTCTCCTTATAATCTGTTCAGGATCTGAAACAAGTGTCACTGGTGGCCTTTGAGGATTCTTTCTAGTACTTGGTCTTCTCGAAGCCACCTTGTTCCAATGGAGTCACCAGATAGATGATTGTAACTAGGATAATGTACACACTTTGTCTATCATCAAATTTGGATGTATGTCATCTCCCAAGGAAGCTGATATTCAATCTCTTCTCCCTGGCAATGGGGCTAATTTGTTAGCACTCTAGGAAACTCTTATAGGTTGTAGCTCGAAGATGCTTGGTAACTTAACTATATATTAATGATTCACTCAAATGGATCAAGTCATATGACTAAATCAAACCTCACTCACTCAAGACATGCATAAACACAACTAGATTGACAAGGCTTTTAACTATGACTATTCAGAGAGTTGTAAATAAATAATGTATGAACAACACTTAATTTACTAACAGAAACATACACACAAAGTATGTATGAATGGCTAGATAAACCAAGTAAAGTACTTGCAAATTCTAGTTTATGGATGGATTGAAAAGTTGACAGTTATCAAACATAAAAAAAATAGAATTAACATGAATTTGAGATTCAGTTGCAAGTATACAGTAGACAAGAATATGAAAATATGAACAAGTAATGGCAAAAGAAGCTTGTATTATTGATATGAAAATGAAAATCTTGAGCTTACAATATGTGAAAAAGTATCTAAAGTTGAACCCTTTGTTCTACAGAAGTCACAGGTTTTATAGCCTTTACAAAATTATTCTAGATCCTGAAAAAATGGATCGAATTTGCTAAAAATAGTTGCTAGAAAATAGGAAGAGATCCTATTTTGATGGTCAATCTCCATATCTCAAAAAATCTTCCTGATCTTCGAAATCTTTGACAGCTGTAGTAGAAGCTAAAGGAGAATTCAAACTTTCCATTTGGCAGACAAATCACCTTTTACCAAAGTAGGTAGGAATTCTTATCACCTCTATATTTGGTGGCAAAACCTGAAACAGAACTCTAATATTGATGCCTTTAGTCTTTGTCAATCATTATAAATCATCCTCAAAACATTTGGATAAGAGAGTCTTGGATTTGGGAAAAATAAGATCTCTCTGCCATATCTGCACTTTCAGTGGCTAGTAGAGGCAAAATTTGATCATGTTAGCTACCAAAAGATCTATTTTTGGTGGATAATGAACAGTTGAAGTGTTCACCTAAGCCACCAAAAATCCTGCTTTAACAGTTAATCATAATTGCAATGATCATGTTTTACCTTGATGCTTTAAAGCTTCAATGTTGCTCTTCTGGTGTCTCTGCAACTTGAATATGGTTTGGGATGGTGATAGAATCATAGGCTACCTCTGGATCATAAATATTAATGGCTACCTCTGCTAGGGTTTCCATCTTATGATGTGATTGAGACTAAGGGTTTGACAAACTGATTTTCTTGTAGATCTTGGTGTTGTCCTTCATCAACCTGAGATTTCTTTCTTCGAGCTTAGTATACTTCTTTGTTAATTCTTGAAGGGATTCATATAATTCAGTATTTCTTTTATTTAATATTTCATTGCTTCTTTTAATTTCCCTTTCAAGAAAATCTAATTCATACACCTTCCCTAGCAGCTAGTTGATCTTCTAAGATATGGATTCCTTTGGCTTGCTAGATGAAGCCTCTACAACTTGTTGACATTGATCATCCTTTCATGTAGGTGAGGGAAGATCCTCATGCCCTACTGCAACTTGATCTGCTAGGTCATATCCTTGCTCTTATTCATCCTCAGAATCAGTGTATGGCAGGTTGAGGACATTCTTTCCTTGTGAAGAAGCTTCTTCTTTCTCTGTCTTCTTACTGAAATCTAGCTTCCTTTTAGCCTTCTTAGTTTTAGAAGATATGGAGGGGTGATCAACTACAATTGGAGATATGGCTCTCCTCTTCCTCTTTCCACTTTTGGGAGTGGAAGAATTCTTTGAAGAAGACCTCTTTTTATCCTTTGGTTGCAGCTTTGTTTTGAATTCATTCCAGAAGAGGAAGTACACCCATTCAATGCTTCTCCTTTGTAGCAGCTCAGAAACTATGAGCTTTATCAAGCCATGATGAGATAATCTGCCTATGATTTTGGTTGGCTTGGCTCTGACTTGATGAGCCATCTTAGTCAAGCTGTTGTAAAGATAAAAAGGCAGATTCAAGGGAATCCTACTAGTGAAGTGGTTCATCAATTTAAAATGATATATCATCACCCTATTGTATCTACCCTCATGGGTTATATTGACAAGAATTGACTTCAAGAGGTGTTGCCATTTTTCTTCAAGATGGGACATGGGAATATCCTTCTTCCATACAAGAATTTTATGTTCTCATTTCAGGTAGGATATAAATTCAACATATTTAACAGTAGTCTTGAACCAATTTTATCTAGTCCTCAGGAGCTCTATCACTTCATCTATAAGAGCTTCATCCACCTAGAATTCTTCCTTGCCGATTACTGCTTTTCTACCATCAAACGTGAGAGCAAAATAGTCTGCTACTTGCTAATGAGATCCTTGGATTTTTTAACAAAACCTATAACAACCTGGTTCTTTGAATAGTTGACATACCTCTGGGTGCAATTCCAGGTAACAGATATCACCAAGCTCTTTCCTTAGGGAAGGTCCTCCTCTCTTCATTTTCTGAACTGTTTCTCTACACCTGCGATTTGAAAATTCAAACTTTGGGGAAGGTAACAGGGCATGGGATTAGGAAAAATTGGCTTAGCGAGAACAAACACTAATAATGAGGAATGAATCAAGGGAATGTCCTGATTTTGAGGGATATATCTAGAAATTGAGATTTGCAAAAAGGGAATGGTTTAGTTGATGAGACCCGTAAACTAGAAAGTGCAAGGAACGTGATCATATGAACTAGAATTACAATACTTGTAGAAATTAGATCACAAATACGGGGCAAGTAGGGTAAAGAGGGTTTGGTATTAGATAGATCACCTCAAACTCATAAAAACACCTCTTACCAAATCATAATTGACTGCTAATCCTGTATTTTCGGTGGCAAATGGGAAATGATAGCATTTTTATACCGACAGTTCCTGCATATGAAGGATGTGTTGACTGGTTCAATATTCCTGTGATTTTGGTGGCTAAAATAGCCCCAGATTTCATGTTTTAAGCTACCGAAAGTTAGGCTTTTCAGTGGCTAATGAACAATTGAAATGTTCACCTAAGCCACCGAAGCCTGAGCTTTGATTTTTTTTTTTAATAAAAATAAATTCCAATGTGTTTCGGACTTCATTACATATCCAAATCTCTCACAATGAGCCTTAAAATTTTCAAAAATGTTTTTTGACTTCCTATCACTACATGAAATAAATTCTCTAAATTATTTGAGGAGATAACATTTGGCTCCTACTCAGGGATGGAAACCTCCCTGTGAGGTTCCAAGAACCACAAATCACATGCCTTTCCTATAAAACAAAAATCAAACCTATCTTCTAGTGTTCCATTGGGCATGGAGTTATTTTGCAAAAAATAAAAAACAAAAATGATATTTACAATGACAAGGATTTGAAGCCTTATATGAAATAGATTTTCATAAATCACCCATTGACTGGGCCATCAAACATTTATTCACCTTCCAGACTTTGCAATTTGAAAGTGTTGTTCTATTGCACTTGAGTTATCACAAAAGGACATGTCCATAGAGAATCAAATTTACCGTGCTTGCCCTTGTCTTTCTTAACAGCATCCCATTTCAGATCCTAGTCTCCAACCTGAAAATTGTCCACCTTTGCTTTCTTATCAAAATTATTTTTTATCTTCTTTTGGTGAGCTTCTGACTTCTCCACCAACTGTTCTCTAACTTGTTGCAACTCAACCAAATCAATCATTCTTCTTACCATGTCATTTGGTTCATCATGTTCCTCTTGAAAGAAATTTGCTACTAGTAGAACTAGTTAAATGGGGAAAATAGCATCAGTACCATAAACCAATTTAAAAGGAGAAGTCCCTATGGATTTTTTGTTGGTCACTCTGTCAACCCAAACAGAAAACTTTAGTTTAGAATCCTAGCTCTTCTGATTTTTCTCTAATAGTTTTTTGATGATTATAACTAGGCTCTTATTGGATGACTCAACAAGCCCATTGCCTTGAGGGTAGTAGGAAGTAGAATGCACCAATTGAATTCTAATTCACTCACACATGTCAACCAATGCACCAACTTTAAAAGCTGGTGCATTATCAGTCACTAGTCTTTTTGCGCAGCCAAATCTGATAAAGATGTTTTCATATAGAAATTTCATGACGACTTGATGAGTGGCATTCCTTGTGGGGATTGCCTCTATCCACTTGGTAAAATAATCAGTGGATACTAGGATCCACATGTGCTGACCACAGGATGAAGGATTAATCTCACCTATGAAATCAAGACCCCACTGCTGGAAAGGACCACTCACTACAATAGGTCTAAGGGGAAAATATTTGAGTTGTTTCTTTCCTATGAATCTTTGGCATTTGTCACAAGATTTCACAAAGGTACACACATCATAGAAAAGAATAGGCCAATAGTAACCAGCCCTTAAAATTTTGTGAGTTGTATTTTTCTAGTAATGATGTCTTCCACATATGCTTGAATGGAACTGATGCATGATTTGAACTGACTCTTCTTCATCTAAACATCTTAGCAAAATACCAGAAGGATCTTTCCAATACAAGAAATTGTTAATTATGCAAAATTTAATAGATCTAAGCTTAAGATCTCGTGCTTGAGTCATGCTAAGTTCAGGAGGAACTTCTAAATTTTTCAAAAATGAATAATACCTGAATACCACTCACATGAAGACAAATTCTCAGCCACCTGCTGATTGTCATGCTGCTCTTCTGTTGCTACCTCTATCTGCAAGCTTGTTGAACTTATACCAATGAAATTCATTCTTAGTAGATCACAATTTTCTTCAGCCATAAGCTTAGCTAGGCCTTGGAGTTTTACTAGCTTGGTGGGATTTACTTCTATACCAAATTCAATCAAATTTGCAATCCATTTGGATCTCTTGCCATCAATGTCAGGCTAGGTTAAGACATCCTTCAGAGAAGCTGAAGGGACATAGGCAATGACCTTTGCATGTAGAATATAAATTATGAAATCTTTCAATGACTTAATAAGAGCATAAGCTTGTTTTTCGATAGGATCATACTTTAGTTCAACATCCCTTAATGTTTTGCTGAAAAAATAAATTGGTTGATCAAGACCTTCATCATATTTCTGTAACAAAACTGTTGCAATTGTATCATAGGAAGCAAAAGAAAAAATATAGAATCCCTTGGTATAATCTGGACTAATTAAAGTAGGAGATTCCATGATAGCCTACTTGATGGCTTCAAAAGAGTTTCTTACATCTTCTTTCCATTTGATTTTAGATTCCTTCCTCAACATGGAAGTTATGTGTTTCACTAACTCAGAAAAATTTGGAATAAACCTCCTGACAAAATTTATCTTACCGAGGAATGACTGAATACCTTTTTTGACCTTGGTATGGATAATTTCCGAATTGCTTCGACTCAAACAGGATCAATCTTCATACCTTCTGATGAAACTATGTGTCCTAGGAGTTTTACCTCCTTGAGAGAAAATTGAGACCTTTTTGGCTTCAGAGATTTCCCAAATTGTCTACATTTCAGAAAAAGAAAAAGAAAAAGAAAAAAAAAACAAAAACAAAAACCTTTTTTAAGTGCTGCAAATGTTCTTCATAATTGTTTGAGTATACAGTGAGGTCATCAAGATATATGAGAACAAACTTGTCCTTTAATCCCACAAAGGCTATGTCCATGGCCCTCTGAAAGGTGGCCCTAGCATTCATCATCCCAAATGGCATCTTCGCATACATGAAGGTACCCCAAAGAGTGGTAAAAGCAGTTTTTTCTTGATCATCAGGGTGTACAGAAACTTGATTGTATCTCGAGAATCCATATAGAAATGACATGACACTAGCTCCTGAAACTCTATGCAATAGATGCTCCATCTTGGGTAAGGGGTAGTTGTTTTTCTTGGAGCATTTATTTAGGTTTCTAAAATCAACACGTAACCTAATCTCACCATTTTTCTTCCTCACTATTACTAAATTTGTAATCCATTTAGAATACCTCATTGGGATTATGATTTTATCATGAAGGAGCTTTTTGATTTATTTCTCAATCAAAGGCAGTAAGAGAGGACTAATAGGCCTTAACTTCTGTTTGAAAGGGATGGTGTCCTTTTCCAGGGGAATTCTATGTTGAATGATATATGTATCATATGTTTTCATATCATTGTATTCCCAAGCAAATATATCAACAAATTCTTTCGTAAGACTGCAAAATTATGATCTTTGATCAGCAGTCAAATCAGGAGACAAACTTATGAATCTAGGATGACTTTGGCTACCTATATTGTGCTCATGGACAGCGGGGTCTTTCTCCCTTTTCATAGGTTTGAAGGGGACATCATTATGGTCAAAGAGCTTTTCAAGAGGTACTAGACCTCGAGGTATATGATTGGTTGGCAACTGAACAATATTGTGTTTACCCATTTTCTCTTTCAATTTAGGCCTCTGGGATTCCTCTACATTTAGATTTTCTTGGTCAATATGCATATCAGAAAATTCATCAACGACCTGAAGAAATTTACTAAGTTCATCATCATCCTCAAAGACTTTCCAAAATTTAAAATTATCAGGTAGGGATAGCCTGTACTTGACTTGGATTTCATAGTTCAATTTAGGAGGCATAGGAGGAATGAACATACTGGAAGAGACAGCAAGGGAATCAGCTAGATGGTTCATAGCTCTAGGTATATAGGAAATTTCAAAAATCATGACAGAGTCACTAAGTTTCCATACCTCATCTCTATATGATTTTAGCCTGACATTCTTTGCTTGAAAAGTGTTGTTCACCTACTGTATGATGAGATCTGCATCTCCAAATATCTTCAAACACATGATTCCCATCTCTTTAGTAGCCTTTACTCCCAATGGAAAATCCTCATACTCTATTATATTGATAATAGTCTTGAAATCGAGTTTATAAGAAAAATGAATAGTCTCCTTTGAAGGAGAAATCAAAACTACACCTGCACCTGCTAAGGCTTGAGTACTAGCCCCATCAAAAACATGCTCCAGATAGAGGTGGTTACTTCCTTAGGTTGATGATAGGTAGGATTTGTGAGATGCATAGGTACTGGATGAGAATCATCTATTTGTAGAATACATGCCCCAAAGTCTGTGTCCACTGCATAGATGGGATGATTTATAGAATTATTTTCATTACTGATGATGTAGGCAAGATGATTTTCTCTATAGAGTCTCTTGGTTTCTCCTCCAAACATCGGGATTGTAGCATAAGTAAGATCCATCTGTAGGGTACCACCTAGAATTTTACTCCATGAACAGGACAAGAGGAGGTAAAACTTGGGTGGGATATTAGCAACTACTACATCCATCACTATGCTTTTTGAAGGTAGCTAGGAGAGGTTTATGACAAGGTATTTTATGAGGCCTAGGCATTTGACTTTCCTAGAGTCAAAAGAGAAAAGATCATGGTAAGGTTTTGTGATGTTGAGCCTACGCCCATCCATCATCGCTTTTGGCATAAGATTGTGGGATGATCCAGATTCAAGAAAACAATTGTGAATGATTTTATCATGGATGTTCAAGGATATATAGAAAGGTAGAAAAGACTCATCCAGTTCTTCAACCATAGGACCTAGGGTTACTGTGGGCTTATCATCTTCCAAATTTACAAAGTCAGCATCTATGGGTTTATTTGGTTCAAGATATTTCAGTATAGATGACTTAAAGGAATCATTCTTCATAAGCTCTATCAAGGGAAAAGGGATTTTTAGTTTCTAAATTTCTGATTCAAGATTGAAAGAATAAGACAATTTGGCATAAGTTCTTACCTCTTGTGGTGGATTTTTAAGCCGGATTTGATCATGGACTAATGGATGCAATGGAATTTGCTGATTTATTGAAGGAGCAACATTATTTTTTAGAGTAGCAGCAATCTTTTTAATAGGAGAAGTAGACTATTTTGTAGGGACATGATTCTTCTTTCTAGGAGCAACAATCAAAGGTTTTTGAACAGTAGGCTTGGAGCTCAAATTGTAAACTCGTTAATAATCTTCCTAATAAAAGGATTCTTCAGTGATCTGCTCATTCATGAGGGCTTCCTCATAATATGATTGTATCAAGAAACAGGGATCAACTTCATCTTCCATGCAATTGATATTGTCTTCTACTTCTCCTTCTCCCTGAGTAAGCTCTTGTTCTTCTTCTAACATAGCATTTTGGAAAGGAGCTCTGATTCTTTGTTCCTCAACTAGATTCCTATCCCTTTGGAGGATATGAGCCTATGGGTTATTCCTTCTATAAGGGAAAATATTAGGGTTTATGGGAGCAAATTCATTTGGCCCTTTACCTCTTACAGGTTGTTGACCTCGATATTTATGTTTAGAAATTTCAGCTATTAAGCTGTCCAACATCTTGGCCATTTTTTCCATTTTTGTTTCTAATGAAGAAGGATCTAAATATTGCTTCTTCCTGTCCACTTTTCCATTAATTTTCTGAGATGCAACAATATTAGACTCAACTTCAAGAGCAAAATCTTGCATCAGTGATAAAGAAGCAGATCTTCTTTCTTTGAGAAGAAGACAGAACTCGAGATCAAAAGCATTTACATAAGTGATATTGGCATAAGCCTATGTAGGTTTGATCTCAGTAGGGATCTTGCCGAACATTTCATTAAATCTCTTTATGAAATTTGAAACAGACTCACCATTTTCTCTCCTCAAATTGCTAAATTATGTGATATAGTAAAGGTGGTCACTTCTTTCTCCCCAATGCTTCAAAAATATGTCGTCTAGAGCTTCAATGCCAGCTACTGATCTAGCAGGTAACTCTTTGAACCATTTCCTAGCCTAACCATCTAAGCTCTGCACAAAAACCATAGTCCACACATCCTATTGTTCAATGTTTATATTCTCAGCATAACTGTAGAATGCCTCTAAATGTTCTTCAGCTGTAAAATCTCACTCCCCGGTAAACTTAGGCATATATTTTAGATAATCTCTAGTAGGCATAGCAAAAAGGGGGTTAGGAAAATTTAGAGGATCATATCTATTAACGAGGATCTTTTCCATCTTAGTCAGAGTGGCAGCCATATTGGATGTGGATATGGAAGGGGCAGAAGAAGATGTTGTTGGTGTTGGTGGTAGAATTACCCCAGTGGAGTTTCCAGAAATCATATCTACAAAAGAATAAGTGTTTGAAGATTCCTCAAATTTCAAATTTTCTGATTCACTTATAATTTTCTGAGAATTAGATGCTTATGTAGAAGAAGATTTAAAGGGAGGTCTATTTGATACAACAAAATAAGTACATCTAGAAGTACCTGATGCAGTTCCCCTTATAGATCTGGAAGTTTGTCTTTGCTAAGCTCTTCCTCTCATTATAATCTGTTAAGGATCTGAAATAGGTGTCACTGGTGGCCTTTAAGGATTTGTTCTGGTACTTGGTCTTCTTGAAGCCACCTTGTTCCAATGGATTTTCTAGATAGATTATTACAACTAGGATAATGTTCCTACTTTGTCTATCATCAAAGTTGGATCTATGTTGTCTCCCAGGGAAGCTGAGCTTCAATCTCTTCTCCCTTGCAACGACGCCAATTTGTTAGCACTCCAGGAAACTCTTCTAGGTTTTAGCTCGAAGATGCCTGGTAACTTTACTATATCTTAATGATTCACTCAAATGGATCAAGTCAGATGACTAAATCAAAACTCACTCACTCAAGACATGTATAAACACAACCAGATTGACAAGGAGTTTAACTATCACTGTTCAGAGAGTTGTAAATAAATGAATGTACGAATAACACTTAATTTCATAGCAGAAACATACACACAAAGTATATAGGTATTGACAAGTTGACAATTATCAAACATCATATAAATAGAATTAACATGAATTTGACATTCAGGTGCAACTATAGAATAGACAAGAAGATAAAAATATGAACAAGTAATGGCAAAAGAAGCTTGCATTACTGATCTGAAAATGAGAAGCTTGAGCTTACAATATGTGAAAAAGTCTCTAAAGTTGAACCCTTTGTTCTATATAAGTCACGGGCTTTACAGCCTTTACAAAATTATTCTAGAGCCTAAAAAACTGGATCAAATTTGCTAAAAATAGACAATTAAAAATAGTTTCTAGAAAATAGGAAGAGATCCTATTTTGATGGTCAATATCCATATCTCAAAAAATCTTCCTGATATTTGAAATCTTTGACAGCTACAGTAGAAATTGAAGGAGAATTCGAACTTGCCATTTGGTAGACAAGTCACCTTTTACCAAAGTAGGTAGGAATCCTTATCACCTCTATCTTTGTTGGCAAAAACTGAAACAAAACTCTAATCTTGATGCCTTTAGTATTTGTCAATCATTATAAATAATTGTAAAAACATTTGGATTAGAGAGTCTTGGATCTGGGAAAAACAAGATCTCTCTTCCATGTCTGCACTTTCGGTGGCTAGTAGAGGAAAAATTCGATCCTGTTAGCTACAAAAATCTCTTTTTTTGGTGGCTAATGAACACTTGAAGTGTTCACCTAAGCCATTGAAAAGACTATTTTAACAGTTAATCAGAATTGCAACGATCATGTTTTACCTTAATGCTTTAAAGATTCAATGCTTCTCTTTTGGTGTCTCTGCAACTTGAATAGGGTTTATGATGGTAGTAGAATCACAAGATGCCTATGGATCATAACGATTCATGGCTACCTTTTCTAGGGTTTCCAGCTTATGACGTGCTTGTGACTGAGGGTTTGAATTCTTTGTCTACAATTTTGACAGCCTAGTTTTCCTATAGAGCTTGGTGTTGTCCTTCATCAACCTAATATTTCTTTCTTAGAGATTAGTATACTTCTTTGTTAGTTCTTGAAGAGAGTCATATAATTCAGTATTTATTTTAGTTAATATTTCATTGCTTCTTTTAATTTCCCTTTCAAGAAATTCTAATTCATACACCTTCCTTAGCATCTGGTTGATCTTCTGAGATCTAGATTCCTTTGGCTTGCTAGATGAAACCTCTGCAACTTGTTGACTTTGATCATCCTTTGGTGTAGGTGAGGAAAGATCATCATTCCCTATTGCAACTTGATATACTAGGTTAGATCCTTGCTCTTCTTCATCCTCAGAATCAGTGTATGGCAGGTTGAGGACAATCTTTCCTTGTGAAGAATCTTCTTCTTTCTTTGCCTTCTTACCAAAATCTAGCTTCTTTTTAGTTTTAGAATATGGGGAGGGGTGATCAACTACAATTGGAAAGATGGATCTCCTCTTCCTCTTGACACTTCTGGGAGTGGAATACTTCTTTGAAGAACATGAAGTATGCCCATTCAATGCTTCTCCTTTGCAAAGGCTTAGAAACTATGAGCTTGATCAGTCCATGATGAGATAATCTGCTTGTGATTTTGGTTGGCTTGGTTCTGAATTGATGAGCCATCTTAGTCAATATTTTGTAAAGATAAAAAGGTAGATTCAATGGGCTCCTACGAGTGAAGTGGTTCATCAAATTAAAATTATAGATCATCACCCTATTGTATCTACCCTCATAGGCTATATAGATAAGAATTGACTTCAAGTTGGGTGCTGCAATTTTTCTTCAAGATGGGACATAGGGATATCCTTCTTCCATATAGGACTTTTATGTTCTCATTTTAGGTAGGATCTAAAATCGACATCTTTTGTAACAGTAGTCTTGAACCAATTTTCTCCAGTCCTCAAGAGCTCTATCACTTCAGCTATAAGAGTTTCATCCACCTGGAATTATTCCTTGCCGATTACTACTTTTCTACCATCAAACATGAGAGCAAAAGCTTCTGCTACTTGCTTATGAGATGCTTGTATTTTTTAACAAAACCTATAACAACGTGCATATTTGAACAGTTGACATACCTCTGGATGTGATTCTAGGTAAGAGATATCACCAAGCTCTTTACTTAGGGTAGGTCCTCCTCTCTTCATTTTCTGAATTATTTCTCTGCACCTACGATTTGAAAATTCAAACTTTGGGGAAGGTAACACAGCGTGGGATTAGGGAAAATTGGCTCAGCAAGAACAAACAATAGGAATGAGGAATGAATCAAGGGAATGTTCTAATTTTGAGGGATATAGCTTGCAATTGAGATTTGGAAAAAAGTAATGGTTTAGATGATGAGACCCGTAAACTAGAAAGTGCAAGGAATGTGATCATATGAACTGGAATTACAATACTCGTAGTATATAGATCATAGATATGGTACAGGTGTAGGGTAAAGAGGGTTTGGGATTAGATAGATCACATTAAACTCATAAAAACATCACCAAATCATAATTGATTGCTTATCCTGTATTTTCGATGGCTAATGGGAAATGATAGCACTTTTATATTGACGGTTCTTGCATATGAAGGACATGCTGGCCACTTCAACATTCCTATGATTTTGGTGGCTAAAATAGCCCCAAATTTCATGTTTTAATTTGTCAAAAGTTAGGATTTTTGGTGGCTAATGAATAGTTGAAATGTTCACCTAAGCCACCGAAACCTGAGCTTTGATTTTTTTTTTGAAGAAAAATAAATTCCAATGTGTTTTAGGCTTTAGTACATACCCAAAGCTCTCACAATGAGCCTTAAAATTTTCAAAAATGTTTTTTGAATTCCTATCACTACATGAAATAACTTCTCTAATTTATTTGAGGAGAAAACACAACCACTTCCTCCTAGTGCAGCATCCTCCGAACTACCATCCTGTGGAGGAAAAAACAAAGAATTTTTTTTCACATCGCACAGTGCCTCAAGCATTGCATGGATTAGGGCCCATCCTGTAGGTTTTCATCCTGTTGTCGTTCACCAGCTTAGGCAAAATCACACCATCTAACTGTTGCAATTATATTTTGCCTCCTGAAGAAATGGAATTTATAATATATGGACCTAGCCAAGGCATCTATAATGTACCTAGATGTTTGGTAAACTTCCTATCATACAGTAGCAATAGGTCTCCTTGATTAAAATGTTTATTCTTGATATGCCAATCATGCTAAGATTTATGTCGTTCCTTCTCAACATGCTAATGGAAACCTACAATAAAGCGATCTTCCTCTACCTACACAAACTACACTAGGAATTATTCTAATTCTCCTTCTTCATCCATTCCTGTCGTTGCTGCAATGTGCAAACTTAGAATGATTTACTCCATTGGCATGAATGGATCCTACCCATACACCAATTTGAATGGTGTCTATCTTCTCAACCATTTGCAAGTGGTGTGATACACCCACAAGACTATTGGAATCTTCAAATACCATTCACCGTGATTCACATGGCACACCTCTGTGAGCATGTGTTCCAATACCTTTTTAAAGGCCTCATGGCATCCCATTTGCTTGTGGATGATACAAGGTACTCTTCTTATGCTGTATCTGAATCTCCTCTGTCAATTTGTTGATCGTGCGATTAATGAAGTGACTCCATTGATTTCTCATCAATATATTTAGACACCCAAACTGAGTAAAAACATAATCAAATATGAACCTTGTGGTTGTTGCAGTGGTGGAATCTACCACTGGTGCATCCTCTACCCACCTTTTCAGATAATCCATTGTTGTAATAATATACTGCACCCCAGTCCTCTTTCGAGGTAGGTTGATTGGTCCCACAAATTCCACAACCCATTTTTCAAATGGTTGTAGTGTCACTTGAGGTACTAATGTCATCCCATCCCTTCTTGATAGTTTTCCAGTCCTTTGACAAATGTCACAAGTCTGTGCATAGTTGTTTGCATTACTATGGAGATTCAACCACCAAAGCCCTATGTAGAGTACCTTCCTGGCAATAGCGCAACCTCCGTAATGTCTACCTGCAACTCCTACATGTGCCTATGCCAATACCTACCCTTGTTCATGTGGTAGGACACATCACCGTAAGATCTTGTCTGGTCCTAGATTATAGAGATGTCCAGTGATTAACTGGAAATCTATGGCTCAGACAACCGACTAATTCTTCTCGCTTGTAGTAAGTTCTTCTGGTGTTTTCCCATCGCCAAAAACTGAACTATTTTCTCATAGTAGTCATCAACCATCTCAACTCTGAATAGTTGCACATCTGGCAATGCATCTTTAATATTCATCGGTTCTTCACATGTCTCAATTCATGATAAGTTATTTGGGCCTACGTTCAGGTGACCCGGTTTCATGATTATCTCAAAATCAAACTCTTGAAAGAGGATTAGCCAACGACATATCTTCCCCCCCAACACAAGTTTATTCACCAGGCATTTCAAAGACAAGTGGTCTGTGAACATCTTGAAATGACCTCCCAATAGGTAATATCAAAACTTATGTAGTGAATATACCATTTCCGAACCTTCCCTCTCTGTTGTATCATAATTCTTCTCCGTTGATGACAACTTTCGACTAGTGAAAGAAATCTGGTGATCAAGATCTCCTTCTCCTGGATGTCCCAGCACCACTCACAACGCAATTGACGATACATCAACATGAACATGGAACTCCTTGGTCCAATCAGGAAAAACCTGTATTGGTGAGGAAGACATATTTTCCTTTAATGTATCAAAACTTCCCCAACACTCCTAAATCCATACAAATACCACATCCATATTTACCAAATTCTCCATAGGGGTTATGATTGTGGAATAACCTCTGATGAACTTGCGATAATATCTTGTGTGTCCTAGTGTCGCTCTATGTTGCTTCACATTTGTAGGTGGTGGCAAGCTCAAATAAATGCAATATTGGTTGGGTCAACCAACAGTCCTTTCTTGCAAATAATGTGTCCCAACAACATCCCAAAAGGTGCATAGAAAATGCACTTATTTGAGTTCAACATGATCTGATGTTGTCGACATCGCTCCAGCATCAGTCGCAAGTTCGCCAGATGGTCCCTGATCAATCCATAAACTATCAAGTCATCCATATAAACTGCCAAAAAATTCTAAATTAAATCCTTGAATGCAGCGATAACAATCCTGGAGAACATCGCATGTACATTATTCAGTCCAAATGGAATCACAGTGTACTGGAAACATCCCCATTCAGTAACAAAGGTTGTCTTGTGGCGATCTTATTTTCTGATGTTAATTTGATGATAACCAAAAAATCCCTCTGTGAATGAATAGATTTATTGACCTCCCACTCCTTATAGTACCTCATCAGTGAATGGTGTTAGGAATGGATCATGCAGACATGCACCATTCAATTTCTTGTGGTCGACAAAAATTTGAGCCTCACCTATCTTATTTTCTTGCACTACCATGGGACTAATCCATCTCTATTCCTCAACTTCTTTTATTATCCCAGTATCAACATTATGTTGAGCTCAACTTTGAACCTCTCCTTGTATCACGGATTCAAGAAATGTGGCCGCTGGTTCAATGGCTTCGCATATGGCTTCAGTAGGATATTGATATCTCCCAGATCATCCAATATCCCCTTCATCTCAAAAACATTTGTAGGAAACAAATATTGAAATTCATGCAATAGCTCAATGATCTTCGTCATTGTTTCCTCATCCTAGTAGTCCCCAACATTCACGTACTTCGGCTGCTCCTTTGTCCCAATGTTGATCTTCCAAATTTTTAATGGTTGATTCATTGGCTATGCTAGTACATCAGGTGTTCTGACATCTCAACTACCTTATGTCTTTCGAACATTAATGTTTCATGGATCATCACCATCATTCGGTCCTCTTGTCACATTTTTAGCACTCCATCATTGACTGCATTGGACATTTTTCATGTGGATCCATTGGATATGCAACTGGAATGACCTTCAGAATGACATCGTGTATGTGTTACAGTACACTATGAATATCCGGATTGGTATCCGTGAAAATGAAGGTGTGATTGAAGGAAATCGTCAACTCTTGCCATGTAGTTATCTCTCTATGTGACTCAGCTGATACATACCATAATCATGGCATCTCATCCAACGTGTGGACAAAATCATGAATGCACTTCTCCTTTGGTTGTGAGGCCCACATGGTATGACATGCGATCAAATGATCGCATAGATCATTCCTCCCATCGTACCTCTTAACGTGGTACTTTTATACTTCTCCAAAGAGAGATGTCCTAAACCTCCAACAATTCCACCACCCATTGATTGAATTCTTATGTGTCACCCACCAATGTGCTGGAGTAGCCTTCAATGCTTCATCCAATTCCAACAATCGTTGTGGTTTTGATGCCTTATCCTCAAATTCTACTAGAAACTTAGACAACTCTGTAATTCCTTCATATACTGGTAATTCAACAGTCTCGATTGTGACTCATCACCACAACTAAGTAATCATGACATACTTCTGAATTGATACCTCATGCATCTGATTCTACCATTTTTCTAGAGTGTCATCAGAGTTCGAAGATGTAGGAGATATGCCATCCGAGTTCACCATCAATAGTTGGATGGTTTTAATCCTATGAGATGTTATATGCATGATCCCATCCTCTTACAGCTTCTTCCTTCACCAGTTCAACATATATTCATTCTTCAGTTGGATCCATCGGGGCTATGAGTGTGATGTCGTACTTTTGAAAGGTCATTATGTGTTTCCTAAAATTTATCACCACTAAGTTGTCATTATCCCATCTAATCCCCAGTTGTGTGGGATATGAGCCTCCACCATCAACAACTTCAATAAAATCAAAATCAGCATAAGTCTTCATCCCTTCAACTTCCACTGCGAGATGTGGAACCCATCCGATTGGTGTTAGTTTGGCCTAGTTAGCCAGTTGCAGCTGCATAGGGGACCAAAACAATTGTGGACTCCCCATATTTTCCCATGTCTTCTTTGTTAGAATCTTGACGTTTGAGCCTAGATCTAATATGACTAAATTTACCTCATAATCCTCGATCTGAATATTCATTCGCATCTCTTTTCCTGTATTTTTCTTTTGTAAAGAGTTCACCGTGGAATCCTTTCATCCCTTCCTTGGTCGATGAAATAGATTCACAATATCAGCAAAAGCATCAGGGTCTTTTTCCAATGACAAACAACTTTGAAATAATTTTTGCAAGGTACCATGATGTCGTGATGGTCCCACTACCGAAGCTGAATCAAAAGCAGTAAGCATTTCATAAACAGTAAACTTACCCAAATATCTTCTTATCAAATCACATGCTTCAAAGAATGTGTATCTCTCAGCATCGACATCAAACTGCACTTTCTTCTTTCCATCCAAGCAAATTTGTGGAAATGGGAAATCTTCTCTTAGCATCGTACCACCACGAGTAATGAAAAAAACATCAGCATCTTGCATCTTGGGTTCTGTTGATATCATCGCAACTGTCGGCCCTTGGTTCTAGTTCAGTAATGGATTCACTAATTTTTTACATTCTGATTTGCATTCTGGTTCTGATTTTGAATTTGGTTCTAGTTCTAGTTCTGCAACTGGCTTTGGTTTTAGTTCTATACCTGCAGAATGTTTCCTTTGTGCCACTTCGTGATCAACTGCAGATAGTTCTCGACAGTTTGGTCAACGGTGATACAATAAGTATAGCACACTTGAAAGCTCAAGCAATCTCATTGATAATGTCCCACTACTCCACAATTATAACATTTTATAGGTCTGTGACCTCATCCTCCTCCTCAACCAAAACCTCCACCTCGTCTGCCTATGAATCCTCTGTGGAATCCTCCTTGCTGTTGATACTGCAGTTGATTGAATTGTTGTTGCAAGGGAATCAGTTGTTTCTAAACATACTGTTGTGGTTGAGTATACTACAGCTGCTGTGAAGCCATCTTCATCTGGTTTTGTTATGGAGGTGGCGATGGAAACTATAGTTGCAGAATGAACTATGGTTTCGATTGATGCCATGGTACAACTTGCATCTGTGGTTGCGACAGAGGTACAAACTGCGTATATGGTTGTGAATGCAGTACAAACTATATCTGCGATAGTGTTTGTACCACTTGTGGATGCTGTTTCATTTGATGTTGTTCTCCCTTCACATAGTACATTTCCATTGTTTTTTCCTGGAGTAAATCATATGCATGACAATCCTTATCTTCATGCCCAATAGAATAGAAAAAAGTGTAGTACAAATTCATTAGATTCGTGACCATCTTTTGCATATACCGACAATATTCATGTCGGTGCCCATAAACTTGGCAGATATGGCACCATGGAATGCTGCCATAACTTAATGGTTTTGGCACTCCCAACAGTAGGTAGTTTCAAAAAATCTTGGCATTGATCCTTATGATGCCACTCTGTGTGACACCGATTACACCAAACTTCCTCACGATGTTCTTTTCCCTTCTTGATATCTTGCAACTGGAGTTTCAGATTCTCCAATTGTGTTTGAATAAAGCTCATACCGACTACATTCTCGCCAACATGTGAATCTTCCAACTTCATTGCAATATCTAAGGCCTCGCTCTTCATCACAATCTTTTGCTGCATCAATGGAATTTTGATATGTGGTACTAATACTACGATGAACCATTCCTTATGTTAAACATCACTCATATCAAATATGACTCTTTCCATTAGCATCTTGAATCGCTAATCAAAATCCCAAACGGTCTTATTAGGATATTCCTTAATCTCTTTCAACTATGTGATATATTGTGCCTCAGATTTTGGTTTTCTAAACTCTTCAATCAATCATTTTCTAATTTCATCCAGAGTCTTCCCTGGAGTCCCCGTAGGAACTTGTACAAACTTCATGAACCAATCTAGTGTGCGACCTTGAAGGGTCGTCTCCAACTATCCCTTCTTAACATCATCATTCTGAGCTTGTTTTACAATCCACACCGCTTCACATAGAAACTAGTATTGTTCCCATGAAATATCGGTAACTTCACATCATCTCCTACTATCATGGGCCTTCTTCCTATAATCGTTTATCTCCTACTATTAGAGTGTTTTCGACATGTTGGAAAAGTTAGTGTCGAGATCGTGTTTCTTCCTAAGTGTGGTGTAGTGCACAGATATTTGGGTACGTTGTTTCTTTGGGTCAGTATTTCCTAGGGCTCAGGCATAGCTTGGCCATATCCTTCATTGATGTAGGTTCACTTTTTCCCATGTGGTCTTATCTCGCGGTCTCATATTTTGGTCACAACAGGACTCTCTCCTATCCTCTACCTCTTCTCTTGTCAAAACCTTTCTATCCCTCTCATAAGACCACTTTATTCCTTGGCTTCCCTCACAGTATCATTGTAAATTCCATCCATCTCCCCCATATCATTCCATCCAACCCTCATCTCTGCAATACCCACAGCCTCTGCACACCAAGGTTCTACTCAACGAAGTTCATCTTCAATATGCCTTTTTCGTAGATATGCATCTCAATAAACAATTGCAAAGATAATAGAAACCTACCTCTTGGTCCATTGAATAACTCCCTTTCTGTGTCTCTTTAATATTTAACGGTGTTAACCGCAAACTTAGTGATGTAGCACTCCAAGATGTTGTCAAGCCAAACTTCAACATCCCTTGATGCTTTGTTTTCTACATCCTGCAGTTGTTGGATCAATTATGGAGTCCATCTAGTTGGTTCACCTCCTTGGAAATTCATCTTTTGATAGGTAAATCACGCCAACCACTCATACAAGATGATCAGAAACTCAAATAAAAATTACTCATGTAGATCATAATACAAGTGCCTCTCCATCCAGTTCTTTGTTGTTACTACAAGATTATGATTCTCTTTCTCAGCAAACTCTCATGCCTTTTGGTCAAACCAGTCTTGAATTTCCGGTCTCGTTGGATGCCACAAAATGTCCTCCTTCCCATCACACTAAGGTCCTGACAATGAAACCATTTGTTGACACAGCCTCGTCAACAGGGGTTCACTCTCTGTCGACACCCAAAACACAGCGATCTCCCTGAGCACCAACCCAGACTGGTTTTACCCTGCTTGATAACACCTGTAGAGAAGATGAAGTCTCACCCGAGATGTTCAAGGTAGAACTGTCGAAACCAAGTTTCCACAGTATAAAGGAGTGGTGTGCATCTACTGTCAACTTAGTTAAACATTACTAAAGAGATTCAATGAATCATATTATACATTTACCAACTTGTAACATCATTTGGTGGATAAGATCAACATACTTAGATTACAACATAAACATCGATGCATAAATAGATATATCAAGATATCATCATTTATAATAGAAAAGCACCGCATCATTCACATATACAAATCATAATCCAGTATTTATTGACATCTATATCACAAGAAACAGGAAAACAAGAATATGCAGAAAGACACAATATTTTCATCCAATATCCGTCATGTCATATTGGTAAATGTAACTCTCTGAAGGAAGAGTGGGGTGAGCCGAAGATGACATTGGTTCAACCACTTGATCAAGAGAAGGTTGAATAGGTTGTTTAGAAAATTCATTTTATTCAGGAACAGGATGTCCTTGGAACCAAACTCTTCGTGCTTCTATGATGGCAGGTAACTGGTGGGTAAGGTGGTATCCCTCACACTTGTGTCAATATGACTGGAAATGGTTGATTTTTTTCCCCCAGCATGACCACCAAAGGCTAGGTGACTGCTCCCAACATGACTTCCAGAGCTTGGGTGGCTATGTCCAACATGACCTGCAGAAGTTGGAAGGGTTCCATCACCATGACCCACATAGGTTGAGTGGTTAGGATCAACATGCTTTGTAGAGGTTGAGTGTTTTCCCCCATCATGACTTCTAGAGGTTGGGTGGTTAGGATCAACTTAACATGCAGAGGTTGCATGTTGGGGTCCAACATGACCTACATAGGTTGGTGGGGTTCCCCCAATAGGAAGTGTAGAGGTTTAGTGAATGGGTCCAACATGAATTGAAGAGGTTGGAAAGGTTCCACCAGCATGACCTGCAGAGGCTGAGTGGTTAGGATCAACATGACTTGTAGAGGTTGAAAATGTGACCCCAACATGACCTACAGAGGCTGGGTGATTAGATACAATATGACCTCTAGAGGTTGAATGGGTGCCCCCAGCATGACTTCCACAAGTTGGGTATTTGGGTTCCCCCTTGCTTACGTGTCTTCTTCTTATTCTTCCTTATTTTACTCCTTTTATACTATCGGTTACTAGTATCAAAACTTTCATCGTATGAGGTGAAAGGAGGAGGAGATGATTCTACAGGTGAAGGGGAGAAATTATTTTGATTTCCTTGATATAAGTTTCTTTCTTGAGAAGAATTAAGATAATTCAGGATAGTTGGAGTGGATAAAAACAAAATCGATATCCCTAGGGTGAATCTAGGTAGATTCAAGGTCGTCATAAAAGGAACACCAACATTCCTAGTGAGAGGAAAAATATAAGGATCCCCTAGCATGGGGGTATCCTGGTTAGTGTCTGTAGGGGTGTTAGCCATAGTTTCTAACTTAACCAAGTAACACAAGTCTGAGTTCAACTGGTAACCAATAGAACAAAGAGCATGCCACTAGAAAAATTCCTAAGTATCAATACGAGGCACACAAGGATGCCTTCCAAAGGAGAGTTTGAGATGATGAGGGTCCAGAACTAACTAGTGAATGTCGGAGAGTAGTTACTTGGCTTCTAGTGATGAGTTTTATGGGTACAAGAATTTGAATCACCAAAACATCATCCCAAATTATCAACTGAGGTTACCTTCCAAGTCTACCCTACGAGCAATGGAAATAGCCTTCTACTGCCACCTGTGTAAGCTCCATATATACCAAGATGCTAAGGATACCAAAATCACAAAGAAATTCTGGTGGAATAGTAGTCAATCAAGTTGATGCACATGGGAAGAGTAGCTAATCCTGAAACCTAAATAGTACCAAGAACCCTACAGGGCCGGAAGGAGGTACTCAGTCAGTCCCCAAATGTTCAACAGCTCTGGTGTATGCTCTACTGAGTATATGAGGGGTTTCTCCATAGCTCAGTATCACATGACCTCATGCTTTACTCATGTGTTAGAGGATATTTTTGGTGTCTTACTTTGGGAAGTTGTATTTTTTAAAACTTTAGGCCACTATGTTTTAGTTTAAAGTTTTGGGAAGTTAATATATCCCTAACCCAAAACACTATCCTGGACTAGTGTGTGTCGTACCTAGAAACAAACAGTTACTAATATATTTTAGATGTTAAATGTTTGTTTATTACTCAAAGGGTGGCGGATTGGATCCAATGGTGTTTGACTCAACAGTAGAAACAAAATGACTAAGAAAAAGAGAAATTGAAATGCAAAAGAAAAGCTTTTTTTTTATTTTTCCAAGAACAAAGACATGCGATGCATTTAATACCAAATGCTAATCTACATGAATAGAAATAAAATATATGTTCTTTTTAATTTTTCTTTTATAAATTAAAAATAAAAACATCCTATCAACTAATGCATGCAAGTAATGTAAGCAAATTAAATGGACTACTGCTCTACACCCCTCAAACAGACCCTAGGGTTCCCTAATAATGGATAGAACCTCTCCTGGAAGGAAGGCTTACAAAGGTAAATAATACAACCAATTTATAATGAAGAGAGTAAACAAAAATACTAAAACAAATAAGGTTAGAGAAGCTCCAAGAATCAATCTAGACCTACAAGTAGAGGCTTCTCAGCACCTTATCCAACAAGGTCAATCCAAAGAAGGACATGGGGGGGGAATCAACAAAACAATATAAAGTAATTGAAAATGTATTAAAAAATAGATAAATAAAAATAAAAAGAGATGACACTAACTCCCTAGAGTCATGCACATGCATAGCACCTTGAAGACCCCTCAAACAACCCTCAAAAAACACAAAAACCCCAAAAATTGATGAAAAAAGTCACTTTCGGAGGAATTCACGAGTGTCATTAAGAAATTTCATGAGTTTTAAGAGGTAATTCATAGGTTTCAAGAAGGTGGGGCCATGAATGCATCCCAAATTTGCAACAATTCAGTCCAGAACCTGTGAATGGGTGGCATACAACTCCAAAAGGGTCAAAAATTGACCTAGAAAGGCAGGGGAGGTATTCTATCATACTCAAAGTTTTCTACTAAGGTGTAAGAAGAACCCAAAACCTTAAAAAAAACTGGAATAAAAACAAATAATCCCCAAATAGATAAGGATCTCCCTAGTGGAGTCTCCAATTCTGTTGTAGAGGAAAGTGTTCCTATGGTTGGGGGTTAAGAGGCCATCAACATACTAGGGTTGAGAGACAGATGTTGATGTTTAACAAGAAAATATAAGCAATATTCAGATAAAAGAAAATTCTATACCTGATTCACTAAAGTCTGGTCCAAGCTTTCTCTATCCCTTCCTCTAGCTCCTCTTGCTCCGAGAGACTTGCAGACCAAGTTTAACCTTCCTCAAACCAAATAGACTATATGAAAGAATATTATGTTCAGTAAGACATGAAACCATAATATAATAAGAATCATCATATAATAAAAATATATATTCAATACACATTGAACAATGATTTGGGAAGATGAAGGACATCACATCTTTATTAATCAATTGGAAGAAGTATCGAGTTCACCTTCTCCTCTTGTTGGGCACCTCACAAAACCTTGATCTGGTTCTTTTTTTTCTCTTCTCCAAGGAACTAAACCTCCAATATATGAAACACTGGAAGATGAAAAATTAGGGAAAAGGTAGGTGTGATGAGATTCCCAATTCCACTAGCATAACAATGCAAAGGTTCAAGTCCCCTCCATAGACCTCTCTCCCTCTCTTATGTACTTTCATGAAGAGTAGTGGTCGAATAGGGATCAATTATAAATTCTATTCAGTTCCAAAACCACCCAAACAAAACCTAATTTGATAATTAATCATATTTTATATTGCTTTGGCCACTTCAGGTGAAAATCATGGGTCTAATGAAGCAGTGTCACGAATGCAAAGGTATAATCTTGAGTACCCTTAAGAAAAGTCACGGTTAGGTAAAAAAACAACATATTTAGGGTACTTCCATGAATTTTCATGCATAGGTTTATTCTATAAATTGTTTCCTTACTCAAATACCTTTCCAACGGTATAGAGATGAGGTCAAACAGAATTACAAAAGTCTAGATATGGCTCCTTCAATCTAGGTGTTTTTTAGTGACTTTCATTCACTTTCATGAAGTGTCATCATGGAAGTGTCAACATGCAACGAAAACATAGGAAAGTGATCATAGGAAGAGATGTGTCATTTTAGGATATAAAACCTATTTTTTCCTGTGACAGGTATAATTTTGAACTAGCATATATGATACGATCACTTTTTCATATGCATCATGCAGTGTCCTATGACCGTGATGCCTTAATTATAGGCACAAACCCACTTCATGATGTTATGGAAACTCATATTGGTGCTATAAGTGGAATTACGTAAGTGGTAAATCCTTCTTGTTCATGGGTGGCCTATTGATATCTTGTTTTTTAATTTGGTACCCATGCTAATATTCTTCCCTTAGGTCTAGAAGTCCCTTATAGTCATGCCATGTCTTTGAGCGAGAACCTCATATCTCTCTTGAACTTTATGCTAGCCATATACCATAGGGACTCCCATTTATATCAAGTTTTAATTGCATTTCATGTGTTCTCTTGCCTTATTGAGCTTTATGTCAGCCCCCTACTTCAGATTTATAATCCATATAGCCCGAGCTTGTGTTAATCCTAGCCAAGAAGACCCTTTCATATATCTTTTGTAGCTTGATCATTTCTTACCGGGAGCATACATCCCCCTGAGTGTCCTTATCTTACACATGCTTCCTTTCATTGAGAATAGGTATGTCCCACTACTTGGAACTAGTTTTCTTTCCCACGACACTTGTTTCCTTCTACTTTTGTACTATAATAAATTTTATTCTTTTTCAATCTTTTCAATATGAAAAATACCAAAATATTTTAAAACATAAAAAGTCAGATGGGAAATGATATTACTTTTGGCAGTTGTTGAGTCATGTCACCTTCGAATAGAGCACTATATATTCCATCCATTAGTTGGGTTATTAATATTACTTTAGGATATGTACTCATTATTTTGAGTTTTCTCCACCAACTAGTTATGCTTCCAGTCCCTATGGAGCCTCTATCAATGCCTCCTGTGTCGCAGAGTTGTCCTAGTTTACATGTCAATTCTATGTTGCCTGTTAGTCACCATATGCCTTATGATCTTGTTCGAGGGAAGTCTTAGCATGAGTCATCCATTCCTCATTTATATTCTCTTTTCTTGTTGGTCATTCCCAATATAGTTATTGGTTTGTGCACATCTTATTTGTCTGAGTTCTTCCAAATTATCCATCGTTATTGAGTACCTCTTGTTGGTTGATGGGGGATTCCTTAATTCCATCCTTCCAACGGATTCCATTCCATCGAATTAAGATCATTTATTATGGAATATGAGTATAGAGTCCATTGAGGGCCTTGAGACTTGTATTCATCAATGGCAGGTTCTCTCGCCATCGACAATTTTGGGAAAACATCAATGTCCCCTTATCGATGGATTCTTTGAAGTGTTCAACCTCAACACATATATTCACACTTATTGGATTGCACTCTGTACCTTGATTCCCATTAGAATTATCGGTGGTATATCTCACGTATGTTAACAGTATACATCAATGACTTACAATAAGACAATGGTCCATCATTTTTTACCTCGACACCTTAATTCGCTTGATGGAACATATACTAGTAGAGGTTTGCATAGAAGACCTCCAAGCTTGGTGGAATTCCATATATGATACCTCCTTGATCCTGCCAATATTCATGAGATGTCAGCTATTATGCCCAAATTCCATTGTATTATCAGATATCTTCATCCATTATGGATATCTTTTTCACTATATATTGTATGTGGTAATGACCACATGTGACATATGTCTATTATTCCTATTCATGGCCATTTCACTCTTATGTATCTAGGAATGCTACACTATATATTTGCAGACATGTGCTGAGATTTATCATTGTATTGTATTGATGAGTGGCTTGTTCTTCCACCTGGGTCTTCATTACTCCATTTCTGGGATGGATATAATGTATTTTGACCATCATGTTACCCATTTGAACTGACACATTAGGGGGAATCTGTTATATCTAATTTTACCACACTTGGTAGATCATATTTGTGTGGACTTCCCTCTACCTATGCAAACTCTTTGGACCCCCTTTGCTCAAAATATACTTTGATTCTCCAATGAATCCTTTAAAAAACCCTTGTTTATTGCTATACGTAGGTTTCAGCTTAAAAGTCACATATACATGCAGCTTGTCCCACTGTGAACCTATTACATCAGAAAATGTGCATAAAAAATAAAATATTTGGAGTTTTCCTCAGTGAGTCATGAATAACTTGATTATTGGCTTTCCATATTCCTGGAAATGCTCTAACTTGACCCTTCATTTCCTATTGAAGGGATATATATTGATACTCTTGGATGAATTAGAGGAGGAGAACTTATGAGAGCAATGAAACTATAGTGGATTGTTGCCCCATTCATATATGCTTGATTTTTAATCTATCGATACTCTTGGATGAATTAGAGGAGGAAAAATAATGAGAGCAATGAAAATATAGTGGATTGTTGCCCCATTCATATATGCTTGAGTTTGAATCCCTTTGTACTTTTGAGCACACATTGTTTCTCTTCCCAAGTTTTCCAGTGTCTTGTAAGCTTGCCATTAAGATGGAGGATTGAAGTGGTGGAAGCCCAGTTGGAGGACTTGGTTTCTCCATTTTGACGAGGTTCCGATAGAGTTTGTCACTATTATCTTTGTTCATTATTAATATAAATATCCACTTCTCATCCATTACATGTGTGACTATGAATATTCTTGTCCATGGATGTAGTTACATTTGATTATACATGTTGGATTTATATATGCTATAGTAGGCCTAACATTTAACATATATCATGCTTGATTGTTTCGTTGTTGTTGAGAATGGAATGTAGGAACAAGCCTGGTTAAAAATATCAACGGGGATCTACTACGACCGTCTGGAAGGAGATATGTTAATCATCCCTTAGTGTTAGCCTTATTTATCTCTATTGCATATGGAAATGGATTTATTTCTGGTGTCATGTCGTCTGCTGTGGCCTACCCCAAGCCAAAGGAAGTTTTCTCTGTAACATGAATGCAAAACTGGAAGGACATTTCTTGAAAAAAAAATATTGCATCGAACATGTCTGACAATTACATCATGGAATCTGACCCAGAAACATCGGCCCTGTTGGAATCGACATCAATAACTCAAGAATACTTGACTGTTATCAACGAGGAGGAATGAGAGATATTTTTCCATACATAAATATGGGTTTAGAATAATCCATTGCATCTGATTGTGGATAATTGCAACTAGAATGACTTTGAATATGAATCTCTTATGAAGAAACTAAGTCTCATCACCACATCGTATCCTCAAAATTATAACATTGGTTGGATGAAGGATGGACAAGAACACAGAATAACTCGACAATGTAAGCTTGATTACTTCATTAAACCTTTCAAATACGAAGTACTTTGTGATGTGGGACCTCTTTCTATATCTGATGCATTGTTTGGGAAACCTTACTTGTGCGATCGACATGGAATTTATCAGTCACGATCGTAAAAAGTGATTGTAAAAATTTGAAACCAATGGCATGGAATACCAGAATGATGACCTACATGAATAGTTGAAATGGTATCTTCTAAACAGACAAAACATTTGATCAACCATGCACATAAATTCACATTGGTCATGATCAAGCCTCGACATTCTAGGAAGAATGGAGCAACATGTTGACCAATCGACATCTGTTGTTCCTAAAAGCAACAACAAATCAACAACATTCTTGAAGAGCATTGGAATATGTTCAAATAACCCCATGGAGTACTACTACACCACCAGGTAAAACACTCCATTGAACAAACTCCTATTTCTTCTTTACCTAATGCATCTTTCTACAACATATCCATTATTGAAAATGAAGAAATTTGTTGAAAAATTCAAGATTTGATCGACAAGGGCCATATCCAACCCAACTCATCTCCTTGTGTAAGTCCATTTGTCCTTGTTCCAAATAAAGATGGGACTTGTCGCATGTGCATTGACTACATGGAACTCAATACGATTTCCTGGTGAAGAATCAGTACCCTTTTTCCAAGAATTGATGAATTGATTGATTGTTTGAAAGGTGCTAAATTATTTACTAAACTCAATATTAAGTTGAGATATCATCAACTTCTAGTTGATTCCTTAGATGTCTAGAAGACTGCTTTCAAGACTAAGGAAGTATTTTTTGAATGGTTAGTCATGCCTTTCGGATTAACGAATCCACCTGCAACCTTCATGTGATACATGGATGATGTTCTACGACCTTTTATAATAAAATCCATCATTTTCTATCTCGATGAAATCCTGATTTATAATAGAACATGGGAAGAACATGTTTGATAACTCCAACAAGTCATCAACATCCTCTGACAACATCAATGCTACTTGAACCTAGATAAGTGTTCATTTTTCATGAACAACATCAAATAATTGAGGTATGTAATCCACTCTACATGAATTCACGTCGACCCAGAAAAGATAGACATCCTTGAATATTGGCTCATCCCTCAAAATATTCATGAACTAATAATATTTCTTGGTTTGGCTAATTTTTATTGACGATTTCTATCTGGCTTCAGTCACATATAGTCCTGGTCACTGAATCAGTTAACTAAAGGGAATGGAAGAATTGTTTACAAGTGGATCCCATCACAATAGCAAGCTTTTGAGCAGCTTAAGCACCGACTCTATATTGCACCTGCAGTACTTGTTTTACATGATTTGCATCAACCTTTCGAGATTGAGACATCACCTCGTAATATTCCTTAGGCATGGTGATCGTGTATTCTAGTCACCTAATCACTTTTCATCCAGAACGTTCAAAGGTACCATTAGGAGGTATTAGACATATGAAAAGGATCTTTATTCCATTTTTCAAGCACTTAAGAAATAGAAACAATATGTCCTTGGAAAGGAAACAGTCGCTCATACAATCCATTAGCCCTATAGTTCGCTATGTCCTAATCCAAGTTGCACACAACTCAAAAACTCAAGTGGACTAATTACCTACAATAATTCCAGTTGGTAATAAGTATCAGAAAGGAAAAGACAATTTTGTAGTTGATTGTTTAAGTTGATCACCCATTACTCTCCTTATTACAATGATGAGTATGTAGGGATATGACACCACAACTTGGCCTTAGTTGTATCAATTAGACATCAACTTTTCAACAATTTATTGACAGCTTCATAATGACAAGTCATCTACCACCGAATATTTCTTGAAAAACACCTTGCCATACAATCTTGGACAACTTTGTGTACTAATAAGTGAGAATCGATAGAATCTCATTTGGGTTTCACACTACAGCAATATTGTAGGACACTTTAGAGTGGTGAATACCATTGCATTATTTAGAAGTATTTTTATTGACCAAGAAGTTTCCTCTTCTACCTCGGAAAGAAATGAAGACCATTACTTCTTAAGAAGATAGGAATGATCCATCTAGGAGTTGAATGGCTTGTTCGACTAGTTAGCTTAGTCCTAATGTAATTCTCACATTATTCCTCAAAGACGATGACCAACAACTAGAAGAACCAACAACATCATAACTCATTGAATGATGATGACTACATCATGTTCCGTCGACATCGACTAATGCATCCATCAAAACTAACCAAAACATAATGCATCAAGGTTCATGACTCCAGTATGCTCCATCAACACCAACCATGACATACTGACTCTAATAGACCATCTCTCTTTATACCAGACAATTGTGATGGTTACACTTTTGCAATCATTACAACTTCTCTTATAAATGAATGTAACGGGTAGGGACCCAAGAGTTCCATCACACTCTATATAATCTTTTGCATAAATTTATTATAGGGAGAATGCTTATAATAGAGTAAACATAGAAGTAATAAAAGAAAGTTGTTCTGAAATATTTCATTTTGTCTATAAACATATTCTTATTTCCTAATTTATTTGCTTTGTTGACATATTATGAATCGATTATTCCATAATGGAAATCAACTCATTCATTTGAATTTGTTGTCCTCTGTTATAACTAATTTTACCGCACCTAGGTGATCACATATTTATGGCCTTCCATGTCCCTCTGCAGACTCGTTGGACCCCCTTTTCTCTTATTATACTTTGATGTTCCAAGAAAGTCCTCAAAAAACACTTGTTTATGTGAATACGTGACTTTTAAAGCTATACATGCGTGTATACATAGCTTTTGAGCCAGAACCGGCTTACATCAGGAAATGTGCATCAAGCCAAAAGATTTTTTAGTTTTCCTCATAGATTCCTGAGTAACTTGACTCTGGGCCTTCCATATGCCTTGATAATGCTCGGACTCGACCCTCCACTTCCTATTTGGAGTGTTATATATTGAGCCTCTTGGATACATTGAAGGGGGAGAAATTGTTGAGCAACGAAACTATAGTTGATTGTTGCCTCACTTGTTTATCCTTGAGTCTACATCCCTTTGTCCTTTGGAGCACACAAGGTTTCTATTCCCAAGCTTTACTTTTATTTCTAAGCTTTCCATTGAGAGATGGAGGATTGAAGTGGTGGAGACCCGGGTGGAGGACTCAGTTTCTCAGGTTCGAAGAAGTTCCAATAGAGGTTGTCACTATTGTATCTCTATTTTTATTAATAGAAACATTAGAGGAAATTTCAACTCAAAATGGGCCTCCTAAGGAAAATTAATAAAATATTAGTTAAAATAATAAAATAATATTTATTAATTTTGGCAGAAGAAAAGAACAAACTACTTTTTTGTTCGTATTTTCGACATATCTCCCTATGTTTTTACTCAAATTTCGATTGGGAGATCTCATTGGATGTGGAATCGAATTCCGCATCCAACACGTACATACACAAGAATCAAAGGATTTTCTATGTATGTAGAGCCCTATGCATGGAAATAAATTGATTTTCCACGTGGGATGAAAT
The DNA here is from genome assembly GCA_001517045.1 of Pseudotsuga menziesii. Lineage (NCBI taxonomy): Eukaryota > Viridiplantae > Streptophyta > Pinopsida > Pinales > Pinaceae > Pseudotsuga > Pseudotsuga menziesii. Next base: position 179,886 of record LPNX010166158.1, read on the forward strand.
CGCCTTTTTTATGATGCCATAAAAATATAAATTGACCATGACAAACTAAAATAAAAGAATTGAAATAAATGAGAATGGCATGAGGATTTACCTGATCCAGACGGTTTATGATTTTGTGGATCATGGCTCCCAGAATCAGCTTCTCAATTTTTTGGTTCAAAAACACTATGTGGGGTAAAATTCCAAATGGTATGGAAAAAATATTTTTTTCACTATTTTATAGAAAAAAAATTGAAATTTTTACCCACTTTTCCATACTTTGGACTGTTATTTACCATTTTGGACCATTTGGCCTAATTTTGTTGTGTAGGGACCTGATTTGAGTGAATTTTGACCGATACTTTGACCCATTCGTGCCTATAATAGGTATAATGTCAAACCTTATGACCATTTCATCTTGACCGTAGGTACAAACCCACTTCATAATGTCACAAAACCTTCATATTATTATTTAGAAGTGACATTATGTAAGTGGTAGATTGTTCCTATACATCAGAACCCTATTTATATACCGTTTGCATTTGGTGCCCATGCTGAAATTTATCTTTTAGGTTTGGGGAGTCCCTTATACTCCTGGCATGTCCTTGAGAAAGAGTTTCATACTCCTCTTAAACTTTATGCTGGCCATTCCCCACAGGGACTCCCTTGTATATCAAGTTGTGATTGCATTTCATGAGTTTTTATTTCCTTATTGAGCTTTACGTTAGCTACCTACTTCTGATTTATAATCCATGTAGCCTGAGATTGTCTCAATCCTAGAAAAGCATGTCCTTTGTAGCTTAATCACCATTTACTGGGATGAGACCTTCCCCCAATTGTCTTTATCCTGCACATGCTTCCTTGCATTGAGCATAGGTATGTTCCATTGCTTGGAACTAGTTTTCTTTCTTGTGACACTCGTCACCTCCTAGTTGTACATTATAAATCACTTTTAATCTTTTTCAATCTTTTCAACATCCCAAAAATTCCAAAAAAATTAAAAAACATAAAAATTCGAACGAGAAATGATATTATCTTTGGTAGCTGTCGAGTCATGTCGAATTTGAACAGAGCATTGTATATCACATCCATTGGTTGGGTTGTTAGATTGACTTTAGGAGTTGTACTCATTACTCTGGGTTTTCCTCCACCGACAGGTAATGTTTCTAGTCACTATGGACCCTTTGTTGATCCCTCTTATGTCGCAGATATGTCCCAATTTTCATATCAAGTCTATGCTTCCTACCTTCAGTCACCTTTCACCTTGTGCTCTTGTTCAAAGGAAGTTTAATCTTGAGTCGGCCATTCCTTAGTTATCTTGACTTTTCATGTTAGCCATTCTCGATACAGTTACTGGTTCCTACCCATATTATTCATTTGAGTTCTTCCACATTATCTAGCATTGTTGAGTACCTCATGTTGGTTGATGGGGGATGCCTTAATCCCCTCCTTCCAGTGGATTCCATTCCATTGAATTCAGATCATTTATTCTGGAATAGCATTCTAGAGTCCATTTGAGTGCCTTGAGACTTATAGTCATCACTGGTAGGCTCTCTCGCCATCAACAATTTTTGGAATACATCACTGTCCCCTGATCGATGGATTCTTTCAAGTGTTCAGCCTCAACACATATATTCACACTTGTTAGATTGCACTCTATACCTTGATTCTCATTATCATTATCGGTGGGATATATCATTTCTATTAATGGTATACATCAATGACTTGTAATAACACTAGGGAATATCATGTTCAACCTCGACACCTTTATTCACATTATAGGACATGTACTCGTAGTGGTTTGCATAGAAGACCTCCAATATTGGTGGCATTCCACATATGATACCTCCTTGATCATGTCGGTATTCATGAGATGTCAGCTCTGATGACCATATTCCAATGTATATTAGATATCTTCATCCATTATGGAGATCTTGATTCATTATATATTGTACATGGTGATGACCACACATGACATTTGTATATCATTCCTATTCATGGCCATTGTACTCTTATGTATCTCAGACTGCTATATGTATTTTTGTAGTCATATGCAGAGATTGATCATTGTATTATACTGAGGAGTGGTTGTTTCTTCCACCTGGGTCTTCATTACTCCACTTCTGGAATGTATATAATGTATTTCAGCCATCATGTTACCCCTCTGACCTCACACATTAGAGGGAATCTGTTATATCTAATTTTACCACATCTGGTTGATCACATCGTTATGGACTTGTTGTAGGTACAACAGATCCCATGTTATTCTAACATGAGAGTCCAATTTCACATGCAAAGGTAACTTAGTAGAATCCTTTGGCCATTTCTTGGGTTCTATTACATTTTCTTGACTTTTGGGATTTTCTAACTTAACCAAAATTCAGAAAATCCATACTTGATTTGTGTGTTTTTTTAAGATGCGAAAAGCTAGTTTTGTTTGGTGTTGTTTTGTGATTCCATATCCTGCAACCCGCATCCCGCAAAATGCAGAATGCGGGATGCAGTAGAATTTTCGACGGATATTATTTGGTCAACCTACATCCCGCATCCCACATAAGTGCGGAATGTGGGGTGCATGGTGTCATTTGTTATGTCATTTAGTTTGCATTTTTCCACAACCCGCATCCCTCAAAGTGCGGAATGCAAGATGCAGAGAGGTTTGAATAAAGTTTTGTTTGTTTTGTGATTCTGAACCCCGCATCCCACAAAATGTGGAATGCAAGTTGTGGAATGGTTAATAAAATTTGGATTTTGTGATTTAATATCGCATCCCACAGAGTCTAATCTTGACTATTGTTTTCATCCTCATCTATGGTCTGAATTATTTCCCACGAATTATATATATGTCAGTCTTATTCATGATTTCTTCACCATTTTTACCACTATAACTTGTTCTGTTGCATGAATTTACCATGAGGTTTTTACCAAGAAATTTTGCCATTATTCACTCTAGTTTCAGGTTTGTTTTTGAGTCGCCTTTTCAAATTTCAATTGCTTACTATTGTTCCTATATAAACTGGTTTTGATTTCTAGTTTACGCATCCAACAAAACATTTCAACCTCCAAAACACCTCGAATCACCTAGGGAAAAAACCTCCAGAAAGACATGCTGACCAAAGACCTAAATTTCGGTGTCTTCTCTGATACTAGTGGTCGGGTTAGTGAAACCTGCCACTTAGATTGGTCCCAAATCTACTCCATTTTTTACAACAATGACCTTTCAGACTTTCAAGATGAGAAACACATTTAACAAAGAATTAGGGATTTTGTCATCCACATGATTGTTGTGAGACCTGTTGTTCTCCCTTAAAATGATGCAGTCAGATGGATTATTGACCATGCCAATCCAAAAGACCGTTCTTTTAATACTAGTACTGGATTGCTACTTGCTAATTTTCATTTTGAGACTTTTGTTGAACATGAAATTAAAACCTATACGGATGCTAAACCAGTTCGACAACGTTTGTGTGTGATGAATCGTAGGAAAGCACCTGCTATTAAGGCATAGATAGAGAATTTTCTTAAGGATGGCTTCATCTATCCCATTCCCTTGACTGAATGGGTGTCAAATCCCATTCCAGTTAACAAGAAGTAGGGAATGATCCATGTATGCACTGACTTCAGAGACTTGAACCAATCCTGTCCCAAGGATAACTTTCCTGCACCGATTATTGATTAGATTTTGGATGAGTGTGTGAGGAGCGAGGTTTTATCATTTATGGATGGCTTTTCAGGATATAATCAAATCCAGATTAAACCCAAGGATCAACGTAAAATTTCTTTCATTTTTCCTTGGGGTACATTTGCATATCCAAAGATTCTTTTTGGCCTAAAAAATGTTGGAGCTACTTTTCAATGCGCTATGACATTTTCTTTTCACGACCTTAAGCAGTTGATTAAAGTGTATCTCGATGATTTAGTTGCTCACTCTCTTTTGAGGGTGGATCATCCTAACCATCTATGCTTGGTTTTTGAAATATGTTGTCGATATCAAATTCGATTAAATACTCATAAGTGCATATTTTGGATGAAAGTAGGTCGCTTAGTAGGGTTCATCATTTCCAAGGAGGGAAATAGGGTCGACCCTTTAAAGGTTGAGGCAATACTTCAATTGTCTCCCCTATGTAATATTAGACATCTTCAGTGTTTGTAAGGGATGCTGAACTTCTTGTGAAGATTCGTGGTCAATTTTTCCAATTTACTAAGGGTTTCATGTGCTTATTGAAGAAAGACACACGATTTATATGGGATGAGTGAGCCTAGGAGTATTTTGATGCTTTAAAGAAATCCTTGGCATCGTCCCCTATGATTAGTCCACTCGATTATAGCCGTGAATTTTTTATATATTTGGTTTCATCTCAAGATACGATTGGTATAGTCTTTGTTAACCCAAAAAATCCCTCACTCAGCTCTAAATGGCCTACACCACCCAAGGACACCCATGCATGACCCTCATTTCACCCCATTGGACCCCCGCACCCTCAAAAAGGCTTAAGAATGAGAAAAAGGACTTAAAAACCCCAAAAAAGAACCTAAATATTTCTCTTAGTGGCTAAAGCCTCCCAAAAGGGGCTAAAACCCCTTAAAGGAGCTAAAAACCCAAAAAGGAGCTAAAGATAGGTTGGAAGGGGCTAAAATACCAAAAAAGGGGTTAAAGCCCCAACCAAGGGATTAAAACCCTAAAAAGCCCCAAAAAAGCTATAAATAGAGGGGTGGGGATCACTCTCAAAACACTTCTCCCTTGAATATTGTTATGATGCCCGAGTGGATTCCTTGAGACCCTTTTGTTGGAGACATTTACCATCATACTCACTCTTTCGGTCAAATTGTCCTAGTTAAACCACTATCCTAAGTTTAATTGACATCAGTGGAGCATTAATTACCATAATCCCAGTCACTCCCACGCCTACCTACAGTCAAGGAGGCTAACTTAGCCTTCTCCTACAGTCAAGGAGGCTAACTGGAGCACTCCAGGGGTGATCTGTGTGACATTAATGCACCTAATTGCTAACTGGTTGTTACTTTCAGTTCAACAAGTTAGTTACAGTCAGTTAAGGTGCCTCCATTCATTAAATATATTATTTAATGATTATTTTATTATTATTTAATGAACTGGAGTTAACAAGGCGCCACCAACTTCTGATGGTCAGTTCAGCTTCAGTTAACCTCATCAGGGTTCAATGGAGTCATGCAGTACTAGCACTTGATGGTTGGTTTGCTATGACATGTGTTTGATCTCCTTCAGTTGAAATTAAGTCATTTATTGCACTTCGACTTCAGTTAGGGTTGGTGAGTCAATTAGGTTTTTGGTCAAGTGGTTAACTGAGTGAGATTGCATGGGAAAGAGTCAGTTAAGCTAGACTCACTCATTGAATTCGAATTGTCCCTTAGGTATTCGAATTCTTCAGTTAGTTAAGCCATTGCTCTGCATGGGAATTGTAACCCATTATTGTTTATAAAATATATAGAGAGGAAACCTATTTTGGTTCCAGTTATTTCCAATTCATGAGTATTTGTTAATAATTCTTTGATGATTTTGATTCCTAGTTCCTAGATCATGTGCAAGAATTAATATGGTATCAGAGCTTATGGCGGAACAAAGAACAATCTCTCAAGAACAATATTTTTGACAGATTTCTCCATGAGAAGTGAGCAATAGCTCAAAATTCTAGCACTGCACCAGAAGCCAAGTCTTACCACTCAATATCCCAAGTAAAGAACTTGTTGATCAAGCTTGCTTGATTGACTATGCAAGGTGTGATGAAAGCTTAGAATGTCCAGGCTATCTGACCTTATTTTGTCTTTTCTGTTTTGATTTTCAGGTTTCTACAGGTGAAGCATTCACTATAGCATATACAGATGGCCTCCTCAGTACCTCTGTTGACTCCATACAATTTCCACACATGGAAACTCAAAATGGAGCATCAACTGTATTCCAAAGGACTCTTTAGAGTCGCCATGGACACTGAAGTTGAGCCTGGATCCATAGTAGAAAAATCAATATTCTTGAACAAGAAGGATGAAGCCTTCGGTTTCTTGTGCCTCTCTATTTCTGATGACCTTCTCTTCCATCTTACGGATCTGAAGACACTGAAACAAATATGGGACAAATTGGAATCTCTGTATGGACAGCATGATGACATGAGAGTTTATCAACTCGAAAATGAACTCATGTCTCTCCAACCTTCCAATTTCGAGACTCTGAATGATTTCTTTACAAAGTTCAAGCATACAGTTTTTCTCTTGAAGCAATGCAAAGTGGAGAAGGAAGATGATCAGCTCATCCTAGCCATCCTCTCCAAACTCGGGGCTGATTATTCAGTTTTTGTTTCTACATTCCGTGCGGGGAAGCTCACAACTCCCGGATGGAAGATGCCTACACTCAATGCCTTCATTGAGTCCCTAACTAGTGAACATGACAAGCTTGTCCAGATGGGGATCATCCAATATTCCCATGATTAAGCCCTCCATGTCTTGGGGCCCAAAGATACGAAGGGTAAAGGAAAGCAACAGAAAAATCAGAAAACTAAATTTGATGCTCGAAAGTCTAGATTTTAAAATCAGCAGCATGATGAATCTTCCGGCTCAAGGAAGAACAAAGGAAAAGGGCACAATGGGAAAGAAAAATTCAGGTGTTCTTACTGTAGGAAGGGTTTTCACCCTAAATATGCCTGCATGAAGAAAAAGCTTAATGAAGCAACCTCTCTCCTTGAGAGGAATCACATCAATCTTCTGGAGAGCTTTCGGAGGAGAGATCACCAAGATCGGGAACCATAGTATGAGAAAGGTCATGCCCTCATGGCAAGCACTTCGAAGTGCAAATCACTGCTGATTGATAGTGGAGCTTCGAATCACATGATGGCTGAAAAAGAATATTTTTCATCCTTGGAGACCAGCAAATCCATCCCCATCCACTTGGGAGATGACTCCACCATCATTACCAAAGGACAAGGTACTGTAGATCTAGAAAATGGTTTTTTTTCTAATGTTTTGTATGTACCATCTCTAGTAGAAAATATCCTTAGTGTCTATCAAATGACACATACAGGAATGCCTAAGAGGGTCTCTTTCAGCCCAAATGATGTGGAGATAACATAAATTTCATCCGGGAAACTCATTGCAAAAGGCCATGCAAATCATCATGCAAAATCCTATGAGTTCTCTCACTTTGTTGTGGATGCAAAGCCCACCGCTTTGCTAACTCATGGAAATGAGGTTAGTAGGCTCTGGCATGAAAGGTTTGGCCATCTTAATTTAAAATATTTGTAGCAATTACAGAAAAATTCCATGGTTGAAGGCCTCCCGGTCATCAAGGCAACCACGGGAGTTTGCAAGGGCTATGTGATTGGAAAACACCCTGAGCACAAGTTCGATCGGGGGAAGGCAAACCGAGCTACAAGCATATTGGGGATGATACATTCTAATATCAGTGGTCCAATGCCTGTCACATCCATGAATGGATCAAGGTACCTCCTTACCTTTATTGATGATTTTTCAAGGTATACATGGGTTTTCTTTCTCAAAAAGAAATCAGAAGTATGTGAGAAATTTTCTGAATTGAAGGCTTTGATCGAAAATGCCTCTGGGATTAAGATCAATATCTTGAGATATGATAATGGAGGGGAGTATGTCAGTAATGATTTGCTGTACATTTTCTCCCAAAGTGGTATTCAGGTCCAACATTCAATTCCCTACACTCCCCAGCAGAACGGAGTAGCAGAAAGGAAGAACCGGTCTCTCAAAGAGATGACCACCTGTATGTTGGAGTCAAATAAGCTTGCTGCAAATTTGTGGGCTGAAGCCATTCATGCTACAGAATACATTTATAACAATTTTTCACATTCATCAGTGAAAGGAAATACTCCTTTCGAAGCATACTTTGGACACAATCCAGATGTGTCGAACCTACGGGTGTTTGGGTCCACTGCATGGGCCCAGATTCCGCTTGATAAAAGAAGGGCTTTGCAACCGCAAAGCATAGAATGTATGTTTGTTGGATATCCTAATGAATATAAAGGATTAAATCTTCTGGATATCAATACCAAACATATCATCATCGAGAAAAGTGTCAAGTTTGATGAGCCTCTTCAGGAGGTGGAACTAGTGGAGGAGAAAAATGCTGAAATTCCTTCCTATTCCACTGAATATTTGGATGATGAAATTGGGGATGATGACCCTGATTTGGATCCTATGATTTCTGATATCAGTGTGCAGAAAACATCAGATACTGAATCATAACCTGAAGTGCAAAATCATCTTCCTACATGGGCCCGACAGACACTCTCCTCCGCAGGAGACAACATTGGAAATCCGGATGATCCAAGGAGAACCAGGTCTGATTTCCAAAGAGCAGGTATTGCACTCTCTTGTTATGATAATTTGATGTCCAAAAATTTCTATTTGATGATTATTTCAGATCAAAAATCCTACTACCATGCTCGGAAGGATCCGAGATGGCAAGTTTCCATGGATGAAGAGATGAATTCTCTTCAGAAAAACACTACTTGGGAGCTAGTTCCTCTTCCTCCGGGAAGGGAATTGGTTCAATGCAAGTGGGTGTTTCAGAAAAAGTTTGATGCTGATGGAAGCACCTGCAAATATAAGGAAAGGATGGTATCAAAAGGTTTCTCTCAGGTCCAAGGAGTGGACTACCATGAGACCTTTGCACCGGTTGCAAAAATGGACTCCATCCGCCTTGTTTTGGCTATTTCTGCATCCAAGCACTGGGAGGTGCATCACATGGATGTTAAGTCAGAATTTATGCATGGATATATTCATGAGGAGATATACATGAAGCATCCTAAGGGATACATCACTGATCCATATTTGGTTTGCAAGCTAAAGAAGTCACTTTACGGTTTAAAACAGCCCCCAAGAGAGTGGTATTCCAAGATGGATGCCTTCCTTCTCCCGCAAAACTTTCAGAGATGTAGATCAGATCCAAATGTGTATTTACAGCAGCATGATGGTAATATAATTATCATTGTTTTATATTTTTATGACTTACTGATCACGGGTAGCACAATTTCCTCCATTTCAGCCATCAAAACTGCTCTCCACAATGCCTTTGAAATGAGTGATTTGGGGCTTCTAAAACAATTTTTGGGGCTCAAAATCGAGCAAAATTATGATGGGATTATGGTCACTCAGTCAAAATAAATTTCAGACCTGTTAGTAAAGTTTAACATGGCTGAATGTAGACCTACACCATTCCCTTTCCTTTCAGGGATCAGCCTTGAAGAAGGAAAAAGCACACCTCCCATGGACTGCACTATCTATCGACAGCTGATTGGTAGCTTGTTGTACTTGACACATTCTAGGCATGATATTTGTTATGCCATGAATGCTGTATCAAGATACATGAAGCAGCCTCATTATCTTCATTGGAAGGAAGCCAAGAGGATCCTCCAGTACATTCAGGGAACCAGGACCTACGGCATTCACTATGCTGCAGACTCCGAGCTAGAGCTGGTTGGATACACAGATTCCGATTGGGCGGGTGATTCTATTGATCGGAAGTCAACTTCCGGATATGTATTCATGTTTGGTGGTGGCCCTATTTTCTGGTCAAGCAAAAAGTAGTCTGCCATAGCACTATCTTCAGCAGAGGCCGAGTATCAAGGAGCGGTGAATGCTTGCATCCAAGCAGTTTGGTTGCAAGGCATTCTTTCAGAGTTTGATATTGGTAGTACTTTGTCCACTGTCCTCTTTTGTGACAAACAGAGTGCTATTAAGATATCCATGGATCTAGTTACTAGGCAAAGGACCAAACATGTAGAGATTCACATGCACTACATCAGGGAGCTAGTGCATGACAGGACCATGATTCTGCAATACTGCTCGACTGATGAGCAGATTGCAGACATCTTCACCAAGAGATTTTTAGAAAATAAGTTCACTTACCTCCGTTCACTTTTGGGGGTGAGTTCATCAGGGTGATCCAGACTACTTTCATTTTTCAACTTGAGGGGGGGTTTTTTCCCACTGGGTTTTCCCTCTTTTCCTCACTTAGTTTGTTTTGAGCATTGTTTCAGTTGCTTTATTGTACAGGGTGACCTATGGCCTTTGTTTCCAGGGCCCTAGCATTTTATGCATCTATGTTTTCTAACTCTTCCTGAGTATAGCTTAAGGGGGGGTGTTGGAGACATTTACCATCATACTCACTCTTTTGGTCAAATTGGCCTAGTTAAACCACTATCCTAAGTTTAATTGACATCAGTGGAGCATTAATTACCATCATGCCAGTCACTCCCATGCCTACCTACAGTCAAGGAGGCTAACTTATCCTTCTCCTACAGTCAAGGAGGCTAACTGGAGCACTCTAGGGGTGATCTGTGTGACATTAATGCACCTAATTGCTAACTGGTTGTTACTTTCAGTTCAACAAGTTAATTACAGTCAATTAAGGCACCTCCATTCATTAAATATATTATTTAATGATTATTTTATTATTATTTAATGAACTGGAGTTAACAAGGCGCCTCCACCAACTTCTGATGGTCAGTTCAGCTTCAGTTAACCTCATCAGGGTTCAATGGAGTCATGCAGTACTAGCACTTGATGGTTGGTTTGATATGACATGTGTTTGATCTCCTTCAATTGAGATTAAGTCATTTATTGCACTCTGACTTCAGTTAGGGTTGGTGAGTCAGTTAGGGTTTTGGTCAAGTGGTTAACTAAGTGAGATTGCATGGAAAAGAGTCAGTTAAGCTAGACTCACTCATTGATTCGAATTGTCCCTTAGGTATTTGAATTCTTCAATCAGTTAAGCCATTGCTCTACATGGGAATCGTAACTCATTATTGTTTATAAAATATACAGAGAGGAAACCTATTTTGGTTCCAGTTATTTCCAATTCATGAGTATTTGTTAATAATTCTTTGATGATTTTGATTCCTAGTTCCTAGATCATGTGCAAGAATTAATACCTTTGTCTCTCAAGCCACCCACACTCCCTCTCATCCTTCCTTCGATTGATCCATAGCTCCCCCATTGCCAAGAGAGGTGCTTCTCCAAGATAGGGCATGGTGGCCCATTCCATCAAGAGAAGCAATGATTTGTTGTTTTGTTTTTTTTATTTGATTTTATCTAACCCATATTTGCTTGCAAGTTTCCATTATTTGTTTGTAGGTTTCTAACATGTTCTTGCACGGTATTGGAGCTGAACCCTAACATTGTTTGCAGAGGGGTTCTTTCTTTGCTATTTTTCATTTCTATCCTATTTTGTTTCTTCTTTTATTTTATGCATTCACCACCAGGAACCTATCCTCCCATCCTATAGATGGAAGGTATCCATTCCTTCCCTATAGCAAGGGAGAAATCCCTGCTACAGAACTGGAGACCATACCAGGTCGATCCCATAGGATCCCTGGGTCTATTTTTTTGAAATTTCAATTTTTAGTTCAGTTTTTTCCCTAGTTTAGTTTTCTGATTAAATCTAGCTTAGATTCTTGTTTATTTACATTTTTAGTTACTGTCAGGACTCCACAAGGAAAATATGAGTCCATTTGGCCACAGTATAGGTTAGTGTCGGATGGATTTGACTCGGGGTCAAAAAAATTTCACTTTCCAGAGTAGGTTGCTTTTATCAAGCCTAGAAAGGGGACCAGGTCACTCATTTGGGCCTCATAGGTGTGACCAGTTCACCTATTTATCCCCAAAAGGTGTGACCCCCTCACCTATTTCTGGAAAAAATTGGCGACCCCTCGCCACATTTGACCCGAAAAGTGTGATCTATCACTCAAAATTCAATTTTTTAATAATTAAGGACTGTAAGTGCGGCTTAGCTTCCTCTATCCATCTGAACTAATTTATTTTTGTTTCTATTTATGTTTATGTCCATTTCATTTACAGAACAAAGTGTAAATTAAATACTTAATGGGTTAATGAACATAGTTTGACTAAAACTCACTTAAAATCAACAATCTTGCTTAACCCTTCCTCCTCTACCCAGTCATCACCCTTCTGGGTTTTCTGGGATAAGACGAAGGACACAACTTGTATACTAATAGGAACTTCACCTAATATTGTTCGAAGCCACTAAAAAGGGTGACTTGGAAGGTAGAGGGGGTAGAGAAGGAGGGCTTCTCACAGCGCTCAATGTCCTCCCTGTTGACCAACCTTGCATTCGAAAGGTCACCTATGGATCTACGGATGGGCTTAGTCCCATTGTGTTGAGAGCTCGAAACCTTCTCCTGGTTGAAGAAGAATATAGGTGTAAGGTAGTCACCTAGTCAGGCTATCGCAATTTAGGATTACAAATGATACATGTCAAAAAAAATTCTAATTACTATTTACTTCTTTTATCCACAATGGTATGAACTCTACGGAATATTCATAAACCATTTACAGCCACCAGATATAATAGAGAAAAAAAAAGACATACACACCATACCATATAAATCAACCCAACTTAGTTCATGACGCTGAGAGAGCTAGTAAAATTTACAAATTTACACTAAGTTAAAAATATGCAGTCTTTGAGGACATAAGTCCCTAGCTACCTTAACCGTGGGAATTACTTGGGATCAGCCTAGAAACTCATTGTGAGGAGTACCACGAGAACCCCAAAGTAGCTGGCCGCTGAGAGGAATCGCTAAGCGAAACGGGCAACGAGCCCCACCGATTGAGTAGCACGCCCATGAGGAAAAAGCCAAGAGTTCTCTTCTGGCAGTATTGGTGGCCAAGTGACCAGCTACAGCCAATAGGAACCCATTGATACTGGGGTCCAATAATCATTACCACTAGTTTGACATTCAAATTTAACACAATTGATCCCTCATGCTCTTCCTCATGCCTAAGAGGCGAACCACCACATTTCGGGTCATTAAACTGACATCGCCGAGACCATTCTTGACAACCTCCCACACCATTAGAAGGCCACAGAGCCTCTTATTCAGATTCAAAACCATATCAATCTGAACCAGACCTGCACATTGCACCATCAAGCCCCATGGCTGGTGTAAACCCAGATCCATTTTTCAGCATAGCAATTGCTAGTGGACCCATTTCCACACCACAAAGTATCACCAACAACCATGCAGGTGGCCCCAACATGGTTATACAAACCGTCATAATTCAGTTACCACCACGCATATTGACCAGTCAAACTATCCCACCTGGAACACATGGGGGTAGTGTCCCTTCCACCTACACTGCCCCTCTTGTCATACATGGGGGTAGTGGCCCTTCCACCCACACTGTCCCTCACAACACACTTGGGGGAACTAGCCCATCCACAATGGTGCCACAAGTACCCACAACAATGTAGGTGCATTATGCACCTACAAACCCCACCACCATGGCTGCCCCATCTCACATCAACCTAGGGTCAAACCTCCCTTTCATGGAACATCTCAACATGCCTGATTTTTCCAGTTTAACAAATGACCCTATCCGCCATCAAACGTTTTGGCCTCCCATGCCAACCAAACTACCCTCAGATATTCCCGAGTTTTAAGGGAAGGCAAGGGAGTGCCCCCAAAACCACATCATGACATTTCATTTATGGTGCTCATCAAAAAACATCATAGATGGTGCTAAGACTATTCCAATGCACCCTCGTAGGTGTTGCAGCCAAGTGGTACATTGAGCTACCACAAGCTAAGTACCCATATTTCAACTCCCTGGCTTTCATGTTCCTACAATATTTCCAAATCCCTGTCAGATATGATGAAGGGGTGGAGATCTTGTTATCTTGCCGGCAGAACACGACGACCCTCATAACTAACCACATCCATGAGTGGCAGCGATGCCATAGTTTATGTAATATCCAACTTGATGATAGGATCTTCCTGGATTGGTTCCTTAAAACCTTGCTCCCACCTATAGCAAAGGATGTCTCATCCGAATGTCCCCAATCTGAAGAGGAGGCCATCCTGAAAGCCCAACAATTTGATCTAATCTATGCACAATCTGGATACCTTTACACTGTCATTCCAGACACTCCCCATGCAAGCAGCTCCTACCGAGGTCCACTGGGGGCATCCCATGCTGCAGATGGCATTATAGGTTCTGTCTCTCACCAACCACAACACCGTCTAACACCACCTGCAATACCACCACAACCAAGCAACACTGCTAGTGTTTGCTACCAAAACCAAACTCTATACTATGCAAGAATGATGTCCCAAACCAGAGCCACAACTTCTTATGCACAACATGTGCCACTGCAGCAGGCTCAGGCCTTGACTTGGCCAACATAGCAATACGTGGGGCAAATTCCCACATTTATGGCATAGCTACCCACCCAAATATACTATGCACCACCAGTGCAAGCAATTCAAGCCCCCGCCCCTACTCCACCCGCTCCATTGGGACAGGTGTTTGCACAACAAAACTGTCCCAACCAGCCAGACCCCAATAATCAACAAGGGCAAGCTAGGAATAACCGACCCTGGAACCAAGGCAACAATCAACCATAGGGAGGTGGTCAACAACCAAACCCTCCCAACAATGCCATGGAAAAATGGCTAGCTCAAAATCCTCCATGCCCAAATGCACTGAGATGCAATGCCTCATTGCGTACAAACCAACCATGCACACTCTGTGAGGTTTACAGGCACTACACATTCGAGTGTTCCTTCATGGGTCGTCCTAAGCAGGCCATTAGGAATGAGGTTCAACATGCGACCAACACAATGGACCAAGCCCAACCCAACCCGACACCATAAGGACCTCCTCCTATGGTGCCCCAAAACCCATTACTAGTCCAAGGATTGGTGGAAACTGCACTCCCTCCCCAACCCAATCCCCACGCTCGAGGGGCACCTCCCATGGTAGAAACATGTGTCCATCACCTGCTAGCTATGAAAACTAAAGAGGTCAATCTACAAACTAGATAGAGAACCAACACCGAACCCACTGACACATCAGTGACATCTACGTCTAAAATAGTTAATGCACCTCTTCAGTTACCCCTTTTTCTGCGCCCCTCCATATGTCAGGTTGCCAATAATGCCATGACTAGAGCTACTGTTAGCTACAGCATCATGGATGATTTGGCCCAAACACCTACTACCATGTCCACTCTTAAGGTACTCAAAATGTTCCCAATGCAGCAGAAATCCTTACTAGCCGCCCTTGGGGCCGTAGACCCCTCTAACTCCAAGTTTATCACATTCGACATGGAGAATGGAGAACTGCGAATGCCATCAACCATTTCCTTTCAAATCCTAGTGTCTATCTGGAATTTGATTGTGCACCGGTGCATAGTGGATGAGGGGGCATCCACATGCGTTATGTCTACCCTAGTTTGGAAGAAAATTGGATCCCCAATTCTATAACTATCCTTCACAACTTTGCGGGCTTAGGATGGCCATCCCACTAAAGCCCAAGGAATCCTCCCCCACGTCCCCATCACATTAGCTGGAAAGACAGTTCTGATTGACATAGAGGTTGTCAACACTCAATTGGACTATAACCTTCTCCTTGGAAGAATTTTTATGTATGCCATGAGAGCCGTAGCATCAATTGTCTTCCATTTCATGATGTTCCCCCATGAAGGGAAAATTGTAATGGTTAACCAACTAACTTATCACGATCCGCAAGGGTTAACGACACCCGCCAACATTATCCCTATGATCAACACCATTGATTCACAAGGGATGACCACACATGCGAATGTTATCCTTGTGGTCAACACCATGGTTGACAACATACCAACATTCCCATTGTTGAATGCGGGACCTGGGTTGTTTGTCGATACCACCATGAAGGCTCCTTTCCCCTTAGTGTCACCACCACTGACACCAAATGAGACTGTGGACTTGTGCATCCTCTCATCCAGCACCGCTGCACCCAAACAACAATCGTAGCCATAGCCCCAACCACAACCACAACACTGCCCGCAGCTGCAACATCAACAGCAGCCACAACATCATCTATAGCTGTATCATTATGTGTAGCCACAACCACAACCTCATCCCCACATACAACCATCAGGGATTTATATGGGCTCCTCTCCAGTCCATACAATTCCCTTCCTCTTTCCCTTGCCTGGTGTCATGAGCAAGCCAGTAATGGCCACCCTAAACCTACCCAACTTTACATTGGGAATTCTCGTGTGGTATCTTGATCCACCAACTCAACCACAAATTCCCCAGGTAGTCTTAACCCCTATTCAACCCATTGCAGTCGAGTCTCATCCTCCAACCAACCTACAAAAACCAACCACCATACCCACACATGCACTACCCCACCCAAAAAGGGCCAAAGGAAAGAATGTGAAAGCTACTGCAGAACCTCGACAGATCTCACCTTGCACCGTCTATGAAGAACAAGGCCATCTGACTCAGAACTGCCCCAAGATTCCCATAATCCACACAAATTTGGATGCCATGGATCCAACCAAAAACCTCCCCATGGTTGAACTTCCAAGGGGGCCAATATTAAGAAACAAGTCATTGAGAACAAACCATGCTTGCGCCCTTTGTGGATTGTATGGACACTATTCTCACCATTGCCAAGAATTGTCTAAGTTCTGAATGGATTTAGCTGACCTTTGACAACATTCCCTTGAATAAGAGATCACTCTAATCAAAGAAATTCACCCCCCACCTCCTTCTTTAGACACCATGTCCATTTACATGATGTCCAGTTATATCAACCCTCTTGTCTCCACCACCACCAACGGTCCATCAGACCTGTCTCTTCCATTGTTTCCGCAACCACAACTCCATTTATAGCCGCAACCTAAGTTGCAACCTCAACCTCAGTTACCAAGGAAACAGTGGGGTTCATTCCCGATCAACATTTTCCTTTTCCTTTTCCTTTTCCTTTTCCTTTTCCTACCTCTGAGATCATGAGTAAGTCTATCTTGGAAACCCGCAATCTATAGTATTTCACACTGGGATATCATGTGTGTTACCTTGAACCACCTACCATACCTCTAAGGCCCCAAGATGTGTTGACTTATGTCGAGCCAATTGAGATGATGTTGCACCTACCTCCAGGTCCATCAAAGACTCCTCCCATCTCTAGGCCTGTCCCTCTTCCTCCAATAGAGACTGGGGGCAAGGCAACCAAAGCCACAACCAATACCATTTTCATGATATCTAGCACAATTTTTCCTTTCTCCTCGTTGGATGTGGAATATCCACCTGATCTATCTCGACACCACTTACGCAATGACGGAGACATATGTAAGACCTCCTTCGGTTTTACCCCATTCCCTTTAAGTGGAATCGGTTCTTCCCATAAAAGACTAGATTTTGTCATCCCACCTTGCCAATGAACTTCATCTCAGCAAGAGGGCATACCTCTTTGCTGACTCAGACAGTCGATTCTTGAAGAAGCTATGCAATGGGCTCCACCTCAAGAGAGTCTATGCCTGATATAACCACTATGAGTCCCTTATACGTAGTTTTTTCCCTTTTTTGTCTTGCAACATTTTTACCATAAATCAAAGACTACCATTCAGGGGCAACACCATTAGCTTCTAATTCAAAGTTACCTAGAACCTATTTGAGACACCCCTCACACCTCCAAGCCCAAATTTCTATCTCCTTATGAGACCATTGTCTCATGTTTAACAAACAAATTTTGGGACCACTTCCCAGAAGTTACCTTGATTTACGAGCCATAGCATGGTGATGCAAGTGTCTACAGACCTGTACTTGCATCACAATTGGCCACCGCTACTCATGCGGGTTCTTGGGCCACCGCCCGTAAGGAACATCATTTTTATTTTGTAACACATAGCTATCTACTCCATCCACTGCACCTCATGTGGATCTCCGGACCATCATTCAGAAGATGAATCATTTCTTTTGCATGTATTTGGCATATAAATCCCTACAAACTTGCACTCATATCACATGTAGTCAATTCCATCCACCACAATTCACACACAACTCTCTTAACCTTTGTCTGAGATCCACCTCGGTTTGTGTGCCTCTGCTGCACCAAATCGTGTGCCTTTTCCGTGATATATCATGTGCATGTATTGGTATGTTTGAGAGCCATCAGCTCCATCCATACTGTGTGGATGACCTTTGGACCAGTATCCACCATCTTGACATGGGGCACCGCCTATTCCACTGCAATTGGTTGACCATACTAGAGTTTCTTTTAAGCTCTTTTCTGACTCCTAAAAGAATGAAAATATTGTCGAGCACAGCTGCTTCCTTTCTCACTCGTTAAAGTATAGGAAAGGAAGTCTACACCATCTCGTTTACCTCCTTTCGTGGACTATGTAGACCATCAAATGAAAGGGACCACCTTGGCATATTCAAGCCAAGACCGTTCCCCTCTGCATACTTTCATGCTTTCTCGGGTAGAGGGGCCAAACTTTATGAAAAATCTCACCATGGGTTGTCGTTAATCTCTTTTCCAGCCTTCTCATGAAGAAAATATTGTCGAGCAAACTTGGTTTCGTTGATGCTCATAAAAGTATCTGAATAACCATCTAGTTAGTATAGGTTTAACATTTTCCAGCCTGATTGGACTACTAATGGTAAAGAAGTCTCTCATCCCCTATAGGATGGGTGAGCTCTCCTATGTATACTTTTATCATTTTTTGGGCACAAGAGACTACCAATCAAAAATATCCCCCATTGGAGTCTTCTTCGTGATTTCAAACTGTCTAAATTGAAAGCATCATCGAGCATTTACTTTCTCGGGCTCACCAAAAATCCATGAGATTGTACCACAATGATGTATCTCGACACCACCCCACATAAAATAGTTTGGAAGCATTCCCACTTTGGGTTTCCTTTGTTCAGAGTACTTTGCAATGTGTCTTCCTTGGATCCCATCAATATCAAAAGTGTCCACCTCCCCCAAGTATTTCACATCTGCAGTGACATTCCTAGTATTACAGCTATGATCCCATTCCCATGAGTCGGTTTCATTTGTTTCCTAGTTCACCCTACCATCATACTCTGAACAAAGGAATTTTGAGTCTACTACACTCCCCTTGCCCCTGTTCAACTCTCCCCCCCCCCNCCTGGGGTAGGTCTCCCTATTCTAGAGGATAGAACCAAAGGTCCCTATATCTTGGTTTCATTAACCTCATTGATGAGTTCCTCATACCACTTGAGAGGAGTCCTTAGTACCTCTCAGGATGGTTGTTTCTCACATGCTCAACTCTAGCTACATCATCGCACCGTTGAGATTTGTACAGGGTATTGATCTGTGCAATATTTGGTTGAAGACCCTAGATGTCACCTGACTCTAGCACACTAATGTGTCTATTCGAGGGACCTAAACAAGTTATGTCCCTTATGATTTTCAGGTTGCATTGGAGATAGTGTTCAGAAGCCCCAGCAGTGCTTCTATATAGATTTATGATTTATGCAACATACTTGTACCACAGAGACTCTAACTCTCTATCAATGAGTCCATACAGTTATGTACCATCCCAGATCCAGCAAGCTATCAATCATGAAGATATAGCATTCAATGAGAATGCCATGGGTCCAATGTAGCAATTCTTAAAATTAGTTTTGTATTCAGCCTCTCAGTGAGGAAACCACTATGTATCATCAGTTGTTAATGATCAGCTCTTGTATTATAGAGCATAGATCACATTATTCTTTTGACATTGTTACGAGCATGGGGATGCCCGCCTCATCCATATACATGTCACACATTATTTGTACCTCACCCATGATTGGAACCATATTAATACAAAAACCAAAAGCCACCATGCCCCAGCCCAGGAAGCACCACCTCTCCGTAGAAAATCCTATGATGTCCATCTGCCATACAATGAGCTCCTGCCCTCACACATCAGGGGGCAATATGTTAACCCAAAAAATCCCTCACTCATCTCTACATGGCCTACACCACCCATGCACGACCCTCATTTCACCCCATTGGACCCCTACACCCTCAAAAAGGCTTAAGAATGAGCAAAAGGGCTTAAAAACCCCAAAAAAGAACCTAAATAGTTCTCCTAGGGGATAAAGCCTCCAAAAAGGGGCTAAAACCCATCAAAGGAGTTAAAAACCCCAAAAGGAGCTAAATATAGGGAACAAGGGGATAAAATCCCAAAAAATGGGCTAAAGCCCCAACCAAGGGCTTAAAACCCTAAAAATCCCCCAAAAAGCTATAAATAGAGGGGTGGGGGTCACTCTCAAAACACTTCTCCCTTGCAAACTATTATGCTGCCCGAGTGGATGCCTTGAGATCCTTTGTCTCTCAAGCCACCCACACTCCCTCTCATCCTTCCTCCAATTGAGCCATAGCTCCCCCATTTCCAAGAGAGGTGCTTCTCCAAGCTAGGGCATGGTGGCCCATTCCATCAAGAGAAGGTATAATTTGTTGTTTTGTTTTGTTTATTTGATTTTATCTAACCCATATTTGCTTCCAGGTTTCCATTGTTTGTTTGCAGGTTTCTAACATGTTCTTGTAGGGTATTGGAGTTGAACCCTAACATTGTTTGTAGAGGGGTTCTTTCTTTGCTACTTTTCATTTCTATCCTATTTCGTTTCTGCTTTTATTTTCTACATTCACCACCAGGAACTTATCCTTCTGTCCTATAGAATAGCCATTACTACCCTATAACAAGGGAGAAATCCCTGCTACAGTATTGGTTCAAGAGCATGAGGAGATCCAAGAACATGTCATGTATTATCTTAGCCAAAACCTTATTGATTCTGAGCTTCCTTATACTCATGTTGAGAAGTTGGCCCTAGCTACTGTCCATGCAGTCCAATGTTTGAGGCATTACATCATCCTTCTCCAAACTTTGGTTTTGGCTCACACTAATCCATTTCAATTCGCCCTCATCAGAAGGATTATAAGGGGAAAATACAATAAATGGATTGTGATATTGTAAGAATTCGATCTTGAGTTTGTTTCGACAAATTCGAAGAAGTCATTAATTTTTTTGGAGCTCATTTCTGATTTTCCTAGTTTGGATGAAGGTGAGGTTCAGGAGGACTCTTTCGTTGATGAGCACATTTTTCTCATTTCGACTACGAACCCATGGTATGGGGAAATTATTGTTTATTTGCAAACTTTGAATGTTCCTTCTCACCTCTTGTAAGATAAGTGTAGACAGTTATGTCATGTAGTGAATAATTACCTCATTGTTGATGACACTTTATATCATCATGGGGTTGATTACATTTTGCATCAGTGCTTAACCCATGAAGAGGTTGAGTCGATGTTGAATGATTTCTATGGAGGGTCATGTGGTGATCATTTATCTGGGATTTCTATAGCTCAAAATATTTTGAGAGAAAGTTATTTTTGGTCGTTGATCTTCAAGGATTGTGTCAATCTAGTCAAGTAGTGCCACCATTTCCAAGTGTTTACACAAAACATGCACTCGCATCCATCCCCTTTACATCCAATTATCACAGTCAGTCCCTTCACTAAGTGTGGGGTTGATTTTATGGATTGCAACCCAACTTTGGCTGGGGGGACATCATCACATCATAGTGGTTATTGATTATTTCATGAAATTGGGAAAGGCTATGTCTATAATCAAAGTTGACGATGAGACAATCGTGCATTTTATATTCAATTAGATTATCACCCGGTTTGCTATCTCGAATGAGCTTGTCACTAACCATGGTAGGCACTTTCAAAATAAGATGTTGGTTGAGTTGTCTTTGAAGTTAGGGTATAAGCAAGAGCATTCCTCTTCTTACTATCCTCAAGTGAATGGAGAAGTTGAAGCAGTGAATAAGTTACTTTAGTCCATTCTCCAAGGAACCATCACACAAAGCAAGACCAATTGGGTTATCATGTTATATCCTACTTTGTGGGCCTACCAAAGCATGGTTAATACTACCACCAGTTTTTCTCCATATCAGTTGGTGCATGGGGTGGAGTATATTTTACCTATTAAATGTGAAATCCCTTCTTTGAAGCTAGTCGTGGAGCTTTTACCAGAGACTTCTACATTAGAGGAACGTCTGGTCCACTTAGAGAAACTTGATGAGCAGCATCGGGATGCTTTAGTGGCTCTTGAGGTTAATAAGCATCATGTTAAACCCTAGTATGATAAGTTTGTCCATCCCCAAAATTTTAGTGAAGGTGACTTGGTCCTCTTATGGGACCAAGCTAGTGAACCATTAGGGGCATGGAAGTTTAAGCCTATGTGGCATGGGCCTTACATGTTCAAGCGGGTATTAGAGAAACGTTCTTATTAGCTAGTGGATTATGAAGGGACGGCCTTGGAAGAGCCTAAAAATGGGCTCTATTTCAAAAATTTATATGTGTAAATCTTAGCCAAGGATGATACTTTTTATATTATTGTACAGTTTCATAGTTTAGTTTTGGTTCCATTGTGGTGATCGAGTTTGTTGAATTTCTTCTCTTTGTTGTGGCAGATGTCGACAGAGTCTTCAGTATATGTAGGATTCACTGACAGTGCCATTCGCCACACTCAAAACTCAGCTTCAGCTGCTTGGGTGATTTACACTCATATGGGTCATGTTATGTCTTTAGGAGGTTTATGTATATGACCTTCATTGAACAATATTGATGAATATAGTGTCATGATTGAGTTATTACACGCTGCCATCTAGAAGGGTATTCGGTCTCTTGAGGTATGTCTTGATTCAAAGTTAGTGTTCTTATAGGTAAATGGTGTGTATCATATTAGAGATATGACTTTGTCATGAATATTCTTGAGAGTAAGGTTGTTATAACAGGAGTTTGAGAACATTACATACATTCACATTCCAAGAAATTATAATCAAGTTGTTGATTCATATGCAAATTACATATTATATTGGAATTTGATACACAGACAATGAAGCATTCACAACACATTTACACATGTAAATATAAATAACCAATCATCATAAGTATTTTTCATTAAAATATAGTCCAAAAAGTGGTGTCATAATACATAATTTCATAATACAAAAATGGGGCTTCCAAGCCACCAAAATATACTACACGGTCAATACAACAAAAAGTACATCTAGGCCTCTAAGCTTGTGGAGGGTGTTGATCATGATAACACATGAAAACTCTAGATAGTCATCATAATAAGTGAACCCATGCGCATGGTACACCCATCACCTATCACTGCATAGCCTCAGGAAATTCCTCGACTTGTGCCATGGACACTCTATGTGTGAGTCGAATTAAGTTCATATGGATGTTTTGGAGCGTACGCTATGCATCCAGACCTATGATGTCATCACCCCTCCCCCTCTGACGATGTTGAGAGAAATAGTCTAGTCATCTAGGTCCAACATCTATGTATATATGACCAAGTATCAATATATGTCATCACACAAAAACATGTCTTTTTATTTCACTATATCAAAAAACAAAACAAAAAATTAATAATTCAAAAACAAGATAGAGTTGGGAGTGTTACCTATGTATCCATATGTGGATCCCAGTGGAATGAGAATATTAGGGTCACCATGGAAGTCTATCCCTTCATAAGGGTAGTCATCTATGACTATGATCTTTCTGCACCACCAAAGAAAGAAGTATGTTGGGTAGGGGTTGGCCACTCGTCCCCCTCCTAGTCTCTGCATCACATTCACCCAGTGCAGCTGAGATGGATCCCAAGCACCATGAGGAGTGATATACACTATTGAGCTTAGCCCCGGCACACATTCAAAGAAAAAGTTACACAAGATGCTTGCGAATCCAAAGTCTCTTACTCTTACCATCTTGCAGTCTGTCAACTATTGTTTCATGTTGCCCAGCAGTGAGGTACTCCAATCATAAATGGTGTGCCTCATGCATTCCATCACATATAACATCAATGGTCTAGATTTATGATGAAGGGATGTCAATCCTGAAACCCTGCCAAGTACCAATAGTATGGCCTTGAGCCCTAGGTTTTGGATCAAGTTCATTGGGATATGACTCCCAACCTTTTCCATATCAGAGAGAAAGTAAATTACAATGTATTCCTCTATTGTAAGGCCATGTACTAACCCACGAGCTCATAGGTTGAACACCTACCCTCTTCGGGAGAGTCTTTTCATGAAGTATATATCCTCAACCTCAAGGCTGAGCAGCATCCCATCCAACTGGAATGTCTCTATATCAGGATCCCAATAGTATACCAGCATTTGGAGTAGTCTTTTCTTGGCTCTCAAGCTACCAAGACACCAGAAATTGTACAAACCACAATCCCTGAAAGCTTGTTGGGCCTTTAAATCTCCTTACATAGCCCTGTAAATGTCTTCATTCTCACATTCACACCACTCAATAACCATCCTACACAAAAAATTTAGATTTTCATAAGTATTTGCCTTAAAAATTGTTAAACACGGCCTTAGACGCGCCTATTTTGCAAAAAGCTATGTACATATGTGAGAATCAAAGGATTTTGTACGTATGCCGAGCCCTATACATGGAAATCAACTAATTTTCCACATGGGATGAAATTGCCTTTTTTATGATGCCATAAAAATATAAATTGACCATGAAAAACTAAAATAAAAGAATTGAAATAAATGAGAATGGCATGAGGATTTACCTGATCGAGATGGTTTGTGATTTTGTGGATCGTGGCTCCCAGAATCAGCTTCTCAAGTTTTTGGTTCAAAAACACTATGTGGGGTAAAATTCCAAATGGTATGGAAAAAATATTTTTTTTCACTATTTTATAGAAAAAAAATTGCAATTCTTACCCACTTTTCTATAGTTTGGACTGTTATTGACCATTTTGGACCATTTGGCCTAATTTTGTTGTGTAGGGACCTAATTTGAGTGAATTTTGAGCGAGACCTTGACCCATTCCTGCCTATAATAGGTATAATATCTAAACTTATGACCGTTTCATCTTGTCCTTAGGTACAAACCCACTTCGTAATGTCGCATAACCTTCATATTGTTATTTAGAAGTGACATTATGTGAGTGGTAGAGCTTTCCTATACATGAGCACCCTAGTTATATACCATTTGCATTTGGTGCCCATGCTGAGATTTCTCCTTTAGGTTTGGGGAGTCCCTTATAGTCCTACCATGTCCTTGAGAAAGAGCTTCATACTCCTCTTAAACTTTATGTTGGCCATTCCCCATAGGGACTCCCTTGTATATCAAGTTGTGATTGCATTTCATGAGTTTTTATTTCCTTATTGATATTTACGTTGGCTCCTTGTTTCCGAGTTATAAGCCATGTAGCCCAAGCTTGTCTCAATCCTAGACAAGCATAGCCTTTTACATATCCTTTGCAGCTTGACACCCTTCACTGGGAGGAGACCTTCCCCCGAGTGTCCTTATCATGCACATGCTTCCTTGCATTGAGCATAGGTATGTTCCACTGCTTGGAACTAGTTTTCTTTCCCGCGACACTCGTCTCCTACTAGTTGTATACTATAAATCCCTTTTAATCTTTTACAATCTTTTCAACATCTAAAAAAGTCCAAAAATATTAAAAAACATGAAAATTCAGATGATAAATGATATTATCTTTGGAAGCTGTCAAGTCATGTCGACTTCGAACAGAGCATTGTATATCACATCCATTGGTTGGGTTGTTAGATTGACATTAGGAGTTGTACTCATTATTATGGGTTTTTCTCCACCAACTGGTTATGTTTCTAGTCCCTATGGAGCCTTTGTTGATGCCTCCTATGTCACAGAGATATCCCAATTTTCATATCAAGTCTATGCTTCCTACCTTTAGTCACCATTCACCCTATGCTCTTTTTTGAAGGAAGTTTAATCCTGAGTCAGCCATTCCTCAGTTATCTTGACTTTACATGTTGGCCATTCTTGGTATAGTTACTGGTTCTTGCACATCTTGTTCATTTGAGTTCTTCCACATTATCCAGCATTGTTAAGTACCTTGTGTTGGTTGATGCCGGATGCCTTAATCCCCTCCTTCCAACAGATTCCATTCCATTGAATTCAGATCATTTATTCTGGAATATTATTCTAGAGTCCATTTGAGTGCCTTGAGACTTACAATCATCAGTGGTAGGTTCTCTCACCATTGATAGTTTTTGGAATGCATCAATGTCCCCTAATCGATGGATTATTTCAAGTGTTCGACCTCAACACATCTATTCACACTTGTTAGATTTCACTCTATACCTTGATTCTCATTATCATTATCAGTGGGATATCTCGTGTCTGTTAACAGTATATGTCAATGACTTGTAATCAGACTAGGGACTATAATGCTCAACCTCGACACCTTTATTCACATGATAGGATATGTACTCATAGCGATTTGCATAGAAGACCTCCGATATTGGTGGCATTCCACATATGATACCTCCTTGATCATGCCAGTATTCATGAGATGTCATCTCTCGTGACCAGATTCTAGTGTATATCAGATATCTTCATCCATTATGGAGATCTTGATTCATTATATATTGTACATGGTGATGACCACACATGACATTTGTATATCATTCCTATTCATGGCCATTGTACTCTTATGTATATGGGACTTCTATATGTATTTTTGCAGTCATATGCAGAGATTGTTCATTGTATTGTACTGATGAGTGGTTGTTTCTTCCACTCGGGTCTTCATTACTCCACTACTGGGATGTATATAATGTATTTCAGCCATCATGTTACCTGTATGACCTCACACATTAGAGGGCATCTGTTATATCTGATTTTACCACGCCTGGTTGATCACATCTTTATGGCCTTATTGTAGGTACAATAGATCCCATGTTATTATCATAGGATAGCCCATTTTCACATGCAAAGGTAACTTAGTAGAATCCTTTGTCCATTTCTTGGGTTCTATTACATTTTCTTGACTTCTGGGATTTTCTAACTTAACCAAAATTCCCAAAATCCATACTTGATTTGTGTGTGTTTTTTTAAGATGTGGAAAGCTAGTTTTGTTTGGTGTTGTTTTGCGATTCCGCATCCCACAACCCACATCCCAAAAAATGCAAAATGCGGGATGCTAGAGAATTTTTGATGGATATGCTTTGGTCAACCTGCATCCCGCATCCTGCATAAGTGCGGAATATGGGGTGCGAGCTGTCGTTTGTTATGTCATTTGGTTTGCGTGTTTTCACAACCCACATCCCGTAAAGTGCGGAAAGCAAGATGCGAAGAGGTTTGAATAAAGTTTTGTTTGTTTTGTGATTTTTCACCACACATCCCACAAAATGCAGAATGCAAGTTGCAAAATGGTTAATAAAATTTGTATTTTGTGATTTAATCCCACATCCCGCAAAGTCTAATCTTGACCATTGTTTTTATCCTCATCCTACGGTCTAAATTATTTCCCACGAATTATATATATGTCAGTCTTATTCATGATTTATTCACTGTTTTTACTGCTGTAACTTGTTGTGCTATGTGAATTTACCTTGAGGTTTTTACCAAGCAATTTCTCCATTATTCACTCTGGTTTCAAGTTTGTTTTCGAGTCTCCTTTTCAAATTTGAATTGCTTATTGTTGTTCTTATATAAATTTGTTTTGATTTCTGGTTTACGTTTCCAAAAGAACATGTCAACCTACAAAAAACCTCGAATCACTTGGTGCAAAAACCTCCAGAAAGACATGCTGACCAAAGACCTGAATTTCAGTGTCTTCTCTGATACCAATGGTTGGGTTAGCAAAACCTACCAGTTAGATTGGTCTCGAATCTACTCCATTTTTTACAACAATGACCTTTTGTACTTTCAATATGACCAGCACATTTAAGAAATAATTAGGGATTCTGGCATCCACATGATTGCTATGAGACCTATTGTTCTCCATTACAATGATGCAGTCAGATGGATTATTGACCATGCCAATCCAAAAGACCGTTGTTTTAATACTAGTACTGGATCTGTACTTTCTAATTTGAGTTCTAAGACTTTTGTAAATATTTATGCTCTCAAACCTTTCAGGAAGCTCCTTAATTCCAATTTTCTTAAGGTTGCTAAGTCTAGGTACAATTTTGACCAAATGCTGAAGTCCTCGATGGCCGAACCATGTAAATTTTCTCAAAGGAAAGATGAACTCTACCCTATTGAATGGTTTAAGGAATCCTATTCCCTGCTTGTAGCAATGTTGTGCAGCCTCTACGGTCTCCCTAACTATTCCTACTTCAAGGAAGAATTGGCTCTGATTGCCCATCATGTAATAAACATAGGTGAATCCCTCCCATGGGCTTCAATTCTGTCTTTAGAACTCAAAACAGCCATACATGAATTTCAGAAAGCTACCTCCAGGAAGAAACCCAACTTCTTATTCTCTACCTACATTGTGGAAAGTTTTTGTGTTGAGTTCCATTATTTGAACATGGGATGGAAATGGGTACTACTAGCCCCACCTGTGCACATTTACCATTTGGAGTTGTGGGATACCAATTATGTGACTAGATTCTATGAAATTTGTGAGATCTTCCTCATCCAGGTCTACTTCTTAATTTTTAGCAAGGAAGCTCCTGCATTCTCCCCTGAAGCCAAAACCCCTATAGCCACAATGGGGGATTGGTATGTCAGTGAGTCATTCACATACATCAGAGTCTTTGGCAGCAATGCTGATCATATGCTACCAAAGGTCATGCCTGACAGGTTAGTTCTTGAATAAATATCATTTCAAATAGTCATTGAGGGAATATATAAGAAGTGTGTAGTGCCAAAAAGGAAAGTCTGGCCCAAATTTCCTCTAACTCTGGGATCCTTGAGTATACCAACCTCTACCTAGGCGTCGAAACTGAGTTACCACATAGTGTCACTCAAGCTGGGTTTTTCCAGTAAGAGACAGTATGATCCCAAGGGGATTGTTGATTTTCACCTTAAGCAGAATCACTTCAAAGTCAGGTACACTCACGAAGAAGCCCCAGATGATTTCATCTATTAGGGGGTTGATACTTTCTCTGAAGTTCTGGAAAGGGATAAAGGTAAAGAAGAACAAGGGCAAATCCTTCTATACCAAAAGGAAATCAGGGACAGGATTCAACACTATAGGGCTATGGAATTAGACATTCAAGAAAATATGGTGAAAGAGAGAGAAGCTAAGGAGGCTCAAGCAGCCAAAGATACACCCATAGAAACTAGTTCAGCTATAGACAAAGGAAAAGGCCACATGGGAGAAATACCACAGGAATCTATTGATCAGCAGGTAAAATCCTATTTACATACTTTAGAGCAGATCAAACAGAAGCTGAGTAGGATGAATTCAGTATTGGACACTCAAGAAATTACAACTTCTCAACCAACTGAAGCTACTCAGGTGACTACTGTTGTTGACAGAGCTCAACTTTCACAAATATAGATTGAGGAGAAGCCATTCAAGAAGTTGAAGGTTCAAGTTTCATCCATCCCTATTTCTACTATATATTTGACCCATTCAAAGGAAGAAGATGAAAGGATATCCCCTGTTCCTTTCACTGTGGAAACTGGAAATGGTAATGATTTACATGAATTTATGAATTTGTTTAATGGCAGCAATGGGAAATCCTCATCAGCTCTCCCACAATCACAACCCTCTTTTCATCCTGGACCATCATCTTCTACCTTAATCCTCTCATCAATCATAGCCTTATATTCCTTGTCTACTAGTTCTACCATGACACCCTTTATGACTCAGTTATATCAAGATGCCACATGTCTACCCGATTCCATTTTACCTGCTTCTATACAAATGCTCATTTCATCTTCCACTGTACCTCTAGTTTTTAAAGTTCCCCTACATATTCCTTCTTTTGGTTCAATACCATATCCTACTCATGAGAAAACCTCAGCACTATCACCATCATCACTTGGATCCACCACCTTGCAAGTTTCATCCGTTGAAACTTCTATTCCTAATAGTACTTCAACCCCTAAAGTGACTCTTACCCATAGTAGTTCTTTATCTCCACTTGCTTCTCATATTACTATGTCAATGCCCTCTCATACTATGACTCAAACATCCTCTCTGATATCTACATGTATTAATGTACCCCCCATTGATGAGATGAGAGATGAGTTTAATGAAGACATTGTAATATCGTTGGGAGAGTATCATTATAGAAAATATGATAAATCAGCGGTGAAGAGGGGAAAGAAAAGAACTAGAGGTCAGAGTAGTGTGGATACATCTCTTTCAAATGAAATTTTATGGACTCAACCATCAGGTGATCCATAGGTGGATGCTACTAATGCTGCATTTGTTTTAGGGGATTTTACAGGAGCTAATTTTGATGTTGTCAATACTCTGAACAGAGAATTCGATAAACAAAAGGAAGAAATTGTCAGATTAAAGGAGGAGCTAGAACAAGTCAAAAAACAGTGAGGACAGGTATTATGAATTACAAGTGAGGAATGTTTCTCTTCAAGATGAGTTATAGAGAGAAAATATTACCAATGCTACATCGGAACAGAAGGTAAGTTTGTTGGAAAAATAGTATGAAGTTGCAACTACAAGTCCAGCTTCGTCTTCGTTTTCTAAATTTTCTTAGGAGGAGTTCAAGGAGCTAGCTTTTCAAACCAATAGGGAGCACCATGATTTAGTCAGTGAGTTGTTTAAAACCTTGAATAACATTTTTAAAACTCACGAGACTTTTGATAAAATGTCTGTTGTTTTAGAAGATCTGATTGAAAAAAGGAAACAAGATTCAAAAGCTTATGATGAAGTTACATACTGGCAAGGGTACATGAAAGATAAGCTAGAAAATGTAACCATTTTCACTAAATTCTAGTTTAAGAATATTAGAACTATCTTAAGATCCTGGGAGGATTTAGATGAAGCAGTTGTCGAAGCCATAAAGAAAGCACAGGCCATTTGTAGCAGAAGGTGGTATGCTGCAGACAATCTCATGGATGAATTATCTTTTCATGCAATGGTACTCATTAACAAAGCATGTCCACCAGGGTTATTGAGCAATTTGAATGGAGAAGAGATGAATTGGAAAAGAATATCAAGGAGCTTTATCAAGTCAGCATAGATGATGTAGATCGGTTCATGAAACAACCATTCATAGTTGAAGGGAAGATCCACATCCATATTCGTTTTTGGCATAAACTAGCTAAAAATGAAATTGAAGATCACAAATACAATGCCCAACTTGGCATTGAATCTGCCAGTTACCATGATATTGAGGAATTGTTATGCATATGGAAAATTTCAAGAGATTTTATGTGATATTAGTTTTGTTTAGATTTTTTGATCCCCTTAGGAGGGAGATTCATTCTTTGTAATAATTATTTAAGAGGTAGTTCTCGAATGTATTAGAGGAATTTTGGAGAAGGAAATATTGGTATAGGAGAGACTGAAAAACACCTCTGGTTTTTTATAAGGTTTATGTAATTTCTTACTGAACTTTGAAATAAAACAGTATTGTTATTTCCCATCTCTTGTCATTGATCTGAATGAATTTCTTTAACAGATCTCAATTTTCGTTATTTCAAATGGATAGATGATGTTGTTGTTTACTTGTGATTAATAGATGTATTTGTCTATAACTTAGATTTTTCTTTTGTTATCGATTAATGCATTGATAAAACTTTAAAAGAATTTATTCTTTTAACTGTCTTTATCTATTTCTGCAAGTGATTGAACAGTGTAATTTTGGAGCAAAATATGTTTGTTTTTCAACTTACATGTGCTATGCAGGTTAACTCTGAATGATATAATCTTAAGTCATTTATTAATTGATTTTTATTAATTAGCTATTAGTTAGGTGATGAGTTTCTAATATAACTTATCTTCTTGATTGGATGAAAACACTTGTCGTCTTACACTTCTGGTTTTCCTGCAAATCAACCTAAAAATCCACTTTAGGCGGCTTAGATTCAAATTAGGATTACTTTCATATTTAGATTTAATTTTCCTTTTCTTTCTACCACCTATCTTGTTTTCTAAATTTGGAAATAGATCCTCTATGAATCAAACTCTCGAAAGCCAGTGGAGGCTATTGAAATATCTGTGGGAGATCACTACTTTAAACAGCTCAAGGATAAATCAATATGTGCATGGGATTGTTTGAAGCCTTTGGTTGGGTTTTCTCCATGTGTTGTAAGATTTAGACACCCTTTTCAGCCACATACACTTCTTAGGCTTCAACAAATGGTGCTAGAACGAGGGCCTTCACATCATGCCTAAACGAAATACTCAAACACCTCCTCCAGCAAGAGATCTGATTATCACTCGTAGTCACACCCATGCATCTACGTCAGGGGAACAAATAGCACAAAGTTAAAATGTAGTCCCAGCTACCCCTAGACAAGAACAGACTACCCCCTTAGATATATACGTTCTTGTATCACCCATCCTAAAACCCATCATAGTTGAACAACTCTTGAAGGGTAATTAGCATAACGTTGCTGAGATTTGAAGATGGTTCACTGAATAACATCCAACCTAGAATATTCCCCAAGACAATAATCAAGATAATCTAACCTCAAGTGACCAAAACACTGAGGGACATCGTGACCTTTTCAGTGAACCATATACTCCTAGGTTAGATCTAGATTCCCTTTTTCAGGAGTCAGCCACTCCTCGACATAGCATCCAAGTAGGAGGACCACCACCATTTCCTCCCTCTTCTTCATCTTCCTCAGATGAATCGTCAAATTCTAAATCTTCAGACTCATCGGTAGAATCTATCCCTATGGTTGGCGAATAACATAATAGGCCTTGGTTGGATGGGGATGCTATGTCCATTTTAGGCAATCAGCATAGGTTGCCTAAAAAACCTGAGAAGTGGCTTCCAAAATTTAATCCAGATGACAAAATACCTGTGGAAGACCACACCAAATATTTTATGCAAGCCATCAGACTTAGGAATTTCATACATGAAGACATGGTTTGTAGACCGTTCCCTTACACATTTGAGGGAAAGGATTCTACCTGGTATTTTTCCTTAGAAGCAAGTTCCATCCCATCATGGGATTTGTTTTATGAACTCTTCACTCAAAAATTTGGGGATGACAAGACCCCAGAGAATTTATTCATAGAGCTATCTTCCATGAAGACTAAGGGTAAAGAAAGAGTCAAATATTATAACCATCGGTTTTCATATTTAAATAATAGGATCTAAAATACAATACTTCCTGTTGAGGAGTTACTGGTAGCATACTATATAAAGGGGCTCCCGACCCAAATAGCCATGTGGGTTAAAAGGGCCCGTAAGGAGTCCTTGTAAAACGCCTTCTCTGAAGCAATACAAGTCAAAAGGGACAAGTTATGTCTCAAGGACAACCTTGACACCTCATTTGAATAGGCTTCCACCTTACATAAGAGAAGTCACAACTCTCCTAAACCCTCTACTACTAGTCAAGATCCATTCAACATGAGTGAAGTGAAGAAGCTCCTCCAAAGAATGTCTAACGAGATGGTGGATCTCAAGAAAATTAACAATGAAAATTAGTCCAACAATAGAGGATTTAATAGGCCACCTTTTAGGAGACCCAACCAACCTCCTCAAAATCCACAACCTCCAAATCCTAGTGAGGGGTTCACCTCAGAATAGATCTTTTCTGTCTTGAAAGCCTTAGCTACAGGAACACCATACATTCCTGAATCATCTGAAGACTAGTCCACTCAAGATACACAACCTCCCCAAGAGGAAGAATAAGATGACCAACAGGTCATCACTGTGAGTTTCTTTTCAGAAGAAGAGGAAGAAGAATCTGAAACAGTTTTCAACCTACACCATTGTAGCAGGGATTTCTCCCTTGCTACAGGGCAGGAATGGCTACCTTCCATCTATAGGATGGAAGGGTAGGTTCCTGAGGGTGAAATGCAGTAAAAATGAACATAAATCAAAGTAGAATAGAAAGAAGAGAAATGGTTGGAAACCCCTCTACAAACACTATTAGGGTTTAGCTCCAACTACCTGCAAACAACATGTTAGAAAACAAAATACCTACAAAACAAGTTAGGAAACAAACCTGCAAATAAACCATGGATTAGAAAGCAAATGCCCTACTAAAACAAACATAGAAAATGACAAGCTATACCTTCTCTTTGGATGGAATGGGCCACCATGCCCTAGCTTGGAGAGGCACCTCTCTTGGATGGGGGAGCTATGGCTCAATGGAGGATGGAGGAGAGGGAGTGTGGGTGGCTTGAGAGACAAAGGCTCTCAAGGCATCCATGGGCAGCATAACAGTATGCAAGGGAGAATTTATTTGAGAGTGACTCCACCCCTCTATTTATAGTTTTTTTGGGGTTTTTTTGGGTTTTAAGCCCCTGGTTGGGGCTTTAGCCCCTTTTTTGGCATTTTAGCCCCTTCCTCCCTATCTTTATCTCCTTTTGGGGTTTTAAGCTCCTTTGAGGATTTTTATCCCCTTTTTGGAGGCTTTAGCCCCTATGAGAGATATTTTGGCTCTTTTTAGGGGATTTTAAGCCCTTTTGCTCATTCCTAAGCCTTTTTGAGGGTGTTCGGGTCCAACGGGGTGAAATGAGGGTCGTGCATGGGTGTACTTGGGTGGTGTAGGCCATGTAGAGCTCAGTGAGGGATTTTTTAGGTTAACAAATTTTCCCCTAATGTGTGAGGGTAGGAGCTCATCGTATGACCAATGGGCATCATAGGATTTTCTGTGGAGAGGTAGTGCTTCCTGGGCTAAGGCATGGTGGCTTCTGGTTTTTTTATTAATATGGTTCCCATCAATGGGTGAGATACAAATAATGTGTGACATGTATATGGACGAGGTGGGAATCCCCATGCTCGTAATAATGTCAAAATAATAATGTGATCTATGCTCTATAATACAAGAACTGATCATGTACAACTGATGATACAATAATGGTTGCCTCAATTAGAGGTTGAATACAATACTGATATGAAGAACTGCTATATTGGACCCATGGCATTCTCATGTAATGCTATATCTTCATGATTGATAGCCTGCTGGATCTGGAATGGTACATAGCTGTATGGACTCACTGATGGAAAGTAAGAGTCCTTGTGGTACAATTATGTTGCATCAACCATAAATCTATACAGAAGCATTGCTTGGGCTTCTGAGCACTGTCTCCAACGCAACCCAGAAATCACAAGGGACATAAACCTATTTAGGTCCCTTGAATAGACTCATCAATTTGCTAGAGTCAGGTGACATCCTGGGTCTTCAACCAAATATTACATGGACCAATACCCTGTACGAATCTCAATGGTGCGATGACGTAGTTGGAGTCGAGCACGTGAGAAACAACCATCCCGAGAGGCACTAAGGAATCCTCTCAAGTGGTCCAAGGAACTCATCAATGAGGTTAATGAAACCAGGATATAGGGACCTTGGGTTCTAACCTCTAGAATACATTGTTTTGTTGTCAATAGAGGGAGACATGCCCCTGGTCAAGAAAATGGTGTTTCCTTGACCAGAAGCGTGAGGGAGATAATCGAAATATGTGAGACAATATGCAAACTGACCCACTAAATTGGGGGGGGGAGGTAAGGAGTTGAACAAGGGTAGAGGGAGTGTAGTAGACTCAAAATTCCTTTGTTCAGAGTATGACGGTAGGGAGGACTAGGCAGCAAATGAAACTGACTCATGGGAAAGGGATCATAGCTATAATACTGGGAATGTCAATGCAAATGAGAAATACTTGGGGCAGGTAGACACTTTTGATATTGATGGGATCTAAGGAAGACACATTGCAGAGTACTCTGAACAAAGGTGACCCAAAGTGGGAATGCTACCAAACTGTTATCTGTGGGGTGGTGTCTAGAGACACTGTTGTGGTAAAATCTCATGGATTTTTGGAGAGCCTGAGAAAGTAAATGCTTGATGGTGCTTTCAATTATGGAGAGTCTGAAAGTATGAAGAATACTCCAGTGGGGGATCTTTTTCATTGGTAGTCTCCTCCACCCAAAAAAGGATAAAAGTATACACAGGAGAGCTCACCCATTCTTTAGGGGATGAGAGACTTCTTTACCATTGGTAGTCCAGTCAGGGCGGAAAAGGTTAAATTTATACTGACTGGATGATCATTCAGATAATTTTATGAGCATGAACAATACCAAGTTTGCTCAGCAATCTTTTCTTGATGAGAAGGATGGAAAAGAGCTTAACGAAAACCCATGGTGATATTTCTTATAAAGTTTGGCCCCTCTGTTCGAGAAAGCATAAAAGTATGCAGAGGAGGAAAGTATTGGCTTGAATGTGACAAGGTGGTCATTTTGATTTGATGGTCTACATAGTCTGAAAAAGGAGATAAATGAGATGATGTAGATGCCCTTTCCTATACTTTAACAAGTGGGAAAGGAAGCAACTATGCTCGGCAATATTTTCATTATTTTAGGAGTCAGAAAAGAACTTAAAAGAAACTCTAGTATGGTCAACCAAATGAGGAGGCACAGGTGGTGCCCCTATGTCGGGATAGTGTACAGTGGTCCAAAGGTCGTCCTTATAGTATCGATGGAGCAGGTCACTCTTAAACATACCAATACATGCATGGGATAGATCGCAACAGAGGCATGCAAGTCGGTGTGACAGAGGCACACAAACCGAGGTGGCTCTCGAATAGAGGTTAGGAGAGTCATATGTGAGTTGTGATCGACGCACTTGACTACATGTGATGTGAGTGCAAGTCCAGAGGGAGTTATATGCCAAATGCATGCAAAGGAAATGATCCATTCTCCAGACGATTGTCCAGAGATCTGCATAAGGTGCAATGGACGGATTAGATAGTTATATGCTAAAAATAAAAATGATGTGCCTTACGGGCAATGGCCTAAGAACCCGCATGAGTGGTGGTAAGAAAGTGTGATGCAAGTATAGGTCCAAAGAAACCTGTATCACCATGATGTGGCTTGTAAATCAAGGTAACTTCCATAAGTGGTCCCAAAAATTACTTTGTTAAGCATGAGATGATTGGTCTCATAGGGAGATAGAAATTTGAGCCCAGAGGTGTGAGAGGTGTCTCGAATAGGCTCTGGGTGACTTTGGATTAGTAGCTAATGGTGTTTCCCCTTATGTGTGGTAAAAAACATTGAAAAAAAAGGAAAAGACTATGTTACAAGCTGAACTGCTGTCACTTAAAGAGGTGACATTAGAGGGATAATGGTTTGGATTTCCAGGGGATCAGCGGTCATTCCTTGGTGTGACACAATGAACCCTAGGAGATGGACCGTTGGGACATAGAAAACACACTTGAAAGGGTTCAAGCGGATCCTATACTTACAACATAGTAAGAAGGTTTGTCACAAGTTGTCTATGTGTTATGCTTGCTTCCGTGACCACGCAATGAGGTTGTCAAGATAGACCAACATGATGTGGATGAGGTCGCAGAAGCAGTGTGTCATGGCACACTAGAAGGTGGCTCCAGTGTTCTTTAGACCAAAGGGCATTACTTAATAGGATAATGTTCCCCACGGGGTTGTGAATGCAGTATTGTAATGATCTTCTTTCCAGATCTAGATTTGGTTATATCCAAAAAATCTGTCCATGAAGGAAAAGACCTCATGTCCAACGCATGCATCGATAATTTGGTCGATGAAGGGTGTTGGGAAGTTGTCTTTGGGACATGCCCCATTGAGATTGTGGAAGACTGTGCAAATGTAGATGGTACCCTATTTTTTATTCATGAGAATAGGATTAGAAACCCAAGTGGTGTAGGTAATGGGGTAAATGAAGCCAGCTATGTGCAGCTTCTCTATCTTGGCTTTGACCGTGGCCACTTTGGAAGGATGAATCGGCCATTTCTTTTGATGTATGGCGGCCACATCGGACCATGTGTCGATGTGGTGTTCCATAATGGATGGATCCAACCTAGGCATTTCAGTGTAAGACTAGGCAAAGATGTCACAGAATTCTTGGAAGAGAGATTTGTAGGCAGCGACTTCTTCTGGGGAGTAGGATGCCCCCAACATGATTTCTTCAACAACCTCGAGGTTAGCTGAGATGTTGATTTTGATGGTTGGAAAGATATTGGCCATGTTCCCTTATTCAAAGGCATCTAGTGCTGGATTGGGTTTTTTGAACCAGTCGACTTTCCCATAAATGAAATCTGAGGTGGTTAAGGCTTCAAGTATCTCCTCATCATTGTGGAAGCAACGAAGAGACAGGTCTGATGGACCATCATTGGAGGTGAAGACAAGCAGGTCGATAGAATTGGACATCATGTAAATGGACATGGTGTTCGAAGAAGGAGGCGGGGGGGTGAACTTCTTCGATCAGGGTGATCTCAGATTCAAGGAAATGTTGATGAAGGTCAGCTAAATCCATTCAGAACTCGAGCAAGTATTGATAGTGGTGAGAATAGTGTCCATACATTCCACAAAGGGCACAAGCATGGTTTGTTCTCAATGACTTGTTTCTCACTATTGGCGTGCTTGGAAGTTCAACCACGAGGAGGTTTTCAGTTGTATCCATGGTGTCCAAATGCGTGTAGATCATTGGAATCTTAGGGTATTTCTAAGTTGGATGGCCCTGTTCTTCACAGACAGTGCAAGGTGGGATCTGTCGAGGTTCTGTGGTAGCTTTTGCATTCTTTCCCCTGGCCCTTTTTGGGTGGGGCAGTGCGGGTGCGGGTGCGGTGGTTGGTTTTTGTGGGCCGATTGGAGGATGAGACTCAATCACAATGGGTTGCATAGGGGTTAAGACTACCTAGGGAATTGGTGGTTGAGCTGGTGGATCAAGATACCACATAGGAATTCCCAATGTAAAGTTGGGTAGGTTTAGGGTGGCCATTGTTGGCTTGCTCATGACACCAAGAGGGGGGAAAAGGAAGGGAATTGTATGGACTAGGGAGGATAACAAATAACTACCTGATGGTTGTATGTGGGGTGAGGTTGTGGTTGTAGCTATGCATAATGTTGCAGTTGCGGATGGTGTTGCTGCTGCTATTGATGTTATGGCAATGGATGGTGTTGTGGTTGTTGTTGGGGCTATGGCTGCGGTTGTTGTTTGGGTGCAGCAGCGCTGGATGAGAGCATGCACAAGTCCACAATCTCATTTGGTGTCGGTGGTGGTGACACTAAGGGGAAAGGAGCCATCGTGGTGGTATTGGCAAACAACCCAAGGCCCACATTCAACAATGGGGAG
Source organism: Pseudotsuga menziesii (assembly GCA_001517045.1). Taxonomy (NCBI): domain Eukaryota; kingdom Viridiplantae; phylum Streptophyta; class Pinopsida; order Pinales; family Pinaceae; genus Pseudotsuga; species Pseudotsuga menziesii. The sequence goes on from LPNX010166158.1 coordinate 218,694, forward strand.
GCTAGTATGTTGTCAACCATGGTGTTGACCACAGGGATAACATTCGCATGTGTGGTCATTCATTGTGGATCAATGGTGTTGATCATAGGGATAACGTTGGTGGGTTCCGTTAGCCCTTGCGGATCATGATAAGTCAGTTGGTCAACCGTCACGATTTTCCCTTTATGGGGGAACATCATGAGATGGAAGACAATTGATGTGACAGTTCTCATGGAATACATATAAATTCTTCCGAGGAGAATGTTATAGTCCAATTGAGCATTGACAACCTCTATGTCAATCAGAACTATATTCCTGGCTAATGTGATGGGGACGTGGAAGAGGATTCCTTGGGCTTTAGTGGGATGGCCATCATAAGCTCGCAGAGTTTTAGAGGATGGTTGCAGAATTGGGGATCCAAGTTTCTACCAAACTAAGGTAGACATAATGCACATGGATGCCCCCTCATCCACTATGCACTGGTGCACAACCAAATTTTGGATAGACACCAGGATTTGAAAGGCAATTGTTGATGGCATTCATGGTTCTCCATTATCCGTGTCAAATGTGATCAACTTGGAGTCAGAGGGGTCTACGGCCCCAAGGGCAGCTAGTAAGGCTTTCCATTGCATTGGGAACATTTGAGTACCTCAAGAGCGGACATGGAAGTTGGTGTTTGGGCCAAATCATCCATGATGTTGTAGCTGACAGCAACTCTGGCCGTGGTGTTATTGACAACCCGGTGTATGGGGGGGCGCAAGAATGGAGGTAATTGAAGAGGTGCATTGATTATTTTAGATGTTGATGCCACTGATGTGTCAGCAGGTTTAGTGTTGGTTCTGTATTGATTTTGTCTAGTTTGTAGATTAACCTCTTCATTTGTCATAGCTAGTAGGTGGTGGACACCTATTTTTGCTATGGGAGGTGCCCTCGAAGCATTGGGATTGGGTTGGGGAGGGGGTGCGGTTGCCACCAATCCTTGGACTGGTAATGGGTTTTGAAGCACCATAGGAGGAGGTCCTTGTGGTGTTCGATTGGGTTGGGATTCATCTGTTGTGTTGGTGGCGTGTTGCATCTCATTCCTAATGGCCTGCTTGGCTCAGCCCATGAAGGGACACTCGAATGTGTAGTGCCCATAGACCTCATAGAGTGTGCATGGTTGGTTTGTACATAATGGGGCATTGCATCTCGGTGCATTTGGTCATGGAGGATTTTGGGCTGGCTATTTTTTTGCGGCAGTGTTGGAAGGATTTGGTTACTGACCGCCTCCCTACGGTTGATTATTGCCTTGGTTCTAGGGTCGATTATTCCTATATTTCCCTTGTTGATTATTGGGGGCTAGCTAGTTGGGACGGTTTTGTTGTGCAAACACCTATTCCAATGGATAGGATGGAGCAGGGGCGAGGGCTTGAACTACTTGCACCAGTGGTGCATAGTAGATTTGGGTGGGTGGCGGTGCCACAAACGTGGGCATTTTCCCCACGTATTGTTGTGTTGTCCAAGCCAAGCCCTGAACCTACTGCGGTGGCATAGGTTGTGCGTAAGAAGTTGTGGCTCTAGACTGTGACATCATTCTTTCATAGTCCAGAGTTTGGTTTTGGTAGGAAACACTAATAGTGTTGTTTGGTTGTGGTGGTATTGCAGGTGGTGTTGGACAATGCTATGGTTGGTGGGAGACCAAGCCTTTGATGCCATCTACAGCATGGGATGCCCCCGGTGCATCACAGTAGGTGGTACCCTTGCGGGGAGCATCTGGAATGACAGTGTAAAGGTACCTAGACTATGCATAAATCATATCAAACTACTGGCATTTCAAGATGGATTCTTCTTCGGATTGGGGACGTTCGGATACGACGTCATTTTCTATAGGTGGGAGCAAGGTTTTGGGGAACCAATCCAGGAATATCTTGTCATCAAGTTGGATCTTACACAGACTACAACGTCACTGCCACTCATGGATGTGGTCAGTTATATGGGTCACAGTATTTTGGCAGCAAGATAACAAGATCTCCACCCCTTGGTTGTAACTGACAGGGAGTTGGAAATATTACAGGAACATGAAAGCCACGGAGTTGAAATCTGGGTACTTAGCTTGTGGTAGCTCAATGTACCACTTGGCTATAGCACTTGTGAGGGTGCGTTGGAATAGTATTAGCCTGATTGAATCATCTACAATGCAGTTTGATGAGCACCATAGATGAAACGTCATTATGTGGTTTTGGGGGCACTCCCCTACCTTCCCTTCAAAATTGGGAATGTCTGAGGGAAGTTTGGTTGGCATGGGAGGCCAAAATGTTTGGTGGTAGATAGGGTCATTTGTTAACCGAGCCAAATAAGGCAAGTTGAGACATGCCATAAAAGGCAGGTTTGACCCCAGGTTGATGTGAGATGGTGCAGCCATGGTGTTGGGGTTTGTAGGTGCATAATGCATCTGCATTGCTATGGGTACTTGTGGCACCATCGCGGATGGGATAGTGCCCCCAAGTGTGGTTGGAGGAACAGTGTGGGTGGAAGGGCCACTACCCCCATGTGTGATAGGAGGGGTAGTGTAGGTGGAAGGGCTAATGCCCCCATGTGTGACAGGAGGGGCAGTGTATGTGGAAGGGCCATTGCCCCCATGTGTTGCAGGTGGGACAGCTTGAGTGGTCACTATGGGTGGTGGCAGCTGACTGATGATAGTTTGCATGATCATGTTGGGGCCACCTGCAGGGTTGTTGGTGATATTTTGTGGTGTAGACATGGGTCCACTAGCTATTTCTATGCCGAAAAATGGATCTGGGTTTGCACTAGCCATGGGGCTTGATGGTGTAGTGTCCAGGTCAGGTTCAGACTAATATGGGTCTGAATCTGAATCAAATTTTGTGTGGCCTTCTGATGGTGTGGGAGGTCATCAAGAATGGTCTCGACGATGTTGGTTCAATGAATCGAATTGTAGTGGTTCACCTCTTAGGTGTGAGGAAGAGCGTGAGGGATCAATTGTTTTAAATATGTGTATCAAACTGGTGGAAATGATTTTTTGGACCCCGGTTTAAATGGCTTCCTATTGGCTGTAGGTGGTCACTTGGCCACCAATACTTCCAGAAGACAACGCTTGTATTTTTCCTCGTGGGCGTTCTACTCAATTGGTGGGGGTCATTGCCCATTTTGCTTGGCAATTCCTCTCAATGGCTAGCTACTTTGGGGTTCCCATGGTACTCCTCACAATGAGTTCTGGGTTGAGCCCAAGTACTTCCCATGGTTGAGGTAGTCAGGGACTTATGTCCTCAAAGACTATAGATTTTTAACTTAGTTTAAATTTGTAAATTTTAGTGGCTCTCTCAGCGTCATGAACTGAGTTTGGTTGATTTACATGGTATGATGTGTATGTATTTTTGTTTTTTTGTTATCTGGTGGCTGCAAATGGTTTATGAATATTCTGTAGAGTTCATATCATTATGGATGGAAGCAATAAATAAACAGAAATTTTGTAGACATATACAATTTTTTATCCTGAATTGTGATAGCCTGACTAGGTGACTACCTTACACCTATATTCTTCTTCAACCAGGAGAAGGTGTTGGGATCTCAACACAATGGGACTAAGCCCATCCATAGATCCATAAGTCACCTTCTAGATGCAAGGTTGGTCAATAGGGAGGACACTGAGCACCATGAGAATCCCTCCTTCTCTACCCCCTCTACCTTCCAAATCACCCATTTTTAGTGGTTTTGAACAATATTGGGTGAAGTTCCTATTACTATATGAGCTATTCCCTTGGTCTTATCCCAGAATACCCCAAAGGGTGATGACTGGGTAGAGGAGGAAGGGTTAAGCATTATTGTTGATTTTAAGTGAGTTTTAGTCAAACTATATTCATAAACCCATTAAATATTTAATTTACACTTTGTTCTGTACATGAAATTATCATTAACATAAACAAAAATAGAAATAAAACAATTCTGCTAGACAAAGGCAGCTAAGCCACACTGACAGTCCCAATAAAAGCAAACAGTGAAGCCCAAAAATGGGTCGCGCACCTATAAATGACCTATTTTTGGGAAATGGATTGTGATCAAACCGTGAGGAATTACCTCAAACGGTTGAAAACCCACTTTGAAAACGGCCTCTTTTACCCCTAACCATGGGAATATTCACAAATGGATCAACTATTTAGCCAAAAAAATGAGCCCGAACACAGGTGCATTTACAGAAATTTGGTTCGACTGTTTTTGCACAGTTGAGCAATTTGCAACTCACATAACAACCAACAATAACTGGTACTGTGGTAGAGACAATAACAAAAATGAAATACAAATGTAAATAAACCTAAATAAGAAAATTATATTAAACAAAACCCAGGGATCTAGTGGGATTGACTTGGTATGGTCGCCAGTTCTATAGCGGGGATTTCTCCCTTGCTACAGGGCAGGAATGGCTACCTTCTGTCTATAGGATGAAAGGGTAAGTTCCTAGGAGTGAAATGTAGTAAAAAAAAATAGAAATCAAAGTAGAACAAAAAGAAGAGAAATTGCTGGAAACCCCTCTACAAACACTGTTAGGGTCTACCTCCAGCTACCTGCAAACAACATGTTAGAAAACAAAAATACCTGCAAAACAAGTTAGGCAACAAACCTGCAAATAAACCATGGATTAGAAATCAAATGACCTACTAAAAAAATATAGAAAATGACAATCTATACCTTCTCTTTGGATGGAATGGGCCACCATGCCCTATCTTGGAGAAGCACCTCTCTTAGATGGGGGAGCTATGGCTCAATGGAGGATGGAGGAGAGGGAGTGTGGGTGGCTTGAGAGACAAAGGTTCTCAAGGCATCCACAGGTAGCATAATAGTATGCAAGGGATAAGTGATTTGAGATTGACCCCCACCCCTCTATTTATATCATTTTTGGGGTTTTTTAGGGTTTTAAGCCCCTGGTTGGGGCTTTAGCCCCTTTTTTGGGATTTTAGCCCCTTCCACCCTATCTTTAGCTCCTTTTGGAGTTTTAAGCTCATTTGAGGGGTTTATCTCCTTTTTGGAGGCTTTAGCCCCTATGAGATCTATTTTTGCTCTTTTTAGGGGATTTTAAGCCCCTTTGCTCATTCTTAGGCCTTTTGGAGGGTGTGGGGGTCCAATGGAGTGAAATGAGGGTCGTGCATGGGTGTCCTTGGGTGGTGTAGGCCATGTAGAGCTGAGTGATGGATTTTTTGGGTTAAAAAACACACCCACAATACTATATCTAAAGGACCACCTCCACAGGAATCATCACCTCCAACACATGCCCCTAGCAAAGGTAAAACTCAAACTTAGAAAGACACCCTCATTCCTAAGCCATAATACAATTTGGCCAAGGATATAAAAAGGGACAAGGCAAACATATCTTTATTTGACCTTCTCAAAATCCCTTACATAAGGGATTCCTTTCCCAAAAGAATGATCATAAAGAAACCTCGAGAATCTCAGAACAACAATCTTGACTCTACTCCCCCACCAAACCACCCAAAACCTGAAAGCAAGGGCACTCCACCCTTCTTACTTACTTTTGAAATCTTTAACAAGAATATCCATAAGTAGATGGTAGAATCGGGTGATTCATCTACTGTCATGCCTCTTTCTATGTGGAAAAAGTTGAATGCTACATGGGAAACCTATCCTATTTAAATTGTGCAATTAGATAGGTCAAAGGTTAAAGTTGTAGGAAGACTGAGGAATGTTCTTCTCAGATTATCTGCAGATACCTGAATTCATCAAACTATTGATATTGTGATTGCAAATATCATAGAGATTTACAGTATGTGGTTGAGTTGATACCAGTCAGAAAAACTAAAAGGTTACTTTGCTACTGATTGGTCTCACTTGCGGTTACCCCTTAACAGGCGACCTAACAAACTCAAAGTTGATAGAGAACCATTCATGAAACAAATTGTAACTGATCTCGATGGTTCCAATGAATTTGTCTCCCTTTTTTATAATCAAATTGAACATTTTACATTTGATACATTTTTTGGAGACCTACCTACTAATGTTTCGCCAGCAGAGAATGTGCAGAACCAATTTCAGATTACTCATCTCACTTCTGTGCCATTCTCCAATACTATTGTACATAATGTTTATAATGTAAATACTAACTTCAGAATTGATCCTGTTCTATAGACATTGTTTTTTGATGGCTCTAGATCTAAGGATGGAGCAGGAGCAGGATGTATCCTTATTGATCCCAAGGGGATCAAAATAATGATCGTGTGCAGATTGTAGTTTGAATGTACTAACAACGTAGCTGAGTATGAGGCATTATTCCAAGGACTCAGGAAAGCTATTGATATGGGGGTGAGAGAAATCGAATGCGTAGGAGTCTCTAAGATCATAGTAAAATAGGTACGGAATCAAATACATTGTTTGTCTCCACACTTAGTCAATTATCAAATACTAACTAGAGATATGACTAATTCCTCTTTAGAATTTAATATCAAATCCATTCCTTGATCACAGAACTTTGACGTTGATTCGCTAGCCAATACTGCATCTAGAATAATCCCACTCGAAGGTTTGTCTCCACAAACTTTCTCTATCGAATTGATGTACAGACCCTATATACCAAACAATGTCACAAGTTGGAAAGTGTTTGATGATGACCAGCAAATACTAGACTTCCTTTCAGCCCAGAATAACTTCGAAGGTATGGCTATTGATGAAGCTGATCATGAAAAAAATCTATCTGACCCTTCCAATATCATCCCCAAGTCCGTCATTAGTTTAGAGAAGTCTTACGACTTACCAGATAAATTTAGACAGACCACCAACTGTAAGAATCAGAGCTCAAGTCTAAATTACATAATAGTTAATCTAGGAACAGAGCAAGAACCTTGCTTAATCAATCTCAAAATTCATTGTTCCCATGATGAAAGAAGGATTTTTGTTAAACTATGCAGGGAATTTAAAAATGTTTTTTCCTAGACATACAATGAACTCAATACTTTCGACACTAATGTCATGCACCATAACATCCTGATGAAACCTGAGGTAAAACCATATCAACAGAAACTAAGGAAAATGCACCCCAGTTTAGATCCTTTTGTCAAAAAAGAACTTGATAAGCTACTCTCAGCTAGGATTATATTTCTCATAAGACGCATGGAGTGGATCGCTAACTTAGTACCTGCTAGAAAGAAGAATGGGGAAATCAAACTCTGCGTAGATTTCAGAAACATGAATTAGGCCTCCAAAAAATACAATTACCCTATTCCTCCAATGGATCTAATTTTGCAGAAAGTGGTTGTATCTGAGATGTTCTTGCTGTTAGATGGTTTTTCAGGTTACAACCAAGTCCTAGTTGCTACAGACGATCAACTTAAAACATCCTTCTGGACTCCTTGGGGAACATTCACATACAAACGAATGTCTTTTGGGCTATTCAACGTAGGAGCCACGTTCCAGAGAGTTATGGACATCGATTTCAGGGGCTTGATCCATAATTCTATCATTGTATACTTAGATGATGTAACCATTTACTCTAAAAAATGACAAAATCATTTATCTGCTTTGAAACAGGTATTCAAAAGATACAAAAAATTCAGGATTTCCCTCAATCCCAAGAATTCCATCTTTGCAGTGACAAAAGGTAAGTTGCTGGGTTTCTGTGGAAATTGAACCCAAGTGATAGAACAATTGCACTCACAAAATTGCTAATCAAACATGCAAATTTACACACAAAGGAGACTGAAATTGGAGCATAACACTAATATGTATTGAATAAGTGTACAATATCCAACCTTATGAAGTAATAGGCTGCTAAAATATATAATTACATTAGATATTCAAATGCATAAGGATTCCATTTGAAATAGTAAAAAAGTAGGCTTACTAAATCTAGTCAAATCCCCCATAGGTGCATAAAGCAGTTTCCAAATCCACTTAGAGGCTCACAAATTGGCAATGTCAAGTAGGAAAGCTAATAAGGGATGGAAATACAACTCATACATTCTTTGATTAGGAGAAAAATATGGAGAATGATGACGGAAAAAAATAAGTCAACTACACCTAGTCTTACTTTCCCTTTTGCCATAAATCTCAATAAAGCAGGAAACTTAGCAGAAAATGCAAATATGCACTAGGGAGGATCTGGACTAAAGTAGACATGCTAAATATGGTTTCCATGAGTTTTCCTAATTTCTCCATAACTCATTTTTAGCACGTTTTACTTCTAGGACATGTGGAAGACAACTTGCATAGAGTGGAATATAGGAAACTAGGAAAATAAGACAAAAATGGATTAATTAATGTCTAAGGTAGCTAACTATGGATTAGACACAAAACATTGAGGCTGCTGCATGTAAATCTCTTTAGTAATATCTCCATTTAGGAAATCACACTTCACATCCATGTGATGTACCTCCCACTGCTTCGAAGCTGCAATGGCTAAGGCTAGCCTTATGGAGTCCATCTTTTCCACTGGTGCAAAGGTTTCATTGTAGTCAATACCATGTACCTGTGAGTATCCCTTGTCTACAAATATTTCCTTGTATTTCAAAGGTTAACCATCAGCAGCAAACCTATTTTTGAAAACCCACTTACTAGCTTCCTCCTTGGGGTAAGATCAACCAGTTCCCAAGTGTTGTTCTTCTGGAGTGAGTTGAATTCTTATTTCATGGCTGTTTTCCATATTGGATCATGTGTTGCATCTTCATATGTCAATGGGTCTGATTCAACCATCAGATAGCACTTATCTATAAACAAAGGGTCTTTCATACACAAGGAACTCTCAAACTGAGATCTAGTCCTCCTAGGATCACTAGGATTTCCAGCTAGTTCCCCAGCTGCATGAATGGTATTTGCTGCCCATTTTGGTCTTGTAGGACTGTCAAGATCTGCAATCAAATCATCATTATCATACATATCATAACCAGCAAACTCATTTGTCTCTTCACTTACATTCAATGGTTCTAGTGGTGAAGAAGACTCTTTAACTTCAACTGGTGCTAAAGGCTCTTCTTGGAGCTGAACACTCCTTTCAATGAAGGATTTGTTTGTGCTCAAGTTGATCAGCTTGTACCCTTTTGAATCTTCAGAATACCCAACAAATAGGCACTCTTGGCTTTGGGGATGCAAATCCTTTCTCTTTTCAGTTGGAATTCTAACCCAAGCCTTTGAGCCAAAAATCCTAAAATCGGTCACATCTTGCTTGTGCCCACTCCAAGATTCAAAAGGAGTCATACCATCAAGATGTTTATGATGCACCCTATTTTGGATATAGGATGCATAGTTTATAGCCTCATCCCAAAACTTTGGTGGAAAATTCTTAGCCTCCATCATACAGGTTTCCATTTTGCTATCGTGTGTAAGGGATTGAATGCTGCATTTGAATACCTACATATTTACAATATTGAATGAAATCATACTTGACATACTCACCACCATTTTCAGATCTGAGGATCATGAGTCTCCTCCCATACTAGTTTTCAACCAAGGCCTTAAAGACTTTGAAGAGGTCAAAAACTTCAGACTTATGCTTTAGGAAGTAAACCCAACAATACCTGGAAAAGTAATCTATGAAGGTCAATGAATATTTGGCTTGACTCATTGACATATGAGGAAATGGACCAGCAACATCATTGTGTATCAACTTAAGAGGTGCAGAGGTTCTCTCATGACTAGCTCTCTTAAATTTATGCTTTGGGTGTTTTCCTAGGATACAACCTTGACAAACTCCCTTGGAAAACTTAATCTTTGGTAACCCTATGACCATTTATTTTTCACTTAGATCAGAAAGATACTTATAGTTAAGATGGCAAAATATTTCATGCCAAATATTGCTTGCCTCATTAGCATGAATCAGAAGAGCAGAGGGGTTTGAGTAGGGTAGAAAATGTGAAAAAATGTATACCTTTGAAGTGTGATCTACAACTCCTTTTGCAATGAATTTACCATTCAAGATCTCTATGATCTCAACATCATCAGGGGAGAATATGACCTTATTTGGAGACCTTGTGTGAGTCATCTAATACACTCTCAAGAGGTTAGAGGCAAGACCTGGAACATACAATACATTACTAAACTTACCATGGTCAATATCAATCCTTCCTTTCCCCAAACTGTTAGTAGAGAGTTGTCTCCCAGCACTATTGCTGGACCTTTCGACATGTCAAGAGAGGAGAATACCTCCTTGGTCGAAACTATATGTCTTGAAGCTACAGAGTCTATGATGAAGCTAGGTGAGCTTGATGTGCCAGCAACCAAAGCATGTACTCTTTCTCTATCCTCTGAATTTGATCCTCCTTCCCCCTTCTTTGAGCAATCAGGAAGGGAGATGTTATTATTCTCTAGGATTTGGGTCAACATGTCAATTTTCTTCTTCATGCAGGAGCTTTTAGGATGATATCCCTTACTGCAGTATGCGCACTTACTCATTTCTCCTTTGTTCTTCTTCTTCTGGAAGTTCTTCTTGGAGCCTTGGGGCTCCTATTGAGACTTGTTTTTGTCTCTCTTTTGCTCAGGTGGCTTCTTATATTTCTTCTTGCCTTTTGAATCCACCCTCGAATCTCCAGCAACCAAAGCTTGGTCTTTGCAAGTTTTGATGGTGCCCATCATCACCAATTTATCTTGTTCTTGTGTGAGGGATTCCATGAAATCTACAAGCTTAGGAATCTTCTAGGATCGAGCTATCAACTTTGTGGCATGGAAGTTAAAAAAAAACACTGAATAGTGAGGGCCAAGCTTCAATAGTATGGCCAAAACTAGTTGCTCTTCCTTCTTTTCAATTCCACACTGTTTTAGCTGCAAAACAAGGGCTTTAAACTTGGAAAAATAGAGTTGTAGGGATTTGAAGTTGCTAGGACTCAAACAGATCAAGTCATTCTCAATTTGATGTCCTCTCATCTCATCTATATTACCAAAAATATCTACAATATTCTCCTATACTTCATTAGGTGATTTCAATCCATCAAGATGGAAGAGGGGGTCTCTTGATATGCTCAGACACAAAAGACCATAGGCCTCATCCCTCCTGTTGTGCCATTTAATTTTATCTGTAGATTCATTGGGATCCACCTCAGTTTCCATAGTCACCATATAGATACCTTTCTCTCTCAAAAATATCTCCATCTCTTCTTTCCATTCAAATAAATTTAATGGAGTCAAGATGATCTTCTGAGATTGATCCATGGCTCAGAAATTGTGCCCTTCAGTTAGTAGAATATGCTCCCAGTCAAGATGTCGAACCTGTAATAGCAATATGGAAGGACAGAAATCAATCTACAAATTCTCTAATACCATGTGTAAATTGAACCCAAGTGATAGAAAAATTGCACTCACAAAATTTCTAATCAAACATGCAAATTTACACACAAAGGAGACTGAAATTGGAGCATAACACTAATCTGTATTGAATAAGTGTACAATATCCAACATTATGAATTAATAGGTTGCTGAAATATATAATTACATGAGATATTTGAATGCATAAGGATGCCATTCAAAATAGTCAAAAAGTAGGGTTACTAAATCTAGTCAAATCCCCCATAGGTTCATAAAGCAGTTTCCAAATCCACTTAGAGGCTCACGAATTGGAAAATTCAAGTAGGAAAGATAATAAGGGATGGAAATAAAACTCATACATTCCTTTATTAGGAGAAAAGGATAGAGGATGATGAGGGAAAAAAACAAGTCAAGTACACCTAGTCTTACTTTCCCTTTTGCCATAAATCTAAATAAAGCAGGCAACTTAGTAGAAAAAGTAGATATGTACTAGGGAGGATCTAGAATAAATAAAACATGCTAAATATGGTTTCCAAGAGGTTTCCCAAGCACTCCATGACTCATTTTTAGCAAGTTTGACTTCTAGGACATGTGGAAGACAACGTGCATAGAGTGGAATATAGGAAACTAGGCAAATAAGACAAAAATTGATTAATTAATGTCTAAGGTAGCTAACTATGGGTTGATTCTTATTACAGTTTCATCGTCTCAAAGGAAGGTATGATCATTGATTTAGAACACGCTGAAGAAATCTCCAAGATCAGCCTCCCTAACTCCCGAAAGGCAATGCAGTCATTCTTGGGTAAGATAAATTTCATCCATAGATTTGTTCCAAAATTTGCCTAAGCTGTTAAACCCATGCAATTTTTAGTTAAAAAGGATGTACTATTTAAGTGGTCCAATGAACAGAAGAATGCGTTACTGAAATCAGGAAATCCATAGTAGAAGCACCTACTCTTATGTCTCCAGATTTCAGTAAAGATTTCATACTTTACACTTTTGCTACTGACTTTTCTTATGTAGCTGTCCTAACATAGAAAAATCATGAGGACGCTAAGATCCCCATTTCTTTCATGAGTTTGACATTTAAAGGAGTTGAACTCAAGTATTCCCAAGTTGATAAATAGGCCTACATGGTGTATAATTCAGTAAAACATTACAATCCTTATCTTTTGAAGTCAAGGACAAAGGTGATTGTCCCGTATGCGGCCATTCATAACGTCCTCATCCAAAGGGAGTTGGGATAAAAAATAGCTAACTAGATGATGGCCTTATAAGAATATGATCTGGAGATCAAATCGACAAAGATAGTCAGGGGACAAGGGTTGTGTCAACTCATGTCCTAGTCAAAAGATCCTAATTATCAGCACATTGATTGCAAAAAAGAAGAAACTATACCTACATGTTTTGTTAACACACTCAAAACAGTGACATCTAAATGGTATGATCACATTAAGTTCTTTCTTTATAATGAGTTTGCTCTTGAAACCCTTGATCCTAAGAAACATAGAGCATTAAGGATAAAATCAGCCCCTTATCATCTTATTGATAATATTCTGTTTAGAAAGAATTATGATGGAATTTTTCTTAGATGCCTGGAAAAGGACCCGACTGATGAGTTCCTATTTCAATTTCGTGCAGGGCTTGCGGGTGGTCATTTCTCAAGTGATACAATGGCTCACAAAATCATTCAGGAAGGATACTATTAGCCCACCCTATTTAGAGATGCCCATGCATAGGTCAGAAGATGTGAGCATTACTAAAAGTGTGATGGAAAAGTCAAGAAACCTACCTTCCCTTTGCAGCTAGTAGCAATCCAGTTCCAATTTCAGTAGTGGGGATTCGATTTCATTGGACCTATCAACCCTGTATCTTCTTTACATTTTGACAGCCATTGATTATTTCACCAGGTGGGTTGAAGCAGTCCCTCTAAGACTGTGTAACACAAACCATGTAATTTTCTTTCTTGAAAACCAGATAGTCACCAGGTTTGGCACCTCCGAGTTTCACATTTTTGACAATGCATCATAATTCCAATTCATTGAGCTAACTAGATACGCCCTTGAAAAGGGGATCAAGCTTAAATTTTATACCAATTACTATCCTCAAGGCAATGGTCTTGTAGAATCTTCCAACTAAAACTTGACAAACATCCTTAAAAAGACAGTGGCTTCACATCACAAAAATTGGCATACCCAACTCTATAATTATGTTTGGGCAAATCGAATCACTCCAAAGGAATCCATTGGTAACTCCCCTTATTTCCTAGTTTATGGCAAGGAAGCAGTCCTACCAGCTAATATCACCATCCCTTCATTGCAGTTGGCCCAATCCATCCAAGAGAATGATTCTTCTCCATTACAGCAGAGGATTGATTCTATTCTCAATCTAGAGAAAGATAGGGAAAGAACCAAGAACAAATTCTATCAACACCAATAGTTGATGAAAAAATGGTTCGACGAAAAGTCCTCCTCTGATAGAGACTTTTTGGAGGGATATTTAGCAACACAAGCAACACAATGACAAGCAACACAAAGACAACAAGGATTATACCAAGTTCCAACACCTTTGGCTAGGACTATTCATTGTTATAGAAAGATTGGTCCTAGTATTGTTCGGTTACAAACACTAGAAGGAGTCGTTGACACCTATCCAGTGAATGTTTTCTTACTTAAAAAGTATTTCATTTGAAAAGATTCTTCAAACCTGTACATAGGCTTGGTGTGTTACTTTTCTTTCTATTTCCTGAGTGTTTGCTTGATACTAGTAGACTTTTTGGAAATCTCTACACATCTGGAAATGACGAGAAATCAATCTTTCTCAATATTCAACACTCTTAACCTTAAGCAAATCATTAGTTTCCATCTTAGCTAAATTTTATCATGATCTGTTATATGTAAATTATAACCAATGATTACAAAATTTTGGATTAATTTGCTCTCATCCAGGTCAGTATATCCTATCTGCTTTACTCTTGTGATAAAGGTCATGGAAGAAGAGGTTCGTCTTGTCTAAGGTCTCATTAGAGCACTACAACATACCTTTATAACCTGGTCAGTCTTACTCTTTTGGAATTCAATCATGGCCATATAATTTTATTATGTGGGTTGCAAGATGGGGGGTCTCATCATGAGCCATCTCATTAGGTTCACAGATGCTTAATGGAATGACATCTTTTCCATATGATTTGGAGAGGTGGCTTCCAGTTTTCTGGAATATGGGAGATCCTATCATAGGTTGACTCATTCATGATATGCATAGCATCTGTGAGTAACACTGCCATTATGTGGACACCAAGCCATGGCAGTGTCTTGCAATCCATATACAAATAAAACCCTAGTCGTTCACAAAACAAGATTATTGTACATAAGGATGAGGGGGTCCTATCTAAGTCCAACCTTACTATGATCATGGACTGAAATTATCACTAGATGGTTCCCAAGCCATGATAATTGCTTTCAGGCATATAGCTGGAAGACAAGAGGTCTCCTTACTGAGCCGGCTTGTTCAGTTTCCAGGTCAAGTTTGTGAATGGCACTGATCACCAAAACATGGGGCAGTGGTCCTATGTTAATAGAAGAAATGAATGATGGTTTCAGTGGCCTATGTGTGAAGATCCAAAAATTTTAAGGTCTGGTCCCAGGTTCAACCTCAACTGCATGCCTATGTCATCATGAGGCCAAGTGATCCTTATCCTCCATGACATCTGAATGAGAGTTGCATTATCTTTAAAATGACCATGGATGGAAATGCAATAGTCACTCTTTGGTAATTCTTTGCTGGTTGCATTCTTATATTATCATTTTCTATAGTCCCAAGTTGATCATTTGTCTACTGAGAGGTTTGTTTGGAAAAGCTTATTATTTTTCAGAAATAATTGGTTCTTCCAGTCAGTCACCATTTGTTGTAGGTACAACAGATCCCATGTTATTCTCACACAGGAGCCCAATTTCACATGCAAAGGTAACTTAGTAGAATCCTTTTTCCATTTCTTGGGTTCTATTACATTTTCTTGACTTCTGGGATTTTCTAACTAAATCAAAATTTCCAAAATCCATACTTGATCTGTGTGTTTTCTTTAAGATGTGGAAAGCTAGTTTTGTTTGGTGTTGTTTTTTGATTCTGCATCCCGCATCCCGCAAAATGCAGAATGTGGGATGTGGGATAATTTTCGATGGATATGCTTTGGTCAACCCGCATCCCGCATAAGTGTAGAATGTGAGGTGTGAGGTGTTGTTTGTTATGTCATTTAGTTTGCGTGTTTATGCAACCCACATCCTACAAAGTGCGGAATATGGGATGCTGATAGGTTTGAATAAAGCTTTTTTTTGTGATTCTGCACCCTGCATCCCACAAATTTGGATTTTTTGATCTAATTCCGCATCCCACAAAGTCTAATCTTGACCATTGTTTTCATCCTCATCCTATGGTCTGAATTATTTCCCATGAATTATATATATGTCGCTTTTAATCATGATTTCTTCACTATTTTTACCACTGTAACTTGCTATGCTGCGTGAATTTACCTTGAGGTTTTTACCAAGCAATTTTTCCATTATTCACTATGGTTTTAGGTTTGTTTTCGAGTCACCTTTTCAAATTTGAATTGCTTACTGTTGTTCCTATATAAATTGGTTTTGATTTCTGGTTTATGCATCCAACAGAATAGGTCAACCTCCAAAACAACTCGAATCACCCGATGCAAAAACCACCAGAAAGACATGCTAACCAAAGACCCAAATTTTGGTGTCTTCTCTGATACCAGTGGCCGGGTTAGCGAAACCTACCAGTTAGATTGGTCATGAATCTACTCCATTTTTTACATCAATGACCTTTCGAACTTTCAAGATGACAAACATATTTACAAAATAATTAGGGATTCCGGCATCCACATGATTGCTGTGAGACCTGTTGTTCTCCCTTACAATGGCAAAGTCAGATGGATTATTGACCATGCCAATCCAAAAAACCATCCTTTTAATACTAGTACTGGATCGATACTTGCTAATTTTCATTCTGAGACTTTTGTAAAGATTTATGCTCTAAAACTTTTCAGGAAGCTCCTTAATGTCGATTTTGTTAAGGATGCTAAGTCTAGGTAAAATTTTGACCAAATGCTAAAGTCCTAGATGGCCGAACCACGTAAATTTTCTCAAAGGAAAGATGAACTCTACCCTATTGAATGGTTCAAGGAACCCTATTCCCTACTTGTAGCAATGTTGTACAGGCTCTATGGCCCCCCTAATTGTTGCTACTTTAAGGAAGAATGGGCTCTGATTTCCCATCATGTAATAACCACAAGCAAATCCCTCCCATGGGCTTCAATTTTGTCTTTAGAACTCAAAAAAACCATACAAGAATTTCAGAAAGCTACCGCTAGGAAGAAACCCAACTTCTTCTTCTCTTCCTACATTGTGGACATTTTTTGTGCTGAGTTCTGTTATCCAAATATGGGATGGAAATGGGTACTACTAGCCACACCTGTGCACATTTACCATTCAGAGCTGTGGGATACCAATTATGTGACTAGATTCTATGACATTTGTGAGAGCTTCCTTGGTCAGGTCTACTTCATAATTTTCAACAAGGAAGCTCCTGCATTCTCCCCTAAACCAAAAACCCTTATAGCCACAACGGGGAATTAGTATGTTGATGAGTCATTCACTTACATCAGAGTCTTTAGAAGCAATGCTACTCATATGCTACCAAAGGGCGTGCCTGACAACTTAGTTCTTGAAGAAATATCATTTCAAATAGTCACTGAGGGAATATATAAGAAGTGTGCAACGCCCAAAAGGAAAGTCTGGCCCAAATTTCCTCTAACTCTAGGATCCTTGAGTATACCAACCTCTACATGGGCATTAGAACTCAGTGACCACATAGTGTCACTCAAGCTTGGTTTTTCCAGTAAGAGAAAGCATGATCCCAAGGGGATTGTTGATTTTCACCTTAAGCAGAATCACTTCAAAGCTGGGTACACTCATATAGAAGCCCCAGATGAATTCATCTATCAGGGGGTTGATACTTTCTCTAAAGTTCTGGAAAGGGCTAAAGGTTAAGAAGAACAAGGTCAAATCCTACTATACCAAAATGAAATCAAGGACAAGGTCTGACAATACAGGGCTATGGAATTAGACATTCAAGAAAAGATGGTGAAAGAAAGAGAAGCTAAGGAGGCTCAAGTAGCCAAAGATACACCCATAGAAACTAGTTCAACTACAAGAAAAGGGAAAGGCCCCATGGCAGAAATACCACAGGCATCTATTGATCAGCAAGTAAAAGCCTATTTACATACTTCAAAGCAGATCAAACTAAAGCTGAGCAGGATGACTTCAATATTGGACACTCAAGAAATTACAACTTCTCAACTCGTTGAAGCTACTCAGGTGACTATTGTTGTTGACAAAGCTCAACTTGAACAGACCTAGATTGAGGAGAATCCATTCAAAAATTTGAAGGTTCAAGTTTCATCCATCCCCACTTCTACTACAGATTTGACCCATTCATAGGACAAGTATGAAAGGATATCCCTTGTGCCTGTCACTGTGGAAACTAGGAATGGTAATGATTTACAGGAATTTATGAATTTGTTTAATGGAAGAAATGGTAAATCCTCATCAGCTCTCCCACAATCACAACCCTCTTTTCAGCCTAGCCGATCATCTTCTTCCTTACTCCTCTCATCAATCATAGCCTTATCTTCCTTGTCTACTGGTTCTACTATGAAACCCTTTATGAATCAATTATATCAATATGCCACATGTCTACCCGATTCCATTTTACCTGCTTCTTTACAAATGCTCATTTCATCTTCCACTATACCTATAGCTTTAAAAGTTCCCATGCATATTCCTTCTTTTGGTTCAATACCATCTCCTACTCATGAGAAAACCTCAACACTATCACGATCATCACTTGGAGCCACCACCTTGCAAGTTTCATCCATTGAAACTTCTATTCCTGATATTTCTTCAACCCCTCAAGTACCTCTTACCCATAGTAGTGCTTTCTCTGCACTCACTTCTCATATTACTATGTCAATGCCCTCTCATATTATGACTCAAACCTCCTCTATGATATCTACAGGTATGAATGTACTGCCCATTGATGAGATGAGAGATGAGTTTAATGAAGACTTTGTAATATCCCTGGGTGAGTATCGTTATAGCAAAGCTGATATATCAGTGGTGAAGAAGGGAAAGAAAAGAAGTAGAGATCAGAGTAATGTGGATACATCTCTTTAAAATGATATTGTATGGACTTAACCATCAGGTGATCCACAGGTGGATGCTACTAATGCTGCATCTGTTTTAGGGGATTTTACAGGAGCTAAATTTGATG
Source organism: Pseudotsuga menziesii (assembly GCA_001517045.1). Lineage (NCBI taxonomy): Eukaryota > Viridiplantae > Streptophyta > Pinopsida > Pinales > Pinaceae > Pseudotsuga > Pseudotsuga menziesii. The sequence continues at coordinate 237,243 of LPNX010166158.1, forward strand.
TTGTCAATACTCTGAACAGAGAATTCGATAAGCAGAAGGCAAAAATTGTCAGATTAAAGGAGGAGCTGGAACAGGTCAAACAACGACATGAGGACACGTATGATGAATTACAAGTGAGGAATGTTGCTCTTCAGGATGAGTTATAGAGATAAAAGATAACCAATTCTACATTGGTACAGAAAATAACTTTGTTGGAAAAACAATATGAAGATGCAACTGGAAGTGAAACTTCATCTTCGTTTTCAAAATTTTCTCTGGAGGAGTTCAAGGAGGTAGATTTTTGGACCAATACGGAGCACCATGATTTAGTCAGTGAGTTTTTTAAAACCTTGAATAACATTTTTGAAACTCATGAGACTTTTGATAAAATGTGTGTTGTTTTAGAAGATCTGATTGAAAAAAGGAAACAAGCTTCAAAATCTTATGATGAAGTTACAGACTAGCAAGGGTAAATGAAAGATAAGCCAGAAAATGTAATTATTTTCACTAACTTCTAGTTTAAGAATATTATAACTATCTTAAGAGCCTGGGAGGATTTAGATGAAACTATTTCCAAAGCCATAAAGAAAGCACAGGACATTTGTAGCATAAGGTGGTATGTTGCAGACAATCTCATTGATGAATTATCTTTTCCTGCAATGGTACTCATTAACAAAGCATGTCCACCAGGGTTAATGATTGAGCAAGTTGAACAGAGAATATATGAATAAAAAAAGAAGATCAAGGAGCTTGATCATGTTAGCATAGATGTTGTAAATCGGTTGATCAAATGACCATTCCCAGTTGAAGGGAAGATCCACATCTATATTCATTTTTGGCATAAACTGGCTAAAAATGAAATTGAAGATCACAAATTGAAGATCACAAATTTGGAGAGATTTTCTGGGATATTAGTTTTGTTTAGATTTTTTTATCCCCTTTTGAGGGAGATTCATTCTTTGTAATAATTATTTAAGAGGTAGTTCTCAAATGTATTAGATTACTTTTGGAGAAGGAAAGATTGGTACATGAGAGACTAAAAACACCTCTGGTTTTTCGTAAGGTTTATGTAATTTCTTGCTGAACTTTGAAATAAAACAGTATTGTTATTTCCCATCTCTTGTCATTGGTCTGAATGAATTTCTTTAACAGATCTCATTTTCCTTGTTTCAAATGGACAAATGATGTTTTTGTTTACTTGTGATTAATAGATGTATTTTTATATAACTTAGATTTCTCTTTTGTTATCGATTAATGCATTGATAAAATTTTAAAGGAATTTATTCTTTTAATTGTCTTTATCTATTTCTGTTATAGCGGATTTCACCACTCTAGGTGAATCACACTTTGTATGGCCTTCCCCTGTCCCGCTGCAGACTCTTTAGATCCCATGGACCATATTTTATCCTTTGATGTTTCCTTGATCATCCCTAAAAACTATATAAAAGATGATATACACAGCTTTTTCCCCAATAACCATGTACATACGCGGGTTTGACCCCTATAACCACGTACATCGAGATGTGTGCATAGTCCAAATCCTTTTGGAGTTTTCCTTGACATGGATCCGACTCATTTGACACCTGGCCTTCCATATGCCTTGAGATCGCTCGGATTCGATCCTTCATTATCCCTTGTGAAGCTATATAAGGAACCCCTTGGTACATTGAAGGTAGATAGAGAGATTGAAAGCAATGAAACTATAGTCCATTGTTGCTAGAATTTATGCTTGAGTCTGCATCCCTTTGTCCCTTTGGAGCACTGTTGTGTTCTTCCCAAGCTTTCCCTTTGCTAGTGAGCTTGCTATCGTGAGATGGAGGATTGAGGTGGTGGAGGAAAAAGTGGGGGATTCAGTTTCTCCAGTTCGCAGACGTGCTGTCAGAGGTTGTATCTATCTTGTAATCTCTGATTTATATTAATAAGAACTATCTTCCCTTGTCCAATGATGTGTATTTGATTGAATATTGTATCCATTGGAATATGTCAAATGCTCTTACATTATTGATTATATATGCTAGAATAGATCTAACACCATGATATATAGTATGCTTGTATTGTTTACCTATTGTTGAGGAAGGATTATATCAATTCAAGCTGAAGATTGGAAAGCTCAACGGGGATCTACTTCAACCGTCTGGAATAAGGTACGAGGTCTGATCCTTTAGTGTTAGACATTTTATTTCTATTGCATATTGGGAAAGATTGATTTCTAGAGTCATAGCTGTCTGTTGTGGTACCCCAAGCCATAGGAATTTCTCTTCGTAACAGAATTGGCGACTCCGCTGGGGATGTTCCTTGTTTTTCTTTGGGGTTGGGGGCACAATGGGATTGATATTATTGACTTGCTCTTGGTTTCTCCCTGTTTCTATGTCACATTTTATAGTATGTTTGTCAATTGACACTCCCCTTTATTGGTTTGGCATTGGCCTGCTTTTTACCACTGCCTTCTCTGTATACACGGGTTTTTGGCTAAAAGTCACATACATACGCGGATTTTTGGCCAAAAGTCGCGTACATACGCAACTATTCTTTATACAGTCACATACATCCTCCCTTTTGGTGAGTTTGATGTTGTGGGAAGTTGCTGGGTGGGTTGTGAGTGTGGTTGGGTCTTCCTTGGGTCTGATGTTGTCTATTGGATGCCTTTTTTGTGACCAGAGACCACTTTTTCATTGATTTTTCTTTGAAAATAGTTTTAGTCATTTATCCTTTTTGTTTTGCCATTAGTGCATTACTCTTTTTTGTCTCGGTGTCTTGATGGGCTTGTCTTTTATACTTGCTACAGAGACTAAGAGTTTTAGATGACTTTTATTGCATTTTTCATTCTTTTATATTGAAAAATACAAAGTAGTTGCACTC
>LPNX010166158.1:240306-327212 GCA_001517045.1 Pseudotsuga menziesii
TCTCAAACGGAGTTAAGCACGAGGCAGTGTGAGCGGTTATTGATTGGGATGACCCCTAGTCATAACTGAGTAGCACCAACGATATTGCCAGGATTGTATTCATATCTGGGGGCTCTTTCGAGAGTTTTGGGCTTTGCTACCCTTCCCATACGGTCAATCCCACCTGCGACTGTTCGCTTGAGCTTTGATTAGATTGAGGTGACCTTAGTGACCTTACCTAGGATATCGAGGGGGTACTTGTAGAGGTTATTCTGCATGTGTCCCGTCCAGGTTGGGGTAGGACAGCACAGTCACTTTATGCGTTGAAGCTGAGGGCCACTATAATTGGTTACGTACCTCCGCTTGTAATGTATGGGAGTTTCGAGCCTCTCCTAGGTGAGACATACCTGCTGCATTCGGGAGCTCACATATCCTCCCCTTGGTTTGCTTGTATTTTGGCTGTAGATTTTCTTAGGAGTGTGCTCTTTGTGTGCTAGTTGGCCTTTGGGATCGTGGTTACTTAAGTATATTTATGCTCTCTTGAGTTCAGGTCCTTTTATTTTCGGCATGCTTGGTATCCTATCACCCGTCCTTACTCCTAGTATGGACCCTGGTGTCATACTTGGGGGAATCATAGCCCCTTGCCGTGCTCATAGATTTGGAATGGTCATATTCCATCCTCTACTCCATTTGTGGAGGACTTTTATTCCTTTTGCTCGGTCTTTACACCGGTGGTCACCCTCATGGGGGTGGTAGTGGATTTGTGAACGTTGGGTCTATGCCTTAGTTTCCTTTTTATGTCTCATCGTTCACCACATTGTTTCCTTTGGGTGCTTTTGTCATGATCATTCCTCCCTATATCCTATAGTTTGGATTCTTTATTGACTATTTTGGTTTGTTTTGGACTTATATGGTTGTCATGTAGGGTCCACGTTTTGTACACTCTCTCCGAGGTTTCAACCCGTTCATTCCTGTCTCAGGTATTATGTATGAACTGGAATATAGGTTAGGATTTCACATCCGCTTGCACTTATGCATTGCCTTATGACCGTTCCATCTTAACCTTAGGTACGAACCCATTCCATGGTATCACGGAACCTTCATGCTGCTGTTAGAAGTGGTACTATGTGAATGGTAGAGATTTCCTATACATGGGTGTCCTAGTTAGCTCACCTTTACATTTGGTGCCCATGCCGTGAGTCCTCTCTTAGGTCCAGGAGTCTGTTGTATAGCACTGCCATGACATTTAGCAAGAGCCTCATACTCCTCTTGATCTTATCCTGGCCTGTTTCCCTCTGGACTCCCGTTATGTCAAGTTGTGAATGCATTATCATGAGCTTTGCCTGCCTTATTGAGCTTTATGCCGGCTCCCCTGACATTGCGTTTCAGCCATATAGCCCGAGCTTGTCTCATGTCTAGCCATGCAGAGCCATTTTGTATATCCTTCGCAGCTTGATTTCCCTTTTTATCAGGAGGGGATTTTCCCCCGAGTTTCGATATCCTACACATGTATCCTTGCATTGAGCATAGGTATGTTCCACTGCTTGGAACTAGTTTTTTTGCCCTTATGACACTCGTCTCCTCCTATTTTGTAACTATAAAGTTATTTTATTCTTTTTTCAAGCTTTTCAAATAACTGAAAAAGTCCAAAAAAAAAATAAAAAAACCAAAAAGCTAGACAAGGAAAGATGTTATCTTTTGGCAGCCATTGAGTCATGTCACCTTCGAATAGAGCACTATATATCACATCCATTGGTTGGGTTATAGTTTGACTTGGGAGCTATACTCATTATCTGAGTTTATCTCCACCGACTGGTTAAGCTTCCAGTCCCTATGGAGCCTTTGTTGATGCCTCCTGTGTCACAGAGATGTCCCAGTTTGTATATCGAGTCTATGCTGCCTTCATTCAGTCACCATACGCCGTTATGCTCTTGTTTGAAGGAATTTGAAACTTGTGTCGGCCATTCCTCAGTTATCTTGACTTTGCATGTCCGCCATTCCCAGTACAGTTACTGGTTCGTGCACTTTATGATCAAGTCCTTCCACATTCGACAGCTTTGCTGAGTACCTCGTGTTGGATGATGGGCGATGCCTTAATGCCCTCCTTCCAGTGGATTTCATCCCATTGACTTCAAATCATTTATTCTGGGATTGGAATCTATAGTCCTTTTGAGTGCTTTGATACTTGCAGTCATTAGTGGAAGGTTCTCTCACCATTGACAGTTTCTTGGGAATACATCAATGTACCCTGATCGATGGATTCTCTCAAGTGTTCAACCTCAACACATCTATTCACACTTGTTAGTTTGCACTCTAGTACCTTGATTCCCATTATCATTATCGGTGGGTAATCTTGCGTCTGTTAACAGTATACATCAATGATCGGTAATCAGACGATGGACTACTATGTTCGACCTCGACACCTCTATTCGCATAGTAGGACATGTACTCATAGTGGTTTGTGTAGAAGACCTTCCAGACTGGTGGCATCTCTTATATGCTACCTCCTTGATCGTGCCAGTGTTCATGAGATTTCAGCTCTCGTGACTTGATTCTAGTGTATGTCAGACATTTCCAGCCATTATGGAGATCTTGATCTATTGTATATCTTCAGCCATTTTGGAGATCATGGTCCTTTGTATATCTTCGTCATGGAGATTCTGATCTATGTATATTGTACGTGGAGATGACCACATATGTGATATAATGTATTATGCCTATTCATGGCCATTGTACTCTTATGTATCTGGGACTGTTGTATGTACTTGCAGTTATATGCAGAGTTGTATCATTGTACTATGCTGATTGGGTGGCTGGTCTTCCATTTGGGATCTTTCATCACTCCACTTCTGGGATGGGCTTATAATGTATTTCGACCATCATATGACCCCTCTGACCTCACACATTAGGGGGCATCTGTTATAGTGGATTTCACCACTCTAGGTGAATCACACTTTGTATAGCCTTCCCCTGTCCTGCTGCAGACTCTTTAGACCCCATGGACCATATTTTATCCTTTGATGTTTCCTTGATCATCCCTAAAAACTATATAAAAGATGATATACACGGCTTTTTCCCCGATAACCACATACATACGCGAGTTTGGCCCCTGTATCCGCGTACATCAGGATGTGTGCATAGTCCAAATCCTTTTGGAGTTTTCCTTGACATGGATCTGACTCATTTGACTCCTAGCCTTCTATATGCCTTGAGATCGCTCGGATTCGACCCTTCATTATCCCTTGTGAAGCTATATAAGGAACCCCTTGGTACATTGAAGGCATATAGAGAGATTGAAAGCAACGAAACTATAGTCCATTGTTGCCAGAATTTATCCTTGAGTCTACATCCCTTTGTCCCTTTGGAGCACTATTGTGTTCTTCCCAAGCTTGCCTTTTGTTAGTGAGCTTGCTATCGTGAGATGGAGGATTGAGGTGGTGGAGGCCCAAGTGGGGGATTCAGTTTCTTCGGTTCCCAGACGTGCCGTCAGAGGTTGTATCTATCTTGTAATCTCTGATTTATATTAATAAGAACTATCTTTTTCTTTTTAATGATGTGTATTTGATTGAATATTGTATCCATTGGAATATGTCAAATGCTTTTGCATTATTGATTATATATGCTAGAATAGATCTAACACCATGATATATAGTATGCTTGTATTGTTTACTTGTTGTTGAGGAAGTATTATATCAATTCAAGCTGAAGATTGGAAAGCTCAACGGGGATATACTTCAACCGTCTGGAATAAGGGGATTGTATTCGTATCTGGGGGCATCACAGAATTGGCGACTCCGCTAGGGATGTTCCTTGTTTTTATTTGTAGCTTTCTATCGGCACAATGGGCTTGATATTCTTGATTTTCTCTCTGTTTCTCCCTGTTTATGTGTCGCATTTTATAGTATGTTTGTCCATTGACACTCCCCTTTATATGTTTACCCTTGGCCTACTTTTTACCACTGCCTTCTCTGTATACGCGTGTTTTTGGCTGAAAGTCACATACATATGCAGATTTTTGGCTGAAAGTCGCGTACATACGCAAATGTTCTTCATACAGTCACATACATCCTCCCTTTTGGTGAGTTTGATGTTGTGGGAAGTTGCTGGGTGGGTTGTGAGTGTGGTTGGGTCTTCCTTGGGTCTGATGTTGTCTATTGGATGCTTCTTTTGTGACCAGAGACCCCTCTTTCATTGATTTTTCTTTGAAAGTAGTTTTAGTCATTTATCCTTTTTGTTTTGCCATTAGTGCATTACTATTTTTGTCTCAGTGTCTTGCTGGGCTTGTATTTTATACTTGCTGCAGAGACTGAGAGTTTTAAATGACTTTTATTGCATTTTTCATTCTTTTATATTGAAAAATACAAAGTAGTTGCACTCTTAGTTGCATCTTAGATATGGATTTGAGGAGGTACTTGCATTGGATTTCTTGGATGAGAGTTGTTTTTAGGCTTTCATATAGGAAGGACTACATTGGCATTCGGAAAGGAATATATATCTATGCATCTCATGTAGTGGCATACCCTATTTTTCATTTGACAAATATTGCACTTAGCATTGTTTGTTATGGTGTGCACTTTTATTTCACTGCTGAGTCTTCATATCACTAGTTGCACGTCCATTTCCCTTTGAGTAATTACAGTCAATTAAAATCAACGCACATTAAAATGAATTACACTCTTTTCTTTTCTAGGGTGCACCAACAATCTTAGGTTTTAGGATCTTGGAATAGTTCATTGTAAGTCAATTCTCCAAGATCACTAAACAACAACATCTAGGTGTCTGTTCAGGGAGTGTGTGAAATCCTTGGTATAACCATCATTCTCAGGATCCTCCTCTCAAACGGGAGTTAAGCACGAGGCAGTGTGAGCGGTTATTGATTGGGATGACCCCTAGTCATAACTGAGTAGCACCAATGATATTGCCAGGATTGTATTCATATATGGGGGCTCTTTCGAGAGTTTCGGGCTTTGCTACCCTGCCCATACGGTCAATCCCGCCTGCGACTGTCCGCCTGAGCTTTGATTAGATTGAGGTGACCTTAGTGACCTTACCTAGGATATCAAGGGGGTACTTGTAGAGGTTATTCTACAGGTGTCCCGTCCAGGTAGAGGTCATACAGCATAATCGCTTTATGCGTTGAAGCTGAGGGCCACTATAATTGGTTACGTACCTCCGCTTGTAGTGTATGGGAGTAAAGAGCCTCTCCTAGGCGAGACATACCTACTACATTCAGGAGCTCACATATCTTCCCCTTGGTTTGCTTGTATTTTGGCTGTAGATTTTATTAGGAGTGTGCTCTTTGTGTGCTAGTTGGCCTTTGGGATCGCGGTTACTTGAGTATATTTATGCTCTCTTGAGTTCAGGTCCTTTTATTTTCGACATGCCTAGTATCCTATCACTCGTCCTTGGTCCTAGTATGGACCCTGGTGTCAGACTTGGGGGCATTACAGCCCCTTGCCGTGCTCATAGATTTGGGAATGGTCATATTCCATCCTCTACTCCATTTGTGGAGGACTTTTATTCCTTTTGATCGGTCTTTACGCCGGTGGTCACCCTCATGGGGGTGGTGGTGGATGTGTGAACATTGGGTCTACACCTTACTTTCCTTTTTATGTCCCGTTGTTCACCGCATTGTTTCCTTTGGGTGCTATTGTCATGATCATTCCTCCCTATATCCTGTAGTTTGGATTCTTTATTGACTATTTTGGGTTGTTTTGGTCTAATATAGTTGTCATGTAGGGTCCAATTTTTGTACACTCTCTCCGAGGTTTCTACCCGTTCGTTCCTATCACAGGTATCATGTCTGAACTGGCATATAGGTTAGGATATCACATCCACTTGCACTTATGCATTGCCTTATGACCGTTCCGTCTTAACCTTAGGTACGAACCCATTCTATGGTATCACGGAACCTTCATGCTGCTGTTAGAAGTGGTACTATGTGAATGGTAGAGCTTTCCTATACATGGGTACCCTAGTTAGCGCCTTATTTGCATTTGGTGCCCATGTCGACGTTTTATCCTTTAGGGTGTGGGAGGCCATTGTATACTACTGCCATGACATTTCGCAAGAGCCTCATACTCCTCTTGATCTTATGCTGCCCTTTTTCCCTCTGAACTCCCCTTATGTCAAGTTGTGAATGCATTATCATGAGCTTTGCCTCCCTTATTGAGCTTTATGTTGGCTCCCCTGACATTGTGTTTTAGCCATATAACCCGAGCTGGTCTCATGTCTAGCCATGTAGAGCCATTTTGTATATCCTTTGTAGCTTGATTTCCCATTTTACCGAGAAGGGATTTTCCCTCGAGTGTCGATATCCTACACATGTATCCTTGCATTGAGCATAGGTATGTTCCACTGCTTGGAACTAGTTTGTTTGCCCTTATGACACTCGTCTCCTCCTATTTTGTAACTATAAAGCTAGTTTATTCTTTTTTCAAGCTTTTCAAATAACTGAAAAATTCCAAAAAAAATCAAAAAACCAAAAAGTTGGACAAGGAAAGATGTTATCTTTTGGCAGCTGTCGAGTTGTGTCACCTTCAAACAGAGCACTATATATCACATCCATTGGTTGGGTTATAGTTTGACTTAGGAGCTGTACTCGTTATCTAAGTTTATCTCCACCGACTGGTTAAGCTTCCACTCCCTATGGAGCCTCTGTTGATGCCTCCTGTGTCACATAGATGTCCCAGCTTGTATATCGAGTCTATGCTGCCTTCATTCAGTCACCATACACTATTATGCTCTTGTTCGAAGGAAGTTGAAACTTGTGTCAGCCATTCCTCAGTTATCTTGACTTTGCATGTCGGCCATTCCCGGTACAGTTACTGGTTCGTGCACTTTATGATCGAGTCCTTCCACATTAGATAGCTTTGCTGAGTACCTCATGTTGGATGATGGGGGATGCCTTAATGCCCTCCTTCCAGCGGATTTCATCCCATCGACTTCAGATCATTTATTATGGGATTGGAATCTAGAGTCCTTTTGAGTGCCTTGAGACTTGCAGTCATCAGTGGCAGGTTCTCTTGCCATCGACAGTTTCTTGGGAATACATCAATATCCCCTAATCAATGGATTCTCTCAAGTGTTCGACCTCAACACATCTATTCACACTTGTTAGTTTGCACTCTAGTACCTTGATTCCCATTATCATTATCGTTGGGTAATCTCGCATCTGTTAACGGTATACATCAATGACCGATAATCAGATGATGGACTACTATGTTCGACCTCGACACCTCTATTCGCATAGTAGGACATGTACTCGTAGTGGTTTGTGTAGAAGACCTTCCAGACTGGTGGCATCTCTTATATGCTACCTCCTTGATCGTGCCAGTGTTCATGAGATTTCAGCTCTCGTGACTTGATTCTAGTGTATGTTAGACATTTCCAGCCATCATGGATATCTTGATCTATTGTATATCTTCAGCCATTTTGGAGATCATGGTCCTTTGTATATCTTCATCATGGAGATTCAGATCTATGTATATTGTACGTGGTGATGACCACATATGGGATATCATGTATTATGCCTATTCATGGCCATTGTACTCTTATGTATCTGGGACTGCTATATGTACTTGCAGTTATATGCAGAGTTGTATCATTGTACTATGCTAATTGGGTGGCTGGTATTCCATTTGGGATCCTTCATCACTCCACTTCTGGGATGGAATTATAATGTATTTCAGCCATCGTATGACCCCTCTGACCTCACACATTAGGGGGCATCTGTTATAGCGGATTTCACCACTCTAGGTGAATCACACTTTGTATGGCCTTCCCCTGTCCTACTGTAGACTTTTTAGACCCCATGGACCATATTTTATCCTTTGATATTTCCTTGATCATCCCTAAAAACTATATAAAAATGATATACGCGGATTTTTCCCCGATAACCGCGTACATACGTGGGTTTGACCCCTATAACCGTGTACATCGGGATGTGTGCATAGTCCAAATCCTTTTGGAGTTTTCCTTGAAATGGATCTGACTCATTTGACTCTTGGCCTTCCATATGCCTTGAGATCACTCAGATTCGACCCTTCATTGTCCCTTGTGAAGCTATATAAGGAACCCCTTGGTACATTGAAGGCAGATAGAGAGATTGAAAGCAACGAAACTATAGTCCATTGTTTCCTGAATTTATGCTTGAGTCTGCATCCCTTTATCCCTTTGGAGCATTGTTGTGTTCTTCCCAAGCTTGCCCTTTGCTAGTGAGCTTGCTATCATGATATGGAGGATTGAGGTGGTGGAGGCCCAAGTGGGGGATTCAGTTTCTCCAATTCGCAGACGTGCCATCAGAGGTTGTATCTATCTTGTAATCTCTGATTTATATTAATAAGAACTATCTTTCCTTGTCCAATGATGTGTATTTGATTGAATATTGTATCCATTGGAATATGTCAAATTCTTTTACATTATTGATTATATATGCTAGAATAGATCTAACACCATGATATATATTATGCTTGTATTGTTTACCTGTTGTTGAGGAAGTATTATATCAATTCAAGCTGAAGATTGGAAAGCTCAACGAGGATCTACTTCAACCATCCGGAATAAGGTACAAGGTCTGATCCTTTAGTGTTAGACATTTTATTTCTATTGCATATTGGGAAAGATTGATTTCTAGAGTCATAGTTGTTTGTTGTGGTACCCCAAGCCATAGGAATTTCTCTCCTTAACAATTTCTGCAAGTGATTGAATAGTGACATTTTGCAGCAAAATATGTTCGTTTTTCAACTTACATGTGTCATGCAGGTTAACTCTGAATGATATAATCTTAAGTCATTGATTAATTGATTTTTATTAATTAGCTGCGAGTTAGGTGATGAGTTTCTAATCTGATTTACATTTTTGTTGATTGGATGAAAACACTTGTCTGCTTACACTTCTGGTTTGCCTGCAAATCAACCTCAAAATCCACTTTTGGCAACTTAGATTCAGATTAGGATTACTTTCATATTTAGATTTACTTTTCTTTTCTTTCTACCACCTAGTTTTATAATTTGGGAAACAGATCCTCTGTAAATCAAACTCTCGAAAGCCAGTGGAGGCTATTGAAATATCCGTGGGAGATCACTACTTTCAACAGCTTGAGGATAAAGAAATACCTGTGTGGTATTGTTTGAAGGCTTTGGTTGGGTTTTCTCCATGTGTTGTAAGCTTTAGACACCCTTTTCAGCCACATACACTTATGAGGCTTCAACAGGCCTTCCATGTCCCTCTGCAAAATCCTTGGACACCCTTTGCTTTTATTATACTTGATGTCCCAAGAAAGTCCCCAAAAAACACATGTTTATGTGTATACATGACTTTTAAAGTTATGCACATATGTATATACATATTTTGAGCCAAAACCCACGTACATCGGGAAATATGCATAAAGCCAAAAAAAATTGGATTTTTCCTCATAGAGTCCTGAATAACTTGACTCTTGGCCTTCCATATGCCTTGATAATACTGAGACTCGACCCTCCATTTCCTATTTGGAGTGCTATATATTGAGCCTATTGGATACATTGAAGGGGGAGAAATTGGAGAGCAAGGAAACTATAGTTCATTATTACCTCACTTGTTTATGCTTGAGTCTATATCCCTTTGTCCCTTTGGAGCACACAGTGCTACTCTTCCCAAGATTTCCTTTTCTTTGTAAGGTTGTCATTGAGAGATGGAGGATTGAAGTGGTGGAGGCCCAAGTGGAGGACTCGATTTCTCGGGTTTGAGGAAGTACCGACAGAGGTTGTCACTATTGTATCTCTATTTTTATTAATAGAAATATCCATTTCCTATCCAATACATGTGCATAAATATTAATATTGTATCCATGGATGTATTTATTTGCTTATACATGATTGATTATATATGCTAGAGTAGGTCTAACACTTGAATATATAGCATGATTTTCTTGTTTGTTGTTGTTGAGAGCGAATTGTGAATGCAAGTGTGTTGGAAAATCTCAATGGGGATCTACATCAACCATCGGTAATAAGGTACGATTCATATTTCTTAGTGTTAGATGTATTTATTGCTCTTGCATATTGGAAAAGACAAATTTCTGGTGTTATTCAGTCTGTAGTGGTACACCCCAAGCCATAGGAATTTTATCTCCATAACATCTTTCATTGAACACCTGGGCGACGTGGATCACTTATGGGATGCACCTTATTATACTTCTTCCAATACATCTAAAGAAATCATTATTGTGGACACTTTTTGGGAACTAATTGAACCATTGTTTCTAGTTTCCAGTTAGTGTGCCCAAATTTTAGATTGGGTACATTAAGGTAGGCACCATGTATTTAGCCTTAGTAGTTGACAATGCAATGATCGATTTTCATCTACTCATCCAATTGAATTCTCCACCAAATATGTTGAAAGATATCCATTGGTCGACCTCCCTTCCGAGTATTATCCTATGGCAGCCATGCTTGCACAAGGCCAGCTGCATATCAATCCTCCAATCAAGATAATTGGAAGTTGTGAGAATCTGAGGAGTAGGATATTGAGAATCCATCATTCTTCCAGTGGAGAGATCACAAAACTTCCCACAAGCTACGTAGCACCTGCATATTTTCACTAGAAAACACACTAAAACATTTGAACTCTTAGAATCATTTTTTTCCTCTCAACATGAACATTTTTTCAGGGTCCATCACGCCCTCTCCTCCACTCTGGATAAATTTAGAGTTAGAAAATCATCATAGGGGACTTCTTTGGAAACCCAACTACTTCTGATGTTCAATGGAGAGAAACAAACATGAAACCTACCTGAGAAGGCTTTGATACCATATTAGAATTGAAGTTCCATTTAGATCTTCAAGCAAATAGTTTTTAATTATGATTGTAGTAAAATGAGAATGAAGATACAAACTGAACAAAAAAAACCACACAGGAAACATATGAGTATTCTTCAGGAATTTATAGTATCATTTGTCATTAATTAAATCCAGTGTTACAATAGTTTACATAGGAAAATAATTTGAATCAATTAGGGATTATATCGAATCTATGCACTCGATTTGACTGTATCTAACTAACTAGCTAACTCATGCTGCCTCAATCAGTATTAGAGTCCAACAGATAAACTCCCATATGTCCAACCAACTCATACAACCAGTAATAACTAGTTAACTCAGTGCAATTGAGTGTGGTAGGTGGGAAAAGGTGCCTACTCCACATGCAGCCATGCATTAGCCATTCATAACTAACACTAGCTAACTGATTGTGAACTAACTGAAAGTAACTGGAAGCTAACTAAGACTAACTAGTTCCAACTCCAACTAACTGATGGAGGTTGGTGTCGGGAGTCCCAGTGGCTCCTAAAATGTAGGGATTGGTCTAGGAGGCGCCCAAAATTATGCATGCGCATGCAGTAAGTGGCAGTTGACCTATAGCAATTTTCCCCACACTCTAGTAACTGGTACATGCAGAACCATTAGGAAAAGTGGACCCAATGGTACTAGTGGATCCAATTAATTAATTAACGTTCCTAAGTTAGACTAAATAATCTAATAGACAGTATGATCAAGGGAGGATTAATAATCCTAACACCCCCACTTAATCCTAACTTAGACAACTATGGGCCCTGGTAATAAGACCATACGTCACCCAAATACAGTCTAAAAGATAGTAAAAAAATGTTGCTTAATACAACTGAGGAAACAGGGGAACCCCTCTTGGGAAGCCCCCCCCCTCAAAATAAGCATGAATACAAATTTTGAATAAAAACTTGTGAAAATTTTCGTTGCCATTTGCAACACTATGCAGGAGCAAATGCAGTATCTTGGTTCTTCTATGCAAGTAAACCTCTGAATCCAATAAAAATGCTCATGTCTGGAGGAATGCTGACAGGGGTATTGTGTAAGCGAGTTACGTAGCACCGTGGATGCTGCACAAGCTCACACACCACCCTGAAGGACCACAACAATGCGATAGGCGAAAGAATAATCGTTTTTGGAATTCTTTATGCAATTTTGTATCAATTGACCACATTTTGTGGATATACGTCACTATTTTGTTAGAATTTAGTTAGAAGTGGAACTTGGGTGTAAAGGCACAAGCCTATATATAGATTTAGAATTACAATTGTAAATCAATATCATTGATGAAAAAGATCAATCATCAATCCATTTTGTGATCTGAGATGCGACCTTGTCGTTTCATTTTGTTCTTGAGAAGTTTTGGCTCTGTCTTTGTCAACCAGCTATTGAATCTTGGGTTGTGATCACTCTCCTATTGTGGAGAAGTACTATATGATTTGGATCTGTTGTGTAGAAGTAATATGACATGACAGATGTTGCTCTGAAGTGATCTTGTTTCTTATTTATTTTCTGTCTTTATGCTCTGCAATGACAATGATGGATGTTTACTGTATCCGAATGAATGTTATTGCTGCGATACGATATGTTAGCGATCTAATATTTATGCCAATAGATCTGTGATGAATGATGTGATTTTGATAAAACTATCTCTGGAGTATATGTTGATTATGAAGTTTAGTCGTTGATGCCATTCCCTCCCTTCTTACTGTTGGAAATTTGGTTCCAACAACTCTCCCTTGACGTCTCGAGTGAGACTTCATTCATTCTACGGGTGTTTCCAGGTGGGGTCAAACCTTCCTGGGTAGGTGCTCAAGGAAATGACACTGGTTGGCTGTCGACAGAGTAGGAAACCCTGTCGACAAAGCTTTGTTGGTGGGTCACACCAAAAAATGGTTCCATTGTCGGGATATCATTGCAACTAAAGGGAGGATATGTTGTGGCATCCAACAAAACCAAAGATTGAAGATTGGTTTGACCTAAAGCTGTAAGAGTTCGTTGAAACAGAGAATCAAAATATGAATTTGTTGACAACCAGGTGGCTGAACAGATATATCTATGATGGTCCCTATGAATGGTTCTTTTGTGAATTTCCATTCATAATGTATGAATGGATAGCATGGTTCACTTATAAGAAGAATAACCATCAAGGAGGAGAGCCAACATCCTAGACCCCTGGACTGATCCAGGAGCTACAAGAAACCGACAACAAAGCATTGTGATTTATCGATGTATGGCTGGATAGTATTTTGGAAGGATACATCACTGAGTTTGTAGTCGATACCAATAAGGCATACAACGAAGAAGAAAGAGAGTTCTTCAATGGGCCATGAGGTAGGTTCTTGTTGTCTCTGCAATTATCTATTAAGATACTTATGTACGAGAAAGGTATTCTAAAAATGCACCTCAAGTAGTGGAACTCTAGTGTGTGGAGGCCAGGGACACTATGCCGAATGGGGGGAGGAAAATGGAAAGATAAGGGTTAAATGGGTATGAGTTTTGATGAGACTGTGAGGGTCACTGAGGAAACAAGTGGTTGTATGAGGGGAGGAGAAAGGTTTTGACAAGAGAAGAGGTAGAGGATAGGGGAAGGTCTTGCTGTGATCGAGATGCAATACCATGAA
Organism: Pseudotsuga menziesii; assembly: GCA_001517045.1. Lineage (NCBI taxonomy): Eukaryota > Viridiplantae > Streptophyta > Pinopsida > Pinales > Pinaceae > Pseudotsuga > Pseudotsuga menziesii. Next base: position 253,733 of record LPNX010166158.1, read on the forward strand.
GAACAACCACATGAGATTAAGTGACCCTATAGTGACGATGAGGACGACCAGACCCAGGCTACACCCAAGATAGCGGGAAGCTCAAACCCCAGCAATAACATGTCCACACCTTCGCGCACTACTCCACCAATAGGTAGAAAAGCACATTCTATGTCACCTTGTCCAACGTGTCAGCAGTAGTCTAGTAGTAGAACATCGTTTGTAGGAATAAGGCCCAAAATGGTGGGTGACGAGATGAAGCTACCAATATTCCATGGAAACGAGACTCAGATGACCCAGGGTAGTACTAGTTCTTATGTGAAGCAGTTTGAACTACCAGACAGAGTGTGGGAAATGATATTAAGAGAAGCCAACTAGTGACCACCCTCAAGGTTTGTGCACTTGAATGGTACATGAGATTCATGTAGGTTCCTTAGGGGAATGCGGAGAAAACATTGAATGAGATCCAAGAAGGACTATTTGAGGAATTTAAGAAACCCAAATCTAAGGCCCAATATATTACAAAACTCAAGGAGATCAAGCAGTTTATGAATGAAACTATTTGGGATTTTGATAAATGGTTTAAGACATTGATGGCTCAAGTCAGCTTCAAAATGAGTGATGTTCAACACAAGGAGTGGTTTATTGCTACACTAGTTCCACACATCCGAAAATCGTTAATGAAGCAAAATATCACAATGCAGAATGAGGCCCTAGAGATGGTGATGAAGTTAGAATATTCACCTATTGGGGAGCCTACATTTGGCATGAACCAGATTCAGGCGCAGCTAGAAAATTTGACACTCCAACTACAGGATATTAAGAAGGAAAAAGAAGAGCATGATGACCTCTGGTGCACGCGGTGTTGTACTGATTGACACACCAAGGACACATGTCTGAATTTCCAAAATTATTTTCCCTTAGGAGTGATGAACCCTTTGAGTAGTGCTGGTGTCAAGTATACGGGCATCGACATGAAAACTATAGCTACATGCAGAAGATGGTTATGAAGGTAAACATTTTGTATTGCTCCTTTTTTCACTCAGTAGGGAACGAGGATAAATACTGTTGAGCTTACGACCTGCTTCAAGATAGAACATATGACTCATATTTTGTGAAGGGGGAGGATCCTTGCATTATCCAATAGTTGTAGCCATAGATGGTATAGCTGGGAGTACAGTATACACCACCTCCACAAATGCAATTTATTCTATCGTAGTCGCAACCACAGTTCACACTGCAGTCATAGTTTGTAGCACAACCACAATTTTCACCGCGACCACAGTATAATAAAGTGTCGATTGCTCAGCCTCAACCCCAGTATGTTCAAGCAATGCACTACATTCAGTGGAAATCGAATCCCCTGCATTAGCTATCCCAACCATAATATCATCAAATCATAGGATTTCAGGGAGGATTCTGAGGAGGATTTAGGGGACAAGGAGGAGGCTTCGTATGAGGAGGAGGATGAGGTCGAGAATCCATATAGTGTTACACCTATGGGGTATTTGGCCACTATCAAAGAGAGTTTCCCCATGTGCATTGTACACACTGCATAGCAAGCAAGCATAATGTCAAAAATTTCCCTCATCTTATTGCAAAGTGGTAGGCCAAAAACATCCCTCAGTTGCAAAACCAGTTCCAAAACCAAAACCAAGTGCAAACCCAACAGCCATTACAGAATCAGCCTTAGATCTTGCTACAAACTCAGAATAATCCAATGAACCCACTGTCAATTTAGAATGCACCCCTGAACCAAGCTCAGAACCTAAATCAAGGACCCATGGTTGTGACAATTCTAGTAGAACCCAGAACCGAGGTTGTCAACATTGTTGTTGTCACTCGTGCAGGTGTGACGACCGGAGAAGATGGACCCCCGTCAACAAGTTTGGTTTGCAGGGAAGAAAAAGGTAGTATTTGATATTGTGACAGAGAAGGAGATTTTCTTTCAGGACAAACATGCAATTGAGAGGAATCTATGTAAGTTTCCTATTATTGAAATTCCATCTGCTTTTGATCCTTCAGTAGAGGCAGGACCATCGTGACAGCATGGTACCTTGCAATAGTTCTTTGAGAGTTGTTTGTCATTAGCTGGAGATCATGAGGCTCTCAAGGAGATTGAGAATTTGTTGTGCCAATGGAATCAAACACTGAAGGATTCCATAGTAAATTCCCTCCAAAAGAGAAAGATAGGTAAAGAGATGAGAATGAACATCAAGATATGGGACTATGAATTCAATTCGGTTATTCTGTATCTAGGGTCGGATGTGAGTATTTTGACCAAGTAGACTTGGAATTTTATGGGAAAGAAAACATTGGGGTGGTCCCCTGTGCAACTGTGACTAGAAAATCAGTCCAAGGTTCATCCTATTGGCCATGTCCCAAACCTGGTTGTCCATTTCGAAGGTATGAAGACATATGTTGATTTCAACGTCATTGAAGTAGTTGATGGTGGAGGCTCTTATCCTGTGCTGCTAGGGATTGGATGGGCCAATGATAGCATGCCATTTGTCAATTTTAAGAAGCGGGTTATGAAATTCAAAAACCAATATATCAGATTCATTACCCCCATGGACCCTCAGGAAGGATGCCGATATATTGAACCTATCAAGGATAAGGTTGGTAGAGGCTGGGATCATGCCTACAATATCTCTGAGGACTATATCCACACTATTGTCGATGGCAAAATCGAATGGCACAATTCTAGCTTTGTTTCCTCTTATTCTCATGATGCTTTAGAAAATTGGCAAAGTCAACTTCATGAGGTTTCTTTTAGAAAGTGTGTACTGATCACGCAATGTCTATGTGTTGGAGCGGGGTCCCGCAGCTACAAGAAAAGATGCTATAGTGGAACAAGGAAGTCGAAGGAAATAGTATCTTAAGCGGCCGAGAAGAGAGAGCTCAACCACTGCATTCAAGGCAACGACGACGACAGGAGGGCTCAGCTACCCTCATAAACAAAAAAGGAGCAACGATTTGAGGTATTGAAGAAAAAGGAAAGAAGGGGAGCAACCGACGAAGCGGTGCCCATACCCATGATCAGCGCTGGGAAGCGTGGAAGACTGCAGAAAGCTGTGGTGTGACGGAAAGCAGTAGTTCAAAGTACAGATAGGCTGACTGTCATAGATTAGGGTTTTTTGGGTTACTGTCGGGAAAGGCCCACAGTTTTGTATCATGGTGAGACCTTCAGGACACCTATTTAAGCATGTATTTTGTATTATGAAAGGCTATCTAGTCAGTTGGTATGTTAGCTCGTAGATAGTTAGCCAGTCAGTTAGCTAGTCATTTTGTATTGTAAGAGTCGAGCTCTGGTTCTGTATTAAGCCTGTAGTTATCTTACTGTAACCAGTAGCCAGCTCCTTGAGAATGAATGTAACAATCCGCAGGGATTGAGAGAGAGAGAGAGAGGAAGAGTATGTTGTAAGAAGAAAGCATTGGAGGAAGAGAGAGATCTAAGAGAGAAGGGCTCCCAGCGGTGTGCGTGGAGTTTCCTAGAAGATCTCAAGCTGCATAATAGGTTGCAGCAGAACTGTGTTTACTCTCTCAAGATATAATATAAAACCAGTTCCCGTGGACGTAGCTTCCCCCCTGGAAGTGAACCATGTAAAATTTGTGTGTTGTGTGACTGATTCATGTGATTGTGTTTTACTTATTACTATCTGTCATTCGTTACATGAACTTTGCTTACAGTAAATGAACGTATGTATGCTATCCTTCAGTTTACAGTAATATAGCAGGTTAAATGCAAGTTGAACGTATCAAGTATTCTATATATGAGTTTATCAGTGCTTGATTCATGACAGTAACAGTTACAGTGTTAAGTGACTCCTGTATATGAGTTCAGTGAGTTGAGTGTAGTTGATGTTAAGCGTGTTAAACTGTAGAAGCTAAGTGAAGTTGTTTAACACCCTTATGAAGGTTGACTGAGAAAGTTAGACCTAGAGAGAAAGCCTCTGGACCTTGAGAGTTGTGAGCATATTGAGTCTTGCTGTAGGAGATATCACAGCATAGAAAGGTGATATCACACCATCGGAGGAGCTGCAGTGTGGGATATCGTGGGTTAAGGGTCGAGAAGAAGAGAAGGTTTTCACATCGTCTTAGAAGCTATGATGCGATAAGAGCCAGTCCCATAGAAGAGTCAGCTAGAAAGAGAGAACCATCCTGCACGCAGAGAGAGATCCCACTGGTTAATCAGAGTAAGAGGAACCTAGGATGCTACAAAACCTGGTTGAGGAAATGTGATTCTTCAACCACCCCATCTAAGATCACTTTGGGTGAGACTTCAGGTTGTTTTGCGATCTATCGCCAAAAGGGCCAGTGAGTTAGGGGTTTTGTTGGTACATTACAGTAAACTCGCGTCTACCCATCCAGACCAACAAATGGTTTCATTGCCAGTTTTGAACAAACTGAAGAGCTAATGTTCTGTTGGCATCCTACTAAAGAAGAACTTAACCACTGGGTTGAGTCTAAGGAGAGATAATTTGCTGAGAAACAAAACAAGAGTCCTACGTTGAGTACATAGGACTAGTTACAAAAACATATCTTCACAGACCTGCATCAGATATTTTTTGTGACCTATGCAAATGACTTGTACAATTGGTTATCAAAGTTGAATGATAAGCACGTATTCAAGAAGGAAAGGAACATTGTCTAGACACCGGAGCTGATTCACACTGTGAAGAGCATAGATAATCCCATTTCATGGGCAGTAGACTTCTGTCTTACAAGTTTGCTGGAAGGTTTCATTACAAAGTTTGCAGTTGATCAAAGAAAGAGTTTCAGCGAAGCAGAAAGGTACTTCTTCAAAGGATATCGTGGTCAGTACCTAAACTCTTTAAATTTGTCTCTTAAGATGTTATTATATGAAAAAGGAGTACTGGATATAGTCTCAGATGAATAAGTTAAGAAAGTGTAATGTCACAAGAGTTTGAGAGTGATTTTGAAGAAATTAGATGTACACGTAACAGTAAGAAATATAAAGTAGATTTCAGATCTTCCTTCTTTGAAGACAGTTTAAACAGTACTAGAGAATAGAGTCAAAGCAATAGAGAAAGAACATTTGGGGGTATCCCTTACCACGCTTATAACCCACAAAAACCAATCGGGACTCAGAATAATCCCGTAGAAACTCCATCTAGTAGTTCACACACAATAGATACTACCTCTACATCACCTACATTTACACCGCCAAGTGGTAGTAATACAGCAAATCAGAATCCACCACATAGAAACAGAATGGGGGATGACATGAAGTTACCTACCTTTATGGGTACAGGGGAAAAAGACCTAGAACAACATTGGTTCCTATGTGAAGCTATATGGACCATTAAACAAATCCAAGATGATAATACTAAACTTGTCCAGTTGGCCACTACACTTAGAGAAAGAGCTTTAACATGGTATATGAAGTATACATCAGCGCAGCCCAGAATGCTCGTACAGGTCAGGACCGCCATGATTAAGGAATTTAAGAAACCCAATTCTAAGTCGCAATGCATCACAGAGCTTAAAGACATCAAATAGTTACCCATAGAGTCAGTATGGAACTTTGATCAGAAATTTAAAGCCCTTATCGACCAAGTTAGCTTTGAGTTTGCACTGGAGCAGCATAAGGAATGGTTCATCACAGCACTGCTCCCTCATATCATACTTCCACTAATGCAACAAATACTCCGTACGTAGGATGAAGCATTGGAGATGGAAATGAAACTAGAGGCATCACCTCTAGTTGAGACTAGTGCAGGTATGAAAAACTTGCAGAACCAGTTAGCCAATCTCACATTACAGTTACATGAGATTAAGAAAGGAAAAGAGGTTGCACAAGAATTATGGTGCACAAAGTGTAAAGGACAGGGCCATACTAAAGATAATTGTCCACTATTTTTTGAGTATTTATCAAGTGGGGATCCTAACCCCTTAGTACAGAGTCAAGGGCCATGGTGTGAAATCTATAGAACAAGAGGCCATAGACCACAAGAATGCCCTTTACTTTAGAAGTATGTACAAACTCCCAATAATTTATACTGTAACTTCTGTAAGTCATTAGGACATGATCAAAATAATTGCAGAGTTTATGATCTCATGGTAGAGAGAAAACACGACTTCTACAGAGTCTAGTCAGAGACATCAGGTCCAGTAGCAGGACTACAGCATGAACCGGCTCATGATGGCTGTGGTGGAGGATTCAGAGGATGAGCCCATGGTGGAGGATTTGGCCACGGCCATGGACCGATTGTGTGTTACAATTGTGGAGTTGTAGGACATTATGCTAGGGATTGTCAGAACCCTACTACGACATGTAAATATTGCAAGTACTATGACCATACTATAGAAGAATGTCCTATCTTGATAGCCAAGATTAAGGACCCTAAGCTAGCAATCAACCAGAATATTCAGCTTATTACTGCTGAGCAGAACGAACCAGAACCAAGAGTCAATATTGTGACTCGCAGCGGTGTTTCTACTAGTGGGACATCGCAGGATGCCGAAAAGAATAGAGGTCTGGAGTGGGTGCATAAATCCACTAATAAATCAACACCACTTGACCTGCAGAAGAACAAAGAACCATTCCAGCGAGCCAAAACTTTCTTTATCGACCCTACACTACCAGGATCACAGGTATTTCCTTGTAGGGGCGAACCGCAGTAGACACCTTATGGCGTTAGTCCTGTGTAGACATTGTCGGCTACCACATCTAGAAGGTGCGATGAGGATGAACTGACAGGAAGTGTACAATCCTTCCTGCGGAGTTGTTTGAAACTCGTAAGAAATGAGAAAGATATCGAAGAGGTTTAGTGCATCATATATCAGTATCAACAGTCTTCTTCCGTGAGCAGTACGCAGTGTGCTGTTCATAATATTATGGGCCATACAAGGATAGGAAGAGAAATGAGACTCACAGCACAAATTGGAGAATTTGGAATGGATGAGGTAATCCTAGATTTAGGATCAGAGGTAAATGTTCTGACTAAGAAAACATGGGAACAAATGGGAAGCCCTAAGTTAGCAAGATCACCTATCCATCTGTGAGTAGCTAATCAACAGAGGGTATCGCCACTGGGTCGATTACCGCAAGTACCAGTTGATATTGATGGAGTTCGCAGCTTTGCAGATTTTGAAGTCTTAGAAATCATTAGTGATAGTATACCGTATCTAGCTTTACTAGGTATTGATTGGGCAATTGATAACATGGCTGTTATCGATTTGAAGAAAAGACATATGACCTTTGAGGATAATCAGATATGAGTCATCGCACCATTGGATCGTTTTCAAGGTCCTAGATACATTGAACCTATCAGAGCAGAGGAAGAGGTGCGTAATATGGAAAACCTCTATCAGATGACTGCTAATCAGAGTGATTATATCAATCCGACTGCAGAAGGAAATATTAGTTGGTGATGCGACAACTCATGCACATCGGACTCAGAGGTTGGTTTAGAAAACTGGCAGAATAGACTTTGTGAAGTCTCAGCTCGCAGATGTGCGTTTATGACTAAGTCACTGCGATGGATTGGCACAGAGATTAAGGATCTTCCGTCGTTTGATGGCTTAGCAGATGTCAATGACTTTTTGCAGTAGTTTGAGCAAGAAATCCCTCATGAGCAGAGGATGGAAGCCATTGACCTTGCAGTAAGAGCCACACCTGCAAGATGGTGGCATGCACATAAAGAACATATCGCATCATGGGATGATTTCAAGAGATTGATGATGATCATATTCTCTAATGACAAGGAGTGTGTACAGTAGAAATACATAGGAGAAAGTGACCCCAGGTCACACATTAAGATTTGTGAACAGAATTGGTCGGACATTCCCGAGGATGAATGGGTTCACCTATTCATTCACACTTTCGACACAGTGACAAGGAACTAGTACACTGAGACAGAGTTGCACAAAGGAACCATTACATGGCCAGTTATGATAGAAAACTTTGAACTCACTTTCACTTTTGAATCTGAGTATCCAAGCATTGATCAGGCTCTAGACATTATAAAGACTAAGATATTTGATGACTGTACCCTATCAGTGTCTGCTCAATCTGATTGGGATATCCAGTTAGAACATGCGCTAGAGTGTTACAACTTCATAGAAGAGTCAGGAGATGAGGATGATAATCCTCGTAGTATCAACATTCCAGAGTCAGAAGGGACTCGCGAAGTTGATGGACCGAAGCTAGAGATTCCAGCTATCACAGAGCCTATTAAGATTAAAAAGATCAATATTGGCACAGAAACATAACCAAAGTTTGCTTCTACTGGAGACTATTGGGATGATGAAACAGTAGGACACATCACATATCTGTTACATGACTATCATGACTTATTTCCCAATAAGTTTACAGAGATGAAGGGAATAGTAGGAGATTTGGGAGTCATGAGGATACCTTTGAAAGAAGATGCTAGGCCGGTTAAGCAGCATCCATACAGATTAAATCCTTGTTATAAAGAAAAATTTAAGGATGAGATTGATAAGATGCTAGCAGTAGGAATCATTGAGCCCGTAGAAGAGAGTGAATGGGTTAGTCCCATGGTTGTGCAGGAAAACAAAACTAAAGGAGAAATCAGGATTTGTGTCGATTTGCGCAAACTCATTGACGCATCGCTCCATGACCCATTTCCGACACCTTTTACTGATGAAGTTTTAGACAATGTGGGAGGACAGGAGGTCTACTCTTTCACTGATGGTTTTTTAGGCTATCACCAGATAAGAATCCATCCAGAGGATCGATATAAGACCATGTTTGTGACAGAATGGGGCTCATTCCAGTATACGGTAATGCCCTTTGGTCTTAAAAATGCACTAGCTATTTTTTCGAGAGTAGTAGTTGCTGTATTTACGGAATACATCCATAAATTCTTAGAAGTCTATTTTGATGATTGGACTGTATTTATATTAATCAAAAATCATATAGGAGATTTAAGGCTCATGTTGGAGAAATGTAGGCAATATCATATTTCTCTTAACTTGAAGAAATGTATATTCTGTGTGCCATTTGGTATTTTGTTGGGTCATATTGTTTGCAGACAAGGCTTGATGGTAGATCCTGCAAAGATTGCCATCATTGTAAATATTCTAGCACCCAACTCAGTCGAGCAATTGAGGACAATGCTTGGTCATACCAGGTACTATAGAAAATTCATCAAGGGTTATGCAAAGATCACAGCACCTATGGAAAAGTTGTTAAAGAAAGATGTGAAATTCCTATGGAATGAGGAAAACCAGCAAAGTTTAGACACTCTTAAAGAGAAGATGGTTACAACACCCATATTAGTATTTCCAGATTGGAACAAGCCATTTCATGTACATGTGGATGCATCTGGCATCGCACTGGGAATTTTCTTAACACAGCCAGGAGAAGGAGGTATCGATCACCCTATTGCATACTCAAGCAGAAAGTTATCTACCGTAGAAAAGAACTACAACACTACCGAAAGAGAAGGATTAGCTATGATGTATGCTCTACAAAATTTCAGGCACTACCTGTTGGGTGCCCCATTCAAGATGTTCACTGACCATTCCACTTTAAAGTACTTGATCAATAAACTAGTTTTAGGGGGAAGGATCTGCAGATGGTTACTCCTATTTCAACAGTATGATTTCTAAATTATTGTAAAACTAGGGAGATTAAACGCTGGACCTGATCATCTATCGCGAATAGATTCAGGAGAAGAACCAAGTAATTTAGAGGATAATTTTCCAGATGCGTAATTATTTTCTATCCAGATTGTAGATGAGTATCACACAGATATTATTCACTTTCTCACTATAGGGTGCGCTCCAACTGAGTTTACTAAGCAGCAAAAGCAACAGTTAGTTGTTAAAGCAGTAGACTTCACTTTGATCGTAGGACATTAATATAAGTTAGGTCCAGATGAAGTCCTGCTCAGATGCGTTATGTCACACAAGAAAGAGGCCATTATCAGGGAAGCACATTCAGGTACCGTAGGAGGTCATTTCGCAAGAAATCTGACTGCGTAGAAAATTCTAGCTACAGGATTATGGTGGCCTACTTTGCATAAAGACACTAAGGAGTTTTGCAGATGCTGCGATATCTGCCAGAGGGTGGGAAAACCTTTGTGGAGAGATGAAATGCCGTGTTTCGACCACAGATTACGCTGTAGGCATTTGATAAGTGGGCTATAGATTTTGTGGGTCCTATCAACCCACCAAGAAAACGAATTGGTGTGAGATACATCATCACAAGAACAGAATACCTCACCAGGTGGGCAGAGGCCAAAGCAGTAAGGAATTGTGATGTTGCTACAGCTGCATAGTTCATTTTTGAAAACATCATAAGTAGATTTGGATTTCTAGCAATTTTGATGAGTGATCAAGGCACACACTTTCTGAATCGCACTATTCAGGCCTTGATGGAGGAATTTTAGATACAACACCACAAGAGCACTCCCTACCACCCACAAGCTAATGGTATGGTGGAGGCCTTTAACAAGATTCTAGAAAATGCTCTTACTAAGATCTGTAACAGCCAAAGAGATGATTGGGACCTCAGGGTTAATGCTATGTTATGGGCTTATAGAACTACATGCAAGAAACTTACAGGACACACACCTTTCAGCTTGGCGTATGGACAAGAGGCTATTATGCCTATGGAATATATTATTCCCAGTTTAACAATTGCTCAAATTACCGAGATGGCTGATACAGATACGATGAATGAAAGATTAGCGCAGTTGATTACCTTAGAAGAAGACAGATTCATCATAGGATTCCATCAGAAAGTACAGAAGGCACGAGAAAAAGCTTAGCATGACAGGCACATCAAGAGAAAGATTTTTCAGACAGGAGATCGAGTGCTCCTTTATGACAGCAAGTTTGTTAAGTTTCCAGGGAAGTTCAAGATGCATTGGTTGGGGCCATATCAGATTCAGCAAGTTACAGAAGGAGGTGTCGTTCAGCTCAGAAAACTGAATGGGGAACTTGTTACTACCTTGATTAATGGCAGTAGGCTTAAGCTTTATAGTGACAACCACTCCACCTCCCAATCCTAACTCAAAGAACTTGGATGTGCAGATGTCTAGTGTAGTTGAAAGGAGGCATCGCACTCATAACTAGTCTACGCAAAAAAAAAAGTTCTAAGTATGAGGAATCGCAGTGTTGCACAAGTCATAGGACGCTTGCGGAGTTTTGTTTTGAACGTTGTAGAGTTCATGCCAGCACTTTGGTTCAGGATGATGTGGTATGGCATCACAGCAAGGCAATGTTCCCCATGCCACGTGGATGATTTTTGAAAAGGGACAGAGGGCCAATCACTTCGCCTTCTGACAAACAGTTAATCCAGATATGACAGGTATACATTGCCCTATATTTGGAAACAGTACAGTGTTTTTCCCATATTTGTTAAATCTTGGTTGAGACCGGCGCCTGTGAAAAAGTTTCGAGGGAAATTTGATCGAATTTTCAGCAATTAATGAGGATCAAAACGACGATTGTTGTCGTGTCCATGCAATAAATGCCACCTACGGGTCCAGCCTAAGTGACCGTTCCTTTAGAGATTATCCCCTCCATTATAAATACATAGATCATTCACACAGAAGGGTTACTTTTGTGATTTCTGAGAGCCATAGAGTAATTTGTAGAGTTTTCCCTATGCAGAGATACTCCAGTTACAGAGTGCTAGTTTTCCCCAATTTTGCAGCCATTTCCAGTCCAGAGTATTGCACCAGGTGGTGTATGTCTGAGGAGGAACCTTTAGAAGACATTGTGCAATGATTCCAGAGTGGTGGCCTCGTGTCTGCTATGACAATGCCACGCAAGGTTATGAAATTAGGTACACCACAGGTCAGACAGACGTCAAGGATGAGGATTCAAGCTCAGATAGTAGAAGAGTCCAGCCCAGAGCAGAGAAGAAGAAAGACGAGAAGATCACTGAAGATGAGAAAACAGAGAAGAAGAAAAGTGAGAAAAAGAGAGAGAAGGACTCCCGGCTGTGCACGTGGAGTTTCCTAGAAGATCCCACAGAAAGAAAAAAGGACCAAGAAACAGGCATCCAAGACTTAGAAAAACAAAAGGAAATGGGAAAGGAATGAAGTAGAGATGTTGAAAATGAGAGAGATACAGAAAATGTCAAAGAAGGTAGTTACATTAAAGCTGGAAAAGGACATGTCTCCTCATGTAAGTTTTACCAATGTGCATATATTCAGAATGATGATGGCTTTGATGAGTCTGTTCGGACAAGCGCTCCAGTAGAATTTGAGGTGAATGGTACAAACCTGACCGACATAGTAGGATTTGAGGTCATTCCAACAAATGGTTCCATATAAATAGTCCACCATTTACTCTGGATTTTCACTTAAGGAAAGTGTTGACACTATTTTAGAAGAAGCGGCACAAGACTATGTTGAAGCTATGGACAAAGAGGTCACAGGACTCAGAGAAAGATTCATAAGGACTTCACAAGAAGCCAAGGAGAAGCTACAGCAGGAGAAGCCAGTTATTAGTGGCTCAGGGACGAGCCACAAGTAAGTGTTAGGGGACTATTGGAGCAGGGTCCCGCAGCTATAGGAAAAGCTGCTATAGCGGAACAAGGAAGTCAAAGGAAATAGTACCTTAAGCGGCCGAGAAGAGAGAGCTCAACCACTGTATTGAAGGCATCGGTGACGACAGGAGGACTTAGCTACCCTCATAAAGAGAAAAGGAGCAATAGGTCGAGGTATTGAAGACAAAGGACAGAAGGGGAGCAACCGAGGAAGCGGTGCCCATACCCATGATCAGCGTCGGGAAGCGTGGAAGACTGCAGAAAGCTGTGGTGTGACGAAAAGCAGCAGTTCAAAGTACAGATAGGCTGACTGTCATAGATTAGATTTTTTTGGGTTACTGTTGGGAAAGGACCACAGTTTTGTATCATGGTGAGACCTTTGGGCCACCTATTTAAGCATGTATTTTGTATTATGAAAGGCTATCTAGTCAGTTGGTCTGTTAGCTCATAGACAGTTAGCCAGTCAGTTAGCTGGTCGTTTTGTATTGTAAGAGTCGAGCTTTGGTTCTGTATTAAGCATGTAGTTATCTTACTGTAACCAGTAGCCGGCTCCTTCAGCATGAATGTAACAATCCACAAGGATTGAGAGAGAGAGAGAGGAAGAGTATGTTGTAAGAAGAAAGCATTGGAGGAAGAGAGAGATCTAAGAGAGAAGGGCTCCCGACTGTGTGTGTGGAGTTTCCCAGAGGATCTCAAGCTGCATAATAGGTTGCAGTGGAACTGTGTTTACTCTCTCAAGATATAATATAAAACTAGTTCCATGGACGTAGCTTCCCCCCTGGAAGTGAACCACGTAAAATCCGTGTGTTGTGTGACTGATTCATGTGATTGTGTTTTAGTTATTACTATATGTCATTTGTTACATGAACTTTGCTTACAATCAATGAACGTATGTATTCTATCCTTCAGTTTACAGTAATATAGCAGGTAAAATGCAAGTTGAACGTATCAAGTATTATGTATATGAGTTTATGAGTGCTTGATTCATGATAGTAACGGTTACAGTGTTAAGTGACTCCTATATATGAGTTCAGCGAGTTGAGTGTAGTTGATGTTAAGCATGTTAAACTATAGAAGCTAAGTGAAGTTGTTTAACACCCTTATGAAGGTTGACTGAGCTAGTTAGACCCAGAGAGAAAGCCTCTAGACCTTGAGAGTTGTGAGAATATTGAGTCTTGCTGTAGGAGATATCACAGCGTAGAAAGGAGATATCACATCGTCGGAGGAGCTGTAGTGTGGGATATCACGGGTTAAGGGTCGAGAAGAAGAGAAGGTTTGCACATCATCTTAGAAGCTGCGATGTGATAAGAGCCAGTCCCATAGAAGAGTTAGCTAGAAAGAGAGAACCAGTCTGCATACAAAGAGAGATCCCACTGGTTAATCAGAGTAAGAGGAACCTAGGATGCTACAGAACCTGGTTGAGGAAACGTGATTTTTCAACCACCCCATCTAAGATCACTTCAAGTGAGACTTCAGGCCGTTCTGCGGTCTGTCGCCGAAAGGACCAGTGAGCTAGGGTTTTTTTTGGTACATTATAGTAAACCTGGGTTTTCCCATCCAGACCAACACTATGTCATGTTACGACTGAGATCGTCGAGCTACCAATATATGAGGGGCTACCAGAGTTGCCTGAATTCCTCCAATAATTTGAAGAGAAAGTGTTTGAACTATAGAGGCTGTTGGAATTGGAGGACGCATTGAAGGCTACCCTAGCACACTAGTGGGAGGCTCACAAACAGGTAATCCATGAATGGGTACAGTGTCGAGGATTGATGATGGTGCACTTTGGTGATTCAAAGACCTATCCTGCTGGGAGATATGATGGGTGGAATAACTCCATCGGTCATTTAATGCAATGTCAGGATTTGTGGGCATCACGACCCAAGGATGAATGGGTCCATGCTTTTGTTCATACTTTGGACGAAATGCTTAGATCCTGGTATCTAATAGTAGAGCTGCGTAGAACCATAACTACCTGGGAGGAGATGTCGATTTTATTTAAGCAGACTTTTAATTTCCAGGATGCTAACCTTGAGGTCCATAATGCACTCCAACTCATCCATGATGTAGTATTGAAGGTTGCACCACCTGCATACCCTATAGATCCACATGAACAATGTCATATGCAATCCCTGAAGGAGTGCTACAAGATATCTGGTGAATCTGAATATGATGATGACATGAGGAATTTCAATATTCTGGAATCAGAATGCAATCACAATGTTGCACCACCGGACATACCAACTGACCCCATGAGTCAGCTGCTGAAGATCCGAAAAGTTAACATTGGGACAGAAGAAAACTCAAAGTTTGCTAACATTGAGGACTATTGGGATGATAAGACAATGGCACAGATCATAGATCTGCTGCATGAGTTCCAGGATCTATGTCCAACATGGTTCTCAAAAATGAAAGGGATATTAGGGGATCTGGCGGAGATGAAAATACCATTGAAACTAGACGTGAAACCTGTATGACAAAGGCTATATCGACTAAACCCGTGACACAAAGAACATGTCAAAGTTGAGCTTGACCAAATGTTGGATGCTGGAATCATTGAGCCCATTGAACATTTGGAATGGATAAACCCTATGGTGGTTCAGGACAAAAATACTGGAGAAGTTCACATTTGTGTTGACCAGAGGAAGCTGAACGATGCCTGCCTGCATGATCCATTTCCAACCCCCTTTATAGATGAGGTCCTTGAAGGGATAGGCAGTCAGGAGATGTACTCATTCATGGATGGATTTTCGGGGTATCACCAGATCCGAATTGCAAAGGAAGATCAGCATAAGACCACATTCATCATGGAATGGGGTTGTTTTCAATATATAGTCATGCCTTTTGGATTGAAGAATGCACTAGCAATATTTTCTCAAGAGGTTTTTGTTGGGTTCAAAGATTTCATTCAAAAGTTCCTGCAGGTATACATGGATGATTGGACAGCCTATGGTTTGGATAGGGATCATTTATCCAACCTGAGACTGATGTTGGAAAGGTGTCAATAGCATCAAATTGCATTGAATTCAAATAAGTTCATTTTTTGTGTGCCATTCGGAATACTGTTAGGGCACATCATGTGCAAGCAACAGTTGTTTTCCGATGCTACAAATATTGCACTTATCCTTAGTCTTCCACCACCGACTAATGTGAATATGCTTCAAACATCGCGGGGACACATGGGGTACTATCACAAGTTCATCAAAGGATATGTCACGATTATGGCCCCTATGGAGAAGCTGCTAAAGAAGGATGCTGCATTTGGGTGGAATCATGACTGTCAAGGGAGTTTTGACACACTAAAGGCCAAGATGGAATCAACGCCTATCCTGGTATTCCCCAATTTGAACAAGGAGTTTCACATCCATGTCGATGTCTCTTTTATTGCGCTAGGAGTAGTACTTATGTAGCCAGGCGAAGGAGACCTGGATCATCCAATCGCATTTGCAAGTAGGAAGCTATCTTTTGTAGAAAGAAATTATATAACCACTAAGAGAAAGGTCTTGGCCATGGTTTATGTGCTGCAAATGTTTAGGCACTATTTGTTGGGCGGTCACTTCAAAATGTTCATGGACCATTCTTCTTTGCAATACCTGGTCAATAAGGCTGTGTTGGGGGGAAGTATCTGTCGATGGCTGCTACTTTTTCAGGAATTTGACTTTGAGATAATTGTGAAGCCTGGATGGTTGAATGCTGGCCTCAATCATATGTCTCGCATTGAGATAGGAGAAGAGCCTACCAATATTGATGATGGATTGTCCAATGCGTAGTTTTTGTGGGTAGAGATTGCAGATGACCATTATGCTCCAATCATTCAGTTATGGCAAATGGAGTTGCTCCAGAGGACCTGTCAACCAATTATAAGAAGCAGTTGGTAGTGAAAGCTTCAGATTTCCAGCTGATTGTGGGGAAATTACACAAACTTGGACCAAATAAAATCTTGCAATGATGCATCTTACCACATGCAAAAGGACCTATTCTAGCCTAAGCACATGCAAGAATTGCGGGAGGCCACTTTGGAGGCAGGGCTACTGCGCGTAAGGTGTTGCATGTTGGGTTATGGTGGCCTACCTTACACAATGATATGGAAAATTATGCATGAAGCTACGATGTCTGTCAACACATCGGCAAACCATCATGTTGGGATGAGATGCTACTTGTGCCACAGGTAACTCTACAACCTTTCAATAAATGGGCCGTGGACTTTGTGGGTCCAATTAATCCACCAGGAAAGAGGAATAGTGCATGATAAATCATTACAGCAACCGATTATCTAACAAGGTGTGCGAAGGTCATGCTAGTCATGGATTGCACTACTGCGACACTAGCCAAGTTCATATTCAAGAATATTGTGACAAGGTTTGGATGTCCTAGGTTATTAATGAGTGACCAGGGGAGTCACTTTATTAATTGAACCATGAGAGCACTAACCGAGGAGTTGCAGGTGTAGCATCATAAAAGCAGACCCTACCATCTGCAGGCAAATGGAACTGTCGAGGCATTCAACAAATATTGGAAACCACACTCACAAAAGTTTGCAATACTAACCATGATGATTGGGATTTGAAAGTTCTAGTGGTACTATGGGCATATCGCACCACTTGTAAAAGGTTGACAGGACAGACACCATTCAAATTGGTATATGGGAAAGAGGTATTCATGCCTATGGAATACATTGTTCCTAGTCTATATATTGCTGTTGCGACAAGAATGGATGACACAGAAGCATTAGAGGAGTGTATCGCACAGTTGGTCCAGCTAGAAGAGGACCGCTTTGTCGCAGGCTTCCACCAGCATGTTGAGAAGGATCAACAGAAGGCATAGCATGATCGCCACATTAAGAACAAGTAGTTTACACAGGGATATTTGGTGCTATTATACGACAGTAAGTTCATGAAGCATCCAAGTAAGTTACAGATGCACTGGTTAGGTCCATATGTTGTTCATTCAATTACTTCTAAGGTGTAGTTCAATTATAGCAATTAGATGGTGCGATGATGCTAAAACTTGTGAATGGTAGCTGCTTGAAGCCCTATGGAATGGGTCCTGAGTCGCGCAATGCTTAACGCACTATGCAAGTAAAAAAAATTATTAGGTAGATTGCAGTGAGGCAAGCATAGAGGAAGAAGTTGCGCAAGGATAGCACTCATTAGTATTACGAGGGAGACCATCAGCGACAATCGCAAGACCATGAGGTGGTGAAATCAATAAAAAAACAAACAGTTAATATAGTTAGTTGGTGATGCTTAATGAAGTGACGTGCATTTATGATTGATCTAGCCATTAGTAAGATGGGATTGTCAATAGATTTGGGGTTATTAATGCCATCTTTGGTCATGATGGACACGGTAGATCTGGAAATGATGAGTTGGATCAGAAATTGGTTATAAGAATGCACGAGATTTGGGGTGCAAGGTATTGTTTAGTTGAGTTGAGTGAACTGTTGAGCTCGGTGTAGGAGTAGAAGTGAGTGTGATAGGCAAGGAGTGAAATTTCATTTGCATTGTGAGGATTACAGAGTGCAGCATCCCAAGCACTCCCCCATCCAAACCACATGGATTGAAGAGGAAGTCATGAGCATGCCAATTGGGTCCTCTTTGATCCCTAGAGTGAAGTGGAAGGCCCAAAATCCCAATTCCACACCGTCGTAGAAGATATACACATGCATGATTGCTAGGGTGCAAGGGGAAGACACAACACAGACTGGAACATCAAGCTCAGGAATTGTCGATTTTGTGGGTTACAGGGGCATCTCTATCAATGATATCCCTAGATATGTTACTCCAATGCATCTAGGGGCAAAGCCAAAGAAGCTCACCAAGAATCAGAGGTATCCACCAAAGTTGCCACCGCTAGCAAAAGGGATGACTTTCCCAGTGGACATCATACCTGCCTTGGTCAAGATGAAGTATGAAGACCATGATTTACTACTACTAAAGGACATAGTGGATGAATCTTATCAATCAGTACCTACAGTACATGGTGCACCTATTCTATGGATTTCTCACCCATGGGCGCAGGGCTTGGAAAATTCTGGGTTGTTGGGGCTCATTAACATGCCTCATTTTTGGAGATTGAACAAAGCAAATGCATGTGTCAAACAACTGTTGGCATGATTTCATGGTGGGATGCTTTGGTTGAACGACCCTATTCCAGTCACAGTTGACCTAATTACTGACATTACAGGGTTACCAAATGCCAGTGAAGATCCAGCACAGTATTTCAAAGGGCAGGATAATGACAAAAAGCTTTCCAAAAAGTTGAATGAAATATTTGGATTGCAGCGCGATGGTCATGCCTATCACATCAACAGTATTTCCAAGCAATCGGTGCATCCTACGGTGTTCATTTTGGCTAGCAAGATCATTAGGAAGAATCGGCCTATCCAATGCAATTCAGGTGTTTTGTGTGTGCACAAAAATGCGCCGAAAGGGTGAAAATGAAATGATCCCTATTTCTGTTAAACCAATTGTTAGAATATGTTGTCACCGCTCAGGCCAAAGAATGCATTTTTTCCTACAATTGGTTGTTAATTCTTATTGCCTTAGTCACATGGATGGATTCGAAGGACTACCAACCGATGTCAGTCGTTGCAGAAAAAGTATGCAAAGGTGCACGGTATCAGAACTTATGGTGGGTTGCAGAACCTAGTTGATAGCAGTACTATGCGATCCATTTTTGGGTCTATTGGGAAGTGCTACAGGCCGTGGCCATCAAGGTTCCCCGCTTATCCAATGCTGCCACATCTAAATATTAGTAGATCATTTTGTTTGCTATCAAGCCTCATTCCATTTATATCTAGGTGAAGGGATCCAAACAAACAATTGCTGCCTATACCCTACAAAATCACAGATGCATAATTGGAGGCTGTTGTTCAAGATTGGCCAACTGGCTGGCGCGAACCTGTGAGCATGGAGGATATCTCTACAGGACCACCAGTAGCTTCCCCCGGTGAGCTAGTCTAAGAAGGGAAAGATATCCATGACTCTGATGGAGATTCATCGATGGAATTTGATCCAGAATCTTGACACATGTTGGAGGAGTTACGCACTAAAAGACGCATGGAATTTGACAAAGGTAGAAGCTCCCACTCGATGATGGAGAACCAACTGTAACAGCTCATCAAGGCTGTCACCGATGCATCTGATGTTGCGGTGCAAGCTATGCATGTGTCCATTCAAGAAGGGTTCACTGTGGTAAGCCTTAAGCTAGATTCTATTTTTTCTGTTGTTTCAAAAGCAACACCAGAGAAGGCTATGATGTAGTATTTCCTGATGATTAGCATCGGGCTGCGGGCTAGGAATGTTCAAGTTCCCCTGACTACAATAGACACGGGAAGTACAAAAGTGAACTCATTTCTAAAGTTGTTGCTAAGCATTGTTTTCAATCTCAACAAGTTACCTACCCACGTTTTAGTGCAGCTGCAATAGGGTGTCGGCCAGGAGTTGGCTGATAGGAAGAAGGAGCTTAGTGATGGGTATGTGTAGTCATAGGATGCCACTAAGAAGCTACAGGAGGAATTTGAAGAGCTATGGAAGATCAAAGAGAAGCTAGCATAAAAAAAGGCGTTGGATATTTTTGCATTGAAGCGAACACAGGACGAGCTGCAGCGAAAATCCACCGATGAAATCACTGAGTTAAAGAAGGTGCAAGACCTCCTCATTATCGAGAAAGTGCAGCATTGTGCTAGTTGCAGTGAGGTTGAGCAAGCTATTGGTGAGGCCTATCAACACATATATGAAAGAATGGTGGAACTCACTGCCATTTCCAAAGCTAAGCGACTTAGTAAGGTGATTTCCCAACTCCAGTTAACTAACAATCTATTGAATTCTCTTGTTTACCCAGACACGCCGCCTGAACATATTTTTTAACAGAATAATATGATCGAGGATTTTGCAGCCCAGTATGAAGCTATGGAGCAGGAGGAAAAGATGATAGCTGATGAGATGACACGGTTCTGGAAAAGTGTCAATGAGGATGGCCAACTGGAACAGTTTTCCAAGCAAGTGCGAGAATTTGAAGCTCAGTTGATGACACTGAAGATGTCACTGTGAACAATGTCTCTCATGGTTCAGATTACATGCTCTAAAGAGTTGAAGGACCTACAGCAGTGAGCCGCCCGAGCCCAAGAACATCAACGCAGGCGTAGCACCCAGCTCAATGAATTCCAGGACATTGGTGCGTAGTTGGCTGTAAAATCAGTCATTGCACTGTAGGTGGTACAAGATGGTAGGAATATGGTGGATGGAAGGCCAAGGAGGATATCCCACTGAAGCAAGACCTACTAACTTATAGGGACACAGTTGAACAAGTTCAGCTCCAAGTTCAAGAGTTCTCGCGGGAGTTCAAGGACTTCAAGACCAAGACAATGGAGTAGACCTTGTCTACCTGACGTGGCTCGAGGATGAGCCACAAGACTGTGTTGGGGGCCTATTGGAAGGGGTATTGGGTAAGTGAGTTGCACAGCTCCGTGGAGGCTGCAAAAGCTCACATGCCACCACAAAGAAGCACAATAGTGGGATAGGCAAAAGAATAACCATTTTTAGAATTCTTTATGCAATTTTGTACCGATTGACCACATTTTGTTCATATAGGTCACTAGTTTGTTAAAAGTTAGTTAGAAGTGGACCTTGGATGTAAAGGTGCAAGCCTATATATAGAGTTAGAATTGCAATTCTAAATCAGTATCATTGTTGAAAAAGATCAATCGATCAATCCATTTTGTGATCTGAGGTGTGACCTTGTCACTTCATTTTGTTCTTGAGTAGTTTTGGTTTTGTCTGTGTTGACAAGCTATTGAATCTTGGGTTGTGATCATTCTCCTACTGTGGAGAAGTACTGTATCATTTGGATCTCTTACACAGAAGTAATATGACATGACGGATGTTTCTCTGAAGTGATCTTGTTTCTTCTTTCATTTCTGTCTTTATGCTCTACAATGACAATGATGGATGTTTACTGTATCCAAATGAATCTTACTATTGTGATGTGATCTATTAACGATATACTAGTTATCCAATAGATCTGTGATGAATGATGTGATTATGATAAAACTATATTTGGAGTATCTTTTGATTATGAAGTTCATTCGTTGATGCCATGCCCTCCCTTCTTACTGCCATAAACTTCATTTCGACAGCTCTCCCTCAAAATATCAGGTGAGATTTCATCTGCTCTGCGGGTGTTATCGAGCGGCTTCAAACCTATCTAGGCCAGTGCTCAGGGAGATCATGCTAGTTGGAACCCCTATCAATGAGGCTTTATTTGTGGGTCACGCCAACAAGGAATATTCCTCTTTGGAAGAATAATAATGTACTCAACTGAATCAGAAATATAAATAGTTGCACAGTGAAAACTATGTTAGAATAATCAACCAATAGTTAGCTACCTTAGACATTAATTATCTCCATTTTTGTCTTATTTGCCTAGTTTCCATATTCCACTCTATGCAAGTTGTCCTCCACATGTCCTAGATGGTCAAACTTGCTAAAACTGAGTCATGGAGCGCTTGGGAAACCTCTTGGAATCATTTCTGATTTATTCCTAGCCTTCCTAGCGCATATCTACTTTTTATGCTTTATTGTTGCTTTTACTGAGTTTTAAGGCAATTGGGAAAGTTTGACTAGGTGAAGTTAACTTGTTTTTTGTCTTCATCATCCTCAACTCTTTTCTCCTAATAAAGGCATGTATGAGTTTTCCTTCCATCACTTATTAGCCTCCCTAATTGATTTTTTCAATTCATGAGCTCCTAGATAGATTTTGTAGTTGCTTTATGCACCTATGGGGGATTTGCTTAGTTTTAGTAAGCCTGCTTTTGACCAATTCAAATGGCATCCCAATGCATTTGAATATCTCATGTAATTATTTATTGTGGCAGCCTATCACTTCATAAGGTTGGATATTGTAAACTATTTCAATACAGATTAGTGTTCTACTCCATATTCGGTCTCCTTTGTGTGTAATTTGCATGTGTAATTGGCAATTTTTGTGAGTGTAATTGTTCTAACACCTGTGTTCAATTTCCAAATGGTATTAGAGCCTTTGTAGATCAATTTCTCTCCTTCCATATTGTTATTGCGGGTTTGACATCATTGACTGGGAGCATTCTGCTGGCTGAAGGACAACTTCTGAGCTATGGATCAATCTCAGAAGATCATCTTGACTCCATTTAATTTCTTTGAATGGAAAGAAAAAATGGAGATACTGTTGAGAGCAAAAGGCCTCTACTGAGTGACTATGGAAACAAAATTAGAGCCTAATGTAGCTACAGAGAAAATTAAATGGCACAATAGGAGGGATGAGGCCTATGGTCTCTTGTGTCTGAGCATATCCAAAGACCTCCTTTTCCATATTGATGGATTGATATCACCAAATGAAGTATGGTAGAATCTTGTTGAGATTTTTGGTAAGACAGATGAGATGAGAGGACATGAAATTGAGAATGAATTGATCTCTTTGAGTCCCAATAGCTTCGAATCCCTACAACTCTACTTTTCCAAGTTTAAAGCCCTTGTTTTGCAGCTAAAACAGTGTGGAATCGAAGAGAAGGAGGAGAAACTAGTTTTGGCCATACTCTTGAAGCTTGGCCTTGACTATTCAGTGTTTTTTTCAACCTTCCATGCCATCAAGTTGACATCTCAAGCTTGGAATATGCCTAAACTTGCAGAGTTCATGGAATCTCTCACACAAGAACAAGATAAACTGGTGATGATGGGCACCATCA
This sequence comes from Pseudotsuga menziesii, assembly GCA_001517045.1. NCBI lineage: Eukaryota > Viridiplantae > Streptophyta > Pinopsida > Pinales > Pinaceae > Pseudotsuga > Pseudotsuga menziesii. The sequence continues at coordinate 276,931 of LPNX010166158.1, forward strand.
AACCTTCCAAAGACTAAGCTCTGGTTGCTAGAGATTTGAGGGTGGATTCAAAATTCAAGAATAAAGCTAAGAAGCCACCTGAGCAAAAGAGAGACAAGAACAAGTCTCCAGAGGAGCCCCAAGGTTCCAAGAAGAACCTCAGAAGAAGAAGAACAAAGGAGAAATGAGCAAGTGCGCATACTGTAATAAGGGCAATCATCTTGAAAGCTCCTGCATGAAGAAGAAAATTGACATGCTGACCCAAATCATGGAGAAGAATGGCATCTCCCTTCCTGATAGCTCAAAGAAGAGGGAAGGAGGATGAAATTCAGAAGACAGAGAAAGAGTTCATGCATTGGTTGCTGGCACATCAAGCTCACCTAGTTTCATCATTGATTCTGGAGCTTCAAGACATATGGTTTTGACAAAGGGAGCATTCACCTCACTTGACATGTCGAAAGGTCTACCAATAGTACTGGGAGATGACTCTCTCACTGAAAGTTTGGGAAAAGGGAGGATTGATCTTGACCATGGTAAGTTCAGCAATGTATTGTATGTTCCAGGCCTTGCTTCTAACCTCTTATCAGTGTATCAGATGACCCACACAAGGTCTCCAAAGAAGGTCATATTATCCCTTGATGAAGTTGAGATCATAGAGATCTCAAGTGGTAAATTCATTGAAAAAGGAGTTGCAAATCACACTTAAAAGGTATACATGTTCTCACATTTTCTACCCTACTCAAACCCCTCTGCTCTTCTGATTCATGCTAATGAGGCAAGCAATATTTGGCATGAAATATTTGGCCATATTAACTATAAGTATATTTTTTATCTTAGTGAAAAATAAATGGTCATAGGGTTACCAAAGATTAAGTTTTCCAAAGGAGTTTGTCACGGTTGCATCTTAGGAAAACACCCAAAGCATAAATTTGAGGAATCTAGTCATGAGAGAACCTCTACACCTCTTGAGTTGATACACAGTGATGTTGCTGGCCCATTTTCTCATATGTCAATGAGTCAGTCCAAATATGCATTGACATTCATACATGAATTTTTCAGGTTCTGTTGGGTTTACTTCTTGAAACACAAGTCTGAAGTTTTTGGCCTCTTCAAAGTCTTTAAGGCTTTGGTTGAACACCAATCAGGGAGGAAACTCAAGGTCCTTAGATCTGAAAATGGTGGTGATTATGTCAAGCTTGAGTTCATTCAATATTGTGTAGATGCAGGTATTCAGATGCAGCATTCTATCCCTTACACACCACAACAAAATGGTGTTGCTGAGAGGAAGAACTGATCACTAAAAGAGATGGTAACCTGCATGATGGAGGCTAAGAATTTGCCACCAAATTTTTGGGCCGAAGCTATAAAATGTGCCACATATATCTAGAATAGGATGCCTCATAAACAGCTTGATGGTATGACTCCTTTCAAAGCATGGAGTGGGCACAAGCCAGATGTGACCCATTTCAGGATTTTTGGCTCAAGGGCTTGGGCTAGAATTCCAACAGAAAAGAGGAAGGCTTTACAGCCCCAAAGCCAAGAGTGTCTATTTGTTGGGTACTCTGAAGATTCAAAAGGGTACAAGCTGGTCAATTTGAGCAAAAACAAATCCTTCATTGAAAGGAGTGTTCAGTTCCAAGAAGAGCCTTTAGCAGTAGTTGAAGTTGGAGAGTCTTCTTCACCACCAGAACCACTGAATGTAAGTGAAGAGATAAATGAGTTTGCTGATTCTGATATGTCTGATAATGATTATTTAATTTCATATCCTAACATTCCTACAATACCAAAATGGGAATCAAATACTATTCATGCAGCTGGGGAACTAGTTGGAAATCCTAGTGATTCTAGGTGGACTAGATCTTAGTTTGAGAGTGCCCTGTGTATGAAAGACCCCTTGTTTGCAGAGAAATGCTATCTGATGGTTGAATTAGACCCATATACATATGAATATGCAGCACATGATCCAATATGGCAAACAACCATGAAAGAAGAATTCAGCTCACTCCAGAAGAACAACACTTGGGAGCTGGTTGATCTTCCCCTAGGGAGGAAGCTAGTTCAATGTAAGTGGGTTTTAAAAACCAAGTTTGCTGCTGATGGTTCAAATTTGAAATATAAGGAAATATTGGTATCCAAGGGCTACTCACAAGTACATGGCATAGAATACAATGAGACCTTTGCACCAGTGGAAAAAATGGACTCTATTAGGATAGCCTTAGCCATTACAGCTTCGAAGCAGTGGGAGGTACATCACATGGATGTGAAGTGTGCTTTCCTGAATGGAGATATTACTAAAGATATTTACATGCAGCAGCCTCAAGGATTTGTTACTAATCCATATCTTGTGTACAGGCTAAATAAATCATTGTATGGGCTTAAGCAAGCCCCCAGGGCTTGGTATGCCAAGATTGATGGCTTTCTACTATCATTGAATTTTGTTCGATGCCAGTCTGATCCTAATGTTTATTTTAAGCTTATTCATGGTTATTTTATGATTATTGTCTTTTATTTAGATGATCTTCTCATTACAGGAAGCTCAAAAGATGAAATTGCCTCCTTGAAGGATGCAATGAACCATGCATTTTCTATGACTGATTTGGGGTTATTGAGCCAATTCTTGGGTCTCAAGATTGCTCAAACCAAACATGGAATAAAAGTACATCAGTCCAAGTATGATTTCTATTTTCTGAACAAGTTCAACATGAAATATTGCAAGCCAAGCAACACTCCCTTCCTTTCAGGAGTTAAGCTTAAAGAAGCAGATTCTTCACTTATGGTAAATAATACACTGTATAGGTAACTGATTGGGTGTTTTCTATACCTTACACATACTTGACCTGATATTTATTATGTAGTAAGTGTGGCTTCAAGATACATGGATCAGCCTCATGAGATCCATTGGAGAGCAGCCAAAAAGATCCTTAACTTTGTTCAGGGAACAAGGACTCATGGGATCTTCTACAAACCTAAATCTGATCTTGATTTGATTGGGTTTACTAACAGTGATTGGGTAGGAGACAACATAGATTGAAAGTAAACATCAGGATATGTGTTCATGCTTGTTGAAGGACCAATCATCTGGTCAAGCAAGAAACAAAGTGCCATTGCACTCTCATCTACAGAAGCAGAGTACATAGGAGTTGTAAGTGCAGCAACTCAATGTTTATGGTTGAGGGGTTACTTGGTGAGTGTGGATTCGAATCAGAATACTCAAAAACTATCTATTGTGATAATCAAAGTACCATTTGAATCTGCAATGATCCATTTTAGAGACAGAGAACCAAACACATTGATATCCATATGCACTACATCAGACAGCTTGTGCATGATGGCACTATTCACCTACTCTTATGTTCATCTTCAGTACAAGTAGCAGACATCTTCACCAATTTTTTTTGTGAGAAGACTTTCAGAAATCTCAAATCACTGTTGGGGATTGTTGATCATGCTATGAAGCATGATTGATGACAAGATTTTCAAATTTTCTTTTACTATCCATGTTTAAGGGAGTATTTTTCCCACTGGGTTTTTGCCTCTTTCCTTGGTTAAATGGACATGTAGTATGTAAAGGATGACTAAGCCTTGTTGCAAGGCCCTATTATTTTCTAATATTTTACTCATAATTCAGGCTTAAGGGGGGTGTTAGAATAATCAACCCATAGTTAGCTACCTTAGACATTAATTATCTCCATTTTTGTCTTATTTGCCTAGTTTCCAAATTCCACTCTATGCAAGTTGTCCTCCACATGTCCTAGATGGTCAAACTTGCTAAAAATGAGTCATGGAGCACTTGGGAAACCTCTTGGAATCATTTCTACTTTATTCCTAGCCTTTCTAGCTCATATCTGCTTTTTCTGCTTTATTGCTGCTTTTACTGAGTTTTAAGGCAATTGGGAAAGTTTGACTAGGTGAAGTTAACTTGTTTTTTTCCCCATCATCCTCCACTCTTTTCTCCTAATAAAAGCATGTATGAGTTTCCATTCCATCACCTTGTTTCTACCTTTCACACACCTGGGTCACGTGGTAGAAATCTTCAAGCCACTCAGTGTGTCCTTGGGGCAAGTCTCGATTCAAGGCTGTCACCTTGTTCTTGACTCCTCCGTTTAGGCTCAACTCCTAACGAAGCCAAGGGGGGTGGACCCTATTAAGTTACTAAGGCTAATTACCTAGAATGGTGATGTTAAACTGAATGAATTACTTAGGAGTTTGAATTTTAACCATACACAACCATAGATGAAAAGATACAAAATGAGCACACGAAAGCACAATGCTGAGACACACACTATATATGTAGCAAGAAAATAACCAGTGCCTTAAAATGGAGTAACAAAGAAATCAATATACTTGCATGTGCTTGGAGTGAATTTTTTGCAATTGCCTCTTGGTACGTTTTATGTTAATCTGAAATATGAGTTGATTAAAATTAGGCGAAGGGGTGGACTCCATATATACCCAAGAGTACTTGGAGTATGTCCAAAACTAAGACTTCATAGCTACCCACAAGGAATATGTGGGCTGAATGGAGTCTCTGGGGCTATTGTTCATAATGCACCCATTAGGGTGTGACAGAGATCAACGCCCCGAGGTCACTTTTCAGAAGTTCCCGCTTCCTTTGGGTATTTTGCCACCATAATGGTTTGATCTAGGTGTTGGATTTTCATCTGATGGTTTGTCAATTTGGGAGAGTGAACCATAATTATACTAGTCACTCAAGTGATTTTGATACAGCTTGACTGATCAGATGAACCGCAGCCAAGTGCAGAGCATACACGCCGGATTCTTGTCAATTTTAGTAAATTTTGAGATGGATGTTCTTGTTAAAATGAAAACCCTCCAGGAACCTCTTTTGGTCCAAGTGGACCTCAATCGGGGAATCAAGGAGGGTTTGATTTTATTATGGTTACTGAAATAAATGATGATATCAAATGAAACATAAAAATATAAGCAAACAACAATTTTCTAATTAGACCACCACGAACCTTTCTTCAGCTTTCGACTCAAAAGGAGGCTCGTGGGGTAAGTATTAAAGTTACTTTGAAACCAATAGAAATGGAATATCTAAATTATTTTAAATCAAAGTATACTACCCTACAGATTAGTACTACACTATATTGAAAAGAGATGAATGAAAAACAAAAAAAACATGGACGCAAATCCCCCTAGGGGGGATGGGGAATGGGCTCGAAAGAGCCTATTCAGAATTATTTTTATTACCAGCGGTTACAATATCAGAAAACTGATATGATTCCTCTTGATTCTTATATAGAATGAAACCAAGAGCTTACAAAGTGCAAAAAGTTAAATATTTCTGTCAAAAGGGAGACCCCTGGGGGGATTCAGAAGGCCCAAAAGTCACTTTCACACAATATCTCCTCCTCTTTTCTGTTATACATGCTAAAAACCAGCAATATTATTAGACTGAAATATTCCCAAAATTACTCTGAAAGTACCTTTGGGTCCGCTTACTTTTAACCAAAAAAAAGCTAAGTTAAAACTAGTTAAAAAAAGGTAAAAAGGGAACCAAGGAAAGCAAGCTTTCTTTGGGATATTTGCTTTCCTTTTAGGCAGCCAATATGATGTGCACTGATTTCTAGATTTATATTTTATAACAGAAGACATAAATATAATGCATGCAAGCTACAAATTCTCTTTAAAATTCCATGCAAAAAGGACAATTTCCCCAAAGCTAGATCTAGAATGCTTATGAAACCTTTTAAGAACAAGATCTAGATTATGGGCTTTGAGAAGATAGATCTATGTTAAATTTATTTTAAGATAATATATCTAAACAATATCAAAGCTGTGAACAAAGTAACTAGGTAAAAGAATTGATTTTGAAGGATGAAGAGGAGGAGAGAAATGTTGGTAGCCTTGAAGATCCACTGTGGAGCTTTCAGGTGGAATGTCGAGGGAATATGCCTTTGGAATGTTTTGGAGAGAGTGAAGAAGCAAACTAGATCAGCATCCTCTCCAATCTAGGAACCTGCAGCTCAGTTGAAATAAAAAAACTTGCCAAAATACTTGTGAGAACCGATTAGTACATACACAGAGATTTAGAATAACATGCATATAAACTTATAAAACATACTGAATCTAGATCTCTAAACATGCATAAAAGGAAAGAGATGGCCAATAAACTTATTGAAAAGCACCTTTCCTATCAAGATTATAATACGCTTATTATCAATCTTAGCAATGAATCCATAAGCAATCAACAAATTATGAACATAGATACAGGTTACCTCAGTAAAAAATGGCAATGATCATCCACACATACAATGGCATAACACCATCTTGCCTCCAAAGATTCTCTTTATTTCAAATGAACAATGACAATAGTACAATAGCAGCAGCACCTCAATCCCAGTTCTAACTAGCTTGTAAGAGGAGGCTTATGCTTGGATATATACAAAAACTAGGAGATCCAGCCTAGGGGGTACAAATCCCAAGGAGATAGACCAAATCAGCTGATGGAGAGTCAATTAATGCAGATCTGAAGCTAAACTGAGCTAGACCTGAGTCTCACTAAGTGCAATTGTCAATCAGAGAGCTGATCTGACTAACACCTCAACCTGTTGACTTGAACATCCACCAAAACTCATCCAAATGAGCCAAAACGTGTGCAGGAGAGAGGGAGGGAAAAATTCCCCATAAAGGATGCTGAAGATCAACTCTGGATCTGATTTGATCACCTCCTTCAGTCAAGGATTTATTAAATCCAGTCAATCTTGTTCAGATCTAACTGATTTCAATTAAATCGGCCAAGAATCCACTGATCTATGATTCTGGATTTGCTCCATTATTCATCAATTTATTAATTAAAATAATCAATAATTGATTTTTAGGGCTTTCTGACCTGAGTGATGGAAAATCACTCAAAACTAGGAAATAGTGGGTCCATGGATTTACATGGTTCTCTTAGCTTGAAAATGAGCACCTACATGACTGAAACTGATTATTTGGCCCACTTTTATTACAAAATCAATTTTTCCAATTAAACTATTAAAAAATAGCCTAAGTTTTGGAAAAATTAAATTTTAATAAAAAACACTGAAAAAATTTTAAAACAAAAAAAAGTTGAAAAAACCTAGGGGGACTTAGACATGTTTATATGACTCAACCATGATGCCTAGCATGTTTATACATTGACACAGACTCTAATAACCTCAATAGTCCTAAATACCAAGTTGACCACCCCAACATTGGAGGTATGGAGTGAAAAACTCAGAAATTATCAATCGTTTATTCAAAAACCAATAATAACCAAGGGAAAAAACACCTTGGGATGATCGGATTGACAAATAAAGTCTAAGAGACCGAGTCTTTTAGAAACACTATCATGCTAGAACATTTATTACAATTCCCTCATGGGGTATGACCATGTGATATAGTACAACAAAGCTTCCCAGAAGTAAGACTGAAGGTCTTCTGAAGTCCGAACAAGTTATCCTTGTTTGGTTCACCAGGCTCACTTGATAAAAAACCACTAAGTACAACTTAGGTGGTAACATTCTGGCTCCAACTGTGGGACGTGTGCTCAATCTAATCTTTAAGGCAAGGAGAGGATACAAGAACACCAAAATATCTGGTTTATATACCCTGTAAAAATATCTCAACTTGACAAGAAAAACCTCAGTAGCACAAGTTTTATAAAAAATCAACTGAACCATTAAGCTTATTTATTTAAACAAAATAAATGTCACTAACTAAAAGAAGCAAAGTTTTATTATAGCTAAGTCTAAAATAGAAATGCAGAAAGTAAATGATCTCTTTCAAGGAGCTTATTTTCCTAGTCTAAGCGTGATATAAAAAGGGTTAAGTGTAATCAGAAATCCAATGTAACCACCTAAGCATTTTATTAACATAAAAAAAATTTCCTTGTCTTTGGTTACCAACCAAAGTAAGGATACCTTATTCAGAAAATGCAAACCTGCATGATGAAACAGAATAAGCAGGATGGATGGGAGATCATAGGCATGAATAATGTCATAAAAATTCTTCCCCAACTTGCATGTGCTCATGCAGGTTGCTTCTATCCATGACTGGATAGGATTGATATACCAATCAGAATGATGAGGTAGACTGACTACATCATCATACTGATCACCGAGGCTTATCAAATGATAACTCGTTGCACAAGCCCCAAGTAGCTCCAAATCATAAAGAACCTCTATATGTGAAAAAGATGGTTGAGACTGATATTCCACTGACTGCATCACATCTGAATTTTCACAACACTGCTTCTCAATATCTTCATTACTGATACCCTTGTACGGCTCTGCATGATATGACTCTGAATGATCACATGAAAATTCTAAATGCTCCTCTTCATACTAAGGTTTTCCAAGGTCTCCAGATCCATGCTTCCCTCTATGGAAGTATAGTACATTGGAATTCCACAAATTTCTAAATAGACACTCCCCTTGCTAGATATAGCGTAGATAGGATTCTTAATAAGATATCCACAAAAAATCCAAATAGTCATCACCATCATCTATGTTAGATGTGATGGATTCCCCATTGCTGATATCAGGTTCCGATATCAAGTTTTCTTTGTCTTCATTACTAATACTGATATATGGCTCAGACTGATCATGTGGATAAACTACATGCTCCTTCTTCATATCAAAGTTTCCCAAGGCCACATGGTCCATGCTCTCTCCTTTAGATATGCCATAGATAGAAAAATCAACAAAACCATCAAAAGTTCTTGGTTCATTATTTTCCTCTTTATTCATGTCATAGACTGGATTTTCCATGAATGTCTAGGACTCCTCATCAATATCTTTGTCAGGGATAAGGGAGTCTTCGTCACTTGTATCATGCTCCAAGCTATACTTGTCCTCATTTTCATACTCATCTTCTTTAGAGAAAATTTCACAAGGCAGTGAACCTTCTAGACTGTCATCATTATATGGAGAACACGTAGGAGTCCCATCATGTACATTACAGTTTTCATCATAAGTTTCACTATAATATTCTGCAATGGTTTCATCCTTAGGTGTGTATTGTTTAGCTGGTGACAAAGGGTAGGCCTGGCCTACCATGTATATATGATCAGGATCGCTTGAAGTTGTTTCCTGATTACTGACCTCGGGAAGTCCATGTTCCATGACTTGATTTGCAACATAACAAGTGCTTTCTTGGTGGAATTGTTCACAGGGTCTACACCATGGAATTACTTTTTCTACCATGTTAGCTGAGTCTAACTAGTTTGGAATCCTAAGCTCCTCCTGAGGAAAATTATCTTGATACATCTGATTCTGCTTGGGCTGAAAGTTCCTAGGTCCATTATTCCTTTCCATTGTGATCAATCTATTATGAATGTGATTCAAGTGTGCAGAATGATTGGCCATTAGTTGGTTTTGACTAGTAACCAAGTCTTTTATCATGTATGTTACCTTTTCCATGGGATCTTTAGAGGCTCCCTTTTCTTCTGATTCAACATCTTTTCCCTTTTCTTTGTTGTATGAAGTGTTTTCCCTAGTGTAACCTGGAATGTTGAATTTGCCTGAAGACTGCATATTCTTTTCTATTTTCTCAGCCAATTCCTGAGCAGTTTTTAGATTGGTCGACTCTTTGTCTCTTAATTGGTACCTCAAATCACCAGTGAAAGCTTTGATGTAAGATATGAGGATGGAGACATCCCGTGGCTTGATTTCTATAGGGAGGTCTACAACCACACGCCTGAACTTAGTGTTAAATTCATCCATGGTTTCATTCTCCATCTTCTTTATGTTATGAAGGGAGCAAGCAGATGTCTTGGTTATTTCTTTTCTCCCCATTTCTTCTTAAAACCCTCTAGGAAATCACCAAGAGTTTTATATGAATCATCATTTAGGTCGAAGTACCACTCTTCATCATCATCATCTAAAGATAAAACAAAGAGCTTCATTTTGACATTGTCATGGTCATGGGCAGCATCATTACAATAACTGACCAGGTGCTTTTCAAACTTTCAAAGGTGAGACTTGGCAGTGATGGAATTATTGCCCTGAAATATGGGGAGCTTCTTGATAGCATCTTTTGGAATGGCATGGGGAGCACCTGCTATCTGAGAAAAGTCAAGGGGTTTGAATAATTCCATCATTTCTTGAGATTGGTAAAAATGACTCTCTACAAATATGTGGTGGATATCTAAGAGGGATTGGTCTCCTAAATTTTCAAGGTTTCTACAAGAAGTATGCCTATTCAATCTTTCCTTAATAAAACTTTAGGGATTAGGGAGAGGATTGAATAATTTTCGGCGGTTTATTCGGGTAGAAATTCTCGAAGGGGTGTTAGACAGTGGAGTCGCCAGATGGATCAAGTTTTAATTTTTATGTTTTTCAAAGACTAGATCAATCAAAAGTTTTTATCTTTTTAGATTTTTAGAAAAAAGTTAAGCTAAGTCATACTTGGGAATAAAAAGATTTATCCCTAGCCATGGCACCAAAAAGTGTTGCTGCCTTTCACAAACCTGGGTCACGTGGCAAAAATCTTCAAGCCACTAGGTGTGTCCTTGGGGGGAATTCTCAAGTCAAGGCTGTCACCTTGTTCTTGACTCCTCTGTTTAGGCTCAACTCCTAATGAAGCCAAGGGGGGTAGACCCTATTAAGTTACTAAGGCTAATTACTTAGTATGGTGATGTTAAACTGAATGAATTACTTAGGAGTTTGAAGTTTAACCATAAACAACCATAGATGACAAGATACAAAATGAGCACACGAAAGCACAATGCTGAGACACAGTATATATATAGCAAGAAAATAACTAGTGCCTTAAAATGGAGTAAAAAAGAAATCAATATACTTGCATGTGCTTGGAGTGAATGTTTTGCAATTTCCTCTTGGTACGTTTTAAGTTAATGTGAAATATGAGTTGATTAAAATTATGCGAAGGGGTAGACTCCAGATATACCCAAGAGTACTTGAAGTATGTCCAAAACTAAACATTCACGGCTACCCGCAAGGAATATGTGGGCTGAATGGAGTCTCTAGGGCTATTGTTCATAACGCACCCATTAGGGTGTGACAGAGATCGGTGCCCCGAGGTCACTTTTCAGGAGTTCTTGCTTCCTTTGGGTATTTTTCCACCGTAATGGTTTGATCTAGGTGTTGGATTTTCACTTGATGGTTTGTCAATTTGGGAGAGTGAATCCTAATTATACTAGTCACTCAAGTGCTTTTCATACAGCTTGACTAATTGGATGAACCACAGCCAATTGTAGAGCATACACACCGGAGTCTTGTCAATTTTAGTAAATTTTGAGATGGATGTTCTTGTTAAAAAGAAAACCCTCCAGGAACCTCTTTCAGTCCAAGTGGACCTCAATTAGGGAATCAAGGAGGGGTTGATTTTATTATGGTTACTAAAACAAATTATGATAGCAAATGAAACATAAAAAAATAAGCAAACAACAATTTTCTAATTAGACTACCACGAACCTTTCTTCACCTTTCGACTCAAAAGGAGGCTCGTGGGGTAAGTATTAAAGTTACTTTGAAACCAATAGAAATGGAATATGGAAATGATTTTAAATCAAATTATGCTACCCTAAATATTACTACTACACTAGATTTAAAAAAGATGAACGGAAAACAAAAAAAGACACGGATGCAAATCCCCCCCAGGGGGGATGGGGAATGGGCTCGAAAGAGCCTATTTAAAATTATGTGTATTACCAGTGGTTACAATATCATAAAAATGATATGTTTCCTCTTTATTCTTATATAGAATGAAACCAAGATCTTACAAAGTGCAAAAATTAAAGATTTCTTTCAAAAGGGAGACCCCTGGGGGGATTCAAAAGGCCCAAAAGTCACTTTCGAACAACAGATCCTCCTCTTTTCTGTTATACCTACTAAAAACCAGCAAGATTATTAGACTGAAATATTCCCAAAAGCACTCTGAAAGTAACTTTGGGTCAGCTTACTTTTAACAAAAAAAAAACTAAGTTAAAACTAGTTAAAAAAGGTAAAAAGGGAACCAAGGAAAGCAAGATTTCCTTGGGATCTTGGATTTCCTTTTAAGCAGCCAATATGATGTGCATTTATTTATATATTTATATTTTATAACAGAATACAGAAATCTAATACATGCAAGATACAAATTCTCTTTAAAATTCCATGCAAAACGGACGATTTCCTTAAAGCTAGATCTAGAATGCTTATGAAACCTTTTAAGAACAAGATCTAGATTATGGGATTTGAGAAGATAGATCTATGTTAAATTTATTTTAATATAATATATATAAACAATATCAAATCTGTGAACAAAGTAAGCAGGTAAAATAATTGATTTTGAAGGAGGAAGAGGAGGAGAGAAATGCTGGTAGCCTTGAAGATCCACCATGGAGCTTTAAAGTGGAATGTCGAGGAACTATGCCTTTGGAAGGTTTTGGATAGAGTGAATAAGAAAACTAGATCAGCATCCTCTCCAATCTAGGAACCTACAAGTCAGCTGAAATAAAAAAAACTTGTCGAAATACTTGTGAGATCCGATTAGTACATACACAGAGATTCAGAATAACATGCATATAAACTTATAAAACATGTTGAATCTAGATCTCTAAACATGCATCAAAGGAAAGAGATGGCCAATAAACTTATTGAAAAGCACCTTTCCTATCAAGATTATAATAAGCTTATTATCAATCTTAGCAATGAATCCACAAGCAATCAGCAAATTATGAACATAGATACAGGTTACCTCCGTAAAAAATGGCAATGATCATCCACACATACAATGGCATAACACCGTCTTGCCTCCAAATATTCTCTTTATTTCAAATGAACAATAACAATAGTACAATAGCAGCAGCACCTCAATCTCAGTTCTAACTAGCTTGGAACAGGAGGATTATGCCTGGATATATACAAAAACTAGGAGATCTAGCCCACGGGGGCACAAATCCCAAGGAGATAGACCAAATCAGCTGATGGAGAGTCAATTAATGCATATCTGAAGCTGAACTAAGCCAGATCTGAGTCACATTGAGTGCAATTGTCAATCGGAGAGTTGATCTGACTGACACCTCAACCTATTGACTGAAGCATCCACCAAAACTCATCCAAATGAGCCAAAACGTGTGGAGGAGAGAGGGAGGGCGAAATTCCCCATAAAAGATGTTGAAGGTCAACTCTGGATCTGATTTGATCACCTCCTTCAGTCAAGGATTTCTCAGATCCAGTCAATCTTGTTCAGATTTGACTGATTTCGATCAAATCGGCCGAGAATCCACTAATCTATGATTCTGGATTTTCTCCATTATTTATCAATTTATTAATTAAAATAATCAATAATTGATTTTTGGGGCTTTCTGACTTGAGTGATGGAAAATCACTCAAAACTAGGAAATAGTGGGTCCATGGGTTTACATGGTGCTCTTATCTTGAAAATGAGCACCTACATGACTGAAATTGATTATTTGGCCCACTTTTATTACAAAATCAATTTTTCCAATTAAACTATTAAAAAATAGCCTAAGTTTTGGAAAAATTAAATTTTAATAAAAAACACTGAAAAAATTTAAAAAAATAAAAAAGTTGAAAAAACCTAGGGGGACGTAGACATCTTCATATGACTCAACCATGATGCCTATCATGTTTATACATTGACACATAGACTCTAATAACCTCAATAGGCCTAAATTCCAAGTCGACCACCCCAACTTTGGAGGTATGGAGTGAAAAACTCAGAAATTATCAGTCATTTATTCAACAACCAATAATAACCAAGGGAAAAAACACTCTGGGCTGATCGGATTGACAAACAAAGTCTAAGAGACCGATTCTTTTACAGACACTATCATGCTAGAATATTTATTACAATTCCCCCATGGGGTATGAACATATGATATAGTACAACAAAGCTTCCCAGAAGTAAAACTGAAGGTCTTCTGATGTCCGAACAAGTTATCCTTGTCTGGTTCACCAGGCTCACTTGATAAAAAACCACTAAGTACAAATTTGGTGGTAACACACCTATTAGCCTCCCTAATTGATTTTACCAATTTGTGAGCTTCTAGACAGATTTGGAAGTTTCTTTATGCACCTATGAGGGATTTTCTTAGTTTTAGTAAGCTTGCTTTTGACCAATTCGAATGGCATCCCAATGCATTCGAATATCTCATGTAATTATTTATTGTGGTAACCTATGACTTCGCAAGGTTGGCTATTGTACACTTATTTAATACAGATTAGTGTTCTGCTCCATATTCAGTCTCCTTTGTGTGTAATTTGAATATGTAATTAGAAATTTTTGTGAGTGTAATTGTTCTAACACCTGGGTTCAATTTCCAGAAACTAAACCCATGAAGAGTAGCTGAAATCAACTGAAGAGAGAAAAAAATTCTTCATAATTCAAACCATGTGAGGAACACCCTGTTAACCCAAAAAATCCCTCACTCAGCTCTACATGGCCTACACCACCCAAGGACACCCATGCATGACCTTTGTATCACCCCATTATACCCCCACACCCTCAAAAAGGCTTAAAAATAAGTAAAAGGGCTTAAACCCCCCAAAAAGGAGCCTAAATAACTCTCTTAGGGGCTAAAGCCTCCAAAAAAGGCTAAAACCCCTCAAAGGATCCTAAAACCATAAAAGGAGCTAAAGTTAGGGTGGAAGGGGCTAAAAGCCCAAAAAAGGGGCTAAAGCCTTGACCAAGAGCTTAGAACCCTAAAAATGCTATAAAATGAGGGGTGGGGGTCACTCTCAACACAAATTCTCCCTTGCATACTGTTATGCTGCCCGTGGATGCCTTGAGACCCTTTGTCTCTCAAGCCACCCACATCCCTCCTCTCATCCATTCATTCCTCCATTAAGCCATAGCTCCTCCATAGCCAAGAGAGAGAGAGAGGTGCTTCTTCTAGCCAGGGCATGGTGGCCCATTGCACCAAAGAGAAGGTATACATGTGTGTTTTGTTTTATTTCTTTGCTTTTATCTAATCCGTAGCTTGTTTGCAGGTTTTCATTTTCTTTTTGCAGGTTTATTTCTAACATGCTTTTGCAGGTTTATTGTTTCTAATAGTTATTTGCAGGTTATTGAAGCAAATCCTTAACATTGTTTGCAGAGGGGCTTCCGATCGTTTCTTGTCCATCTTTTCTTCCTTTTTGTTCTATTTATTTTTCTTGCATCTCCACACAGGAACCTATCCTTTCATCCTATAGATGGAAGGTAGCCATTCCTACCCTGTAGCAAGGGATAAATCCTTGCTACACACCCAAGAATATGATATATGTCAGCCTTGAACAGCAAACCATGAGTGGTAAATTCAGCCCCAAGTGTTAGGAGCAAGTGTCTAGGTGGATGTAGAATGTCTTCCTCTTTACTAGTTCTGTGAGAGGATGAGAATGTGACCAAAGGTAGAGAAGCCCTGGGACTGTGGAGAGTAAAATATTGAGCTCCATAATCTGATATTTCTTCATAAATAACCAATAATTCACAAAATCTAATATCAGCAAACTCATAAGAGAGAACTAACATTGAATCCTCAACAGAAAAATTTGAGACTTATGGTGCTTGATTTGTCACACCAAAATTGATGAAACCAGTTACAAGAAATACTGAAATCTCTTGAATATTAAAACCTGAACCACATATTATTAGATCAGAAAATAAATCATATTCAAAAAGTTTCATATCAGATCCAAAATTGTGGTCCACCGAGATGGTAGATGCACAATTTTCTCCTTCTTCAAAATTCTGATTTTTGGTGCATGCAATCCTATAGGAATTTACTGGAAGCTCTATATTAATGAGACTGAATGGATCCTTCCTATAATATGATATTATTTCTGTAATATCCATGGTATTACTTATATTCACACCAGCAACATTATTAGATATAGAGAAATTAAATTCCTCTACCTTTTCTGAAACAGTCAACGGTAAACTATGCACAAAATTTAAAGAATGGCTACAGAATTTTTGCAAAGAATAGAAGGAGTGTTTTTCTTCAAAAAAATAGATTCAAAGGTATTCTTCTGGATCATCCATGTGAGGAGATGAGATATCAAATATCCCATACAATTCTGGAGCAGCAGGAGAAGGAGTTACTCCAAAGAGACTTTCTTCAATTCAAATTGACTCTAGGGAAAATTCTGCTTCTTCTTTATCTTCAACAATTTGCTTTTCTATAGGAGAGGGCATGAACTCATCATGCTAGATTTTATCTGAACCTCTCTCAACATATGGTATTTTAGATTCATCTCCCATATGACTGCTAGTTCTTCCTGATAGAGGGAAAGTGATGAAGGATTTCCTGGAGGCAACCATGTGGTTGGATGCTCCAGAATCTATCAAATAATCCTTCGACAAAGAGAGGCTTGCATGGAAGCATATATCATATTCTTCAGTCTACTCTTGATCATCAGACATATTTCCACCTTGTTGAATGGAAATATTGTTTTGTACACATAGATCTTTCATCAGGTCGAGGGTCTTCTTCATGCACAAGTCATCTAGATGAAAACCCCTCATACAATAGGCACACTTTTTCTTTTCGAACTTCTTATTTTTCTTAGAGCCGGAGGCTCCTTCAAACATTCATTGACTCTTTTTAGGCTTTGAATCAACTGCTTTAGGCTCCTTCATCTTTTATTTCCCTTTTTCTTGCACTTTTCTAGAGTGAGTAAATAGGAGAACCTGATATTTGGAGGTCTTGATGACTCCTATCCGAATCAACTTCTATTGCTCCTTGATTAAGGACTCGGAAAAGGAATCTAATGAAGGAATTTTATAATTGGGGAACCTTTCCTTCTTGGAATTAAATATATAAACAAACACATAATACTGAGGGACTAGTTTGCTAATAATGGAGAGCACATTTTGACCATCCTTCCTTTCTACTCCACACTGTCTGCATTGAAGTGCAAGAGACTTGAATTTAGTAAATATTTGATCAATAGTCTCGAAATTGTTGGGATGTAAGGGCACCAACTCATTCTCCAGGAGGTATTCCCAAAGCTCATCTTGTTTTCCAAACAATTATTCAAGCTTCTCCTAGGATTCTCTAGGTGTCCTCAAACCTTCTAGGTGGAAGAGGAGATATCTTGATATATAAGTGCACAGATAACCGAATGCTTCATCTAAGAGGTTCAGAAACTTGTTTCTTTCAACAAGATGATGGGGCTCGACCTCCTTTCCAAGTACTATCCTATGGTAGCCATTCTTATGCAAGTCCAGCTGCATATCAATCCTCAAATCATGGAAGCTGTGAGGATCCGAGGAGTAGGAGATTGAGAATCCATAATTCCTTCGGCCGAGAGATCACAAAACTTCACACAAGCTACGTAGCACCTGTATATTTTGACTGCAAAACAGACTAAAACATTTGAACTATTAGAATCATGTTTTTCCTCTCAACATGAACATTTTTTTAGGGTCCATCATGCCCTCTCCAAAACTCTGAATGAATTCAGAGTTAGCAAATCATCATAGGTGACTTCTATGGAAACCTAGCTACTTCTTATGTTCAATGGAGAGAAACAAACATGAAACCTGCCTGAGAAGTCTTTGATACCATATTAGAATTGAAGTGCCATTTAGATCTTCAAGTAGATATTTTTGAATTATGATTGCAGTAAAAGGATAATGAATATATAAACTTAACAAAACAAACCACACAGGAAAAGGATGAGTATTGATCAGGAATTTATAGTATCATTATCATTAATTAAATCTGTTGTTACAATAGTTTACATAGGAAAATAATTCGAATAAATTAGGGATGAATTTGAATCTATCCACTGGATCTTACTATACCTAACTGACTAGCTAACTCATGGTGTCTCAATCAATATCAGAGTCCAACATATCAATTCCCAGATGTCCAACCAACTCATACAATTAGTAATAACTAGTTAACTCAGTGCAATTGAGTGTGGTAGGTGGGAAAAGGCTCCTACTCCACATGCAGCCATGCATTATCTATACATAGCTAGTGCTAGATAACTTATTTTGAACTAACTAAAATTAACTAGAATCTAACTAACACTAACTAGTTCCAACTCCAACTAACTGATGGAGGTTGGTGTCGGAACTCCCAGTGGATCCTAAAATGTAGGGATTGGTTTAGGAGGCGCCCAAACTGATGCATGCACATGCAGTAAGTGAAAATTGACCTATAGTAGTGTTCCCCACACTCTAGTAACTGGTACATGTGGCCCCATTAGGCCAAGTGGACACAATAGTACTAGTGGATTCAATTAATTGATTAAGGTTCCTAAGTTAGACTAAATAATCTAATAGACAATATGATCAAGGGAGGATTAATAATCCTAACACTCTTTTCTAGGTGTCGACATGTACCTTATAAATACTCCCACTACATGGGAAATATAGGGTTAATTATCAAGCATAACATACATAAAACTACCTACATCGCTAGCACAAGGAACATGTAACATGTACTCTACTTTTTCTTATATCTTTGGAAAGAATTCGATAGATAGATTGACTTCTACAGGAATAAGGACCTTGTCTGGTCTAGTCTCTTACATGTTAAAATGTTTCAATAAATTAGGGATGAATTTGAATCTATCCACTAGATCTTACTATACCTAACTGACTGGCTAACTCATCGTGTCTCAATCAATATCAGAGTCCAACATATCAACTCCCATATGTCCAACCAACTCATACAATTAATAATAACTAGTTAACTCAGTGCAATTGAGTATGGTAGGTGGGAAAAGGATCCTACTCCACATGCAACCATGCATTATCCATGCATAACTAGCACTAGCTAACTAATTTTGAGCTAACTGAAATTAACTAGAATCTAACTAACACTAACTAGTTCCAACTCCAACTAACTGATGGAGGTTGGTGTCGGGACTCCCAGTGGATCCTATAATGTAGGGATTGGTGTAGGAGGTGTCCAAACTGATGCATGCACATGCAGTAAGTGACAATTGACCTATATCAATGTTCCCCACACTCTAGTAATTGGTACATGTGGCCCCATTAGGCCAAGTGGACCCAATGGTACTAGTGAACCCAATTAATTAATTAAGGTTCCTAAGTTAGACTAAATAATCTAATAGATAGTATGATCAAGGGAGGATTAATAATCCTAACACTCTTTTCTAGGTGTCAACATGTACCTTCTAAATACTCCCACTACATGGGAAATATAGGGTTAATTACGAACTGTAGCATACATAAAACTACCTGCATTGCTAGCATAAGGAACATGTAACATGTACTCTATTTTTTCTTATGTCTTTGGAAAGAATTCGATAGATAGATTGACTTCTACAGGAATAACGATCTTGACCGGTCTAGTCTCTTATGTGTTAAAATGTTTCAAAATTGTCTCAACATGTTTCCTTTGACTTAATTAGAGACTTCTACGTACACAATCTCTCTTAATTTCCATTCTAGAATGAAATTTGATGCTTCAATATCCTTCATGTTGAAATTGGAGGATAACTGCAGTTTCACCTCCTTTAACAAATCCATGTTATTTCTAACCAACAATTTGTCATTGAAATACAAAACTACATATATGAAATTATAACTGAATTTCATCCTATATAGTACAAAGCTATCAAATTAACTTCTCACAAACTCTAGATCTTTAATATATGTGTCAAAATTCTAATACCACATCCTAGGTGATTGTTTCAAGTCTTAGAGAGACTTCTTGAGCTTTCAATCCAGATCCTTTTCTCCTTCCACTATAAAACCTTCAGGTTGATTCATATGAATTTCTTATTCTAGATTAACCATGAAGAAATTTTTTCTTTACATCCATTGTTTCTATCTCAAGATCAAATGTTGAAGTTAAATATATTAGAACCCTTATGGAATTTAGCTTAGCAACAAGCGATAAATTTTCATCGATGTCAACTCCCTCGACTTGAGAATATCATTTTGCTACCATTTGAGCTTTGTAATTCTTGACTTAACCTGTTGCATTTAAATTTTCATGAACACCCACTTACTACCAGCGCGTTTCATTCTATTTGGTAATGTGACTAGATCCCATGTTTTATTCTTCTTCAAGGAATCCATCCCTTCTTCCATGGCCATTTTCCAATTTTTACCCTTTGTCGAGTCAATTTATTCCTTGACCTACCTAGGATCATATTCTATGGAAAATAATGCAAAAGTGGAGAAAATGTTAGATGGACTATACATTTCTAGTTGTTTCCTTGCTCGACCAGACCACCTAACATATAGATTCTATTATTCCACCTCTTCATTAGATTTAGTTGATTCACCTAAATCAAGAATTTTTTTGTTCATTTCAAAATCTTGTTTTTTTTCTCATTTAAGCTCTTCATCCTTGTAAGTTCCTCTAACTTCTCTGAATATCACATCTTGACTATAAACTACTTTCCTTCTCACTAGGTTCCCCAACTTATACCCTTTCATTCCATCCTTGTACCCAATGAAGATTCATTTCTTTAACTTCCTATTGATTTTGGTCCTTTTATCCTTTGGGATATGCACAAATAATTCACACCCAAACACTCTAAGATGTGTAATAGAGATCCTTTTACCATGCCATGACAAGGGACATCAAAAGCGACCTATTCAACAAGTAACACACCATGTCGAATAGTCCCACCTAGAATTATTGTGCAACTCCTACACCACTAATCAGGATCCTCTCTTTCTCCATCAATGTTATATTCATTATTTCAACAACTCCATTCTATTGAGGCATGTATGGAGTTTTATTTTTTTATCGATTTCATTCTTCCTACATAATTGGTTGAATGCTTTTCCATAGAATTCTCCTCCATTATCATTTCTCAACACCTTGATCTTTTTACAGTATGCTTCTCCATAAGAAATTTGAACTCTTGAAACTTCTCAAAAAACACATATTTCTTCCTCATAATTACAACCATGTCATTCTAGAGAAATCATCTAAGAAAGAAACGTAATATTGAGATCCCCCTAGTGAAAGGACTGATGCAATTCCAATCAAATTACTATGTATTAACTCTAGTATTTATTTATCCCTAGTATCACCATATGAGAACCTTACATGAATTTTCTTACCATAAATATAATGTTCACAAAAGTCAACATTTTTAGAGTATTCATGGAAACCTTTGACCATACCTTTATTGCACATAACACAAAGGATTTTCTTATCTATATGTCTCATCCATTGATGCCACCTCATGGTTGAATCAAATAGACAATCATATATGTTTTCAAACTCTGAAAAAAAACACATTATCAATTTAGTTGGTGTTTTATCTTCCTAATATATTATACAAAGTTCCAATATGAACTCCCCTCATTAATACCATTTATCCTTACACTATTTTACACGTATCTTTCTCAAATACAAACTGCACACATACATTTCCCATCTTTCTTACATAGATCAGGTTTTGTGCCAAACCTAGGATATGGCATGTTCCTATTCTTCCATATTTCAGTTTTAGTTGAACTTTACCTTGTCCAACTATCCTAATCAATGAATCATCTCCCCATAGAACATCACTTCCATCAATCTTCTCATACTCACAGAACAACTCTTTGTGAGGCGACATATTATATGATGCGTTGGATTCAATCTTGGAGAAAGAATTTTGAACCAGTTTTGGAAAGTTTGTGCAAGGAACGGATTAAGCAACAAGTTGGCTAAGGTACAATAATGCACAAAAGGAGAAATTTAGTTATAAGCTATTAGTAAATTTCTGTCCACTTATTACGGGCTAAACCCAATTTTGAATGTATAAATATCTAAAAGTAGAGAATGTGAGAGTGAGTTATAGATATCTAATGATAGAAATGTGCATATTTTGTAATGGTTCTTTTAGAGGATAATAAAAAAGTGAGATGGTATAAAATCTCTATTTTTTATGATATGATGAATGCTATATTTACTACACACTATTTTATTTTTTAATGCTATGAATGTGTGATATGGTTCCATGGATGCAATACCATTTCTAGTGAATGTATTATCTATTTCTATGCAAATGTTATGAATGTTTAAGTAGAATAATTAGAATACATTCCTTCCATTTGCTCACTACTATGGAAACTTGGTTCCTACAATCCCCATAGACGCCTTAGGTGAGACTTCACCTTCTTTTAGGTGATGAAAAAGGGAAGATATCTAAATGTTTTGTTGGGAAAATAATGTTGAAACCTGGGTCTCCCCACTGCATGCTAACAAATAGTTTCATTGCAATGAACAAGATCTATGACTAAAGGGGATGTGGAGTCTGAATAAGGAAGATATAAACTAATGGTTAGAGATCAAGGAACTTAATTTTTCTAGAGCTCATAATAGGAACCCCCAGATTGACCCACCAGAGTGGTTAAAACGATACATATTTACATATTTATATACGATTTTCTTTGGATAATTTATGGTAATTTTGGCTAAGTAGCTACAAAGATTATCTAAACAAACACTAGTACAAAATGAGAAATTAGTGACTAAAGAAAGGACTAAATTTTGCATTCAAATGACTAACTTAGTCGTATTTAACTTAGTCATTAATTAGTTTTGTCATTGATTTTGTCATTAATTGTTAAAATATTGTAACTTCAAAGGATATTCTAATTGTATTTTACTGATGTAACCCAAGGGAGATGTTTTTATTCCTCCGACAGGGTGTTACTATTGTATTTGGTCATGATAGAGTCATGAGGTAAAGCCTCCTCTTAGGTTGTCTCTTTAGTACCCTAATAAATAATATAATATACTGTTTTGAGTCTTCCTAGGTGAAGTCATCCTAGAAAGTTTATTAGGGCCGACTTGTCTAGTGCAAAATTCAATTAACTCATTGTGTATAAATAGAGGAGTTGTGGTTCTTATTTGAACATAGACTCACTCACCTATGTAGTGCATAAGAGAGAGAGAGAGAGAGAGAGAGAGAGAGAGAGAGTAGAAGGAGGAGAACAACTATTTTTGGGTTTTACTTTATACATCTTATACATAGGAATTTTTTGTTGGGTTTTCTTCCCCTTGAGGGTTTCCCAAGATAAATGTTGTGTCTATCTTGTGATTGTGTTTATATCAGTGATTCTTTATATGTTGTTGTGATTTTGAATTGAATACTATTGAGTCTAGTATAGCATATGAAAACTTAACATGGTATCATATCTAACCTAATTAGAGCATCTCTCACAAGGTGAAATTCTCTCTCCTCCCTCTCCGGAAGAAATTAGGGTTTCTGTAAAAGTTGGAGTCTTGAATATATGCTTGCATATAAATTTGTGCCCTCCTAGAGCGCATATATTGAATGCTAGATTGAATTTGTTTGGTGGTTGGATCTATAGGAAATCCAAACCCTAATTTGGAAGTGAACTAGAAAATTACAGTAAAACAGAACCAAAAATTCTATAGTGCTACAACCTCGCAAGTAGGATTTGAAGATTGAATATTAGGGATATCCAAAAAGTAGTTGGATCAACCAACTTGCCTCCTCCAAGTGCATCTACTGGTAATTTCAATAGCTTGTTTTGATAAATTTCATTTTTTAGTGACCTACTAGATAAGATGGCCCCAAGCACTAATCTTGAGGACAAATTGGAAGGACTAGAAAATGTCCTGGCTTGGAATTATAAGATTGGCCTCATTCTGAAAGAGAATGGTCTTGATAAATACATAAAGGATGAGATTACAGAACCTAAAGAAGCTAAAGCTAAGTAGAAGCATGAACAAGACCTAATCAAGGCAATGAGGATCATTATTGATTCCATTAAGGATCACTTGATCCCTCAAGTTTCATATACGAAGACACCTAACAAAATGTATGATGCACTTTCTAGAATGTATGAAGGAAATAACATCAACAAAAATATGAATCTGAGAACTCAATTGAAGGGAACCAAGATGAGCAAAGGAGAATCTATTCAATATTACTTCACAAGGGTCTCCCAGATCAAAGAGAAACTAAGTTATTTTGGAGATACCCTTGATGAGGATGAATTGGTTATGAATTCTCTCAATGGCCTCACTAGACCTTGGGACTCATTCATCCAAAATATATGTTCCAAAAATGAAAGCATGAAGTTTGACATAGTATGGGAATATTGCATACAAGAAGAATCTAGAGTAACCAATAGAGAAGCTCTTCTCAGATACTATGGTTAGGCTCTAGCTACCCATACTAAAGAAATAAATCAATCAAACTTCAAGAGGAGTAATCATAAGCCTTCAAGGAAGAAATTTTAGAAGAAGAAGAAGAAGCATCACTCAAAGTATAAATACTAAAACTATCAAAAGATAGGACATCTTGCTAGAGAATATCCATTCTCAAAGAACAACAACAACAAAAGGCATCATGCTCATCTAGTTGAATATGAGGATGAAGAAAGACCTAGAAAGAGAACTAGAGGTGAAGATGTAGAAGAATTTGTGCTTTTCTCTGCACTCTCTGGATCTGCAACACTTGGAGAAGATACATGGTGTTAGCACTGCATATTTACCAAAGTTTGTGAATGTTCGTTCCCAGGTAACAGCAGAACCACTTTAGGAAAGTGAGCTAGCTTCTCCAATTCCAGAGAGGGATCTCTCACAAATGTGAAACAATCCCATATATATGGTCACAAAATGAGTGTCAAATTATCAGTGGTTGGCAGACGAAACAAAGATAGATTGGGTGATGGAGTCAAGATATCAAGGATACAAGCAAATCTGCTCAGGAAAATGATCACAGGAGTGAGGTAGTGCCTCAATCACTGTTTTTATATTTGGGGTCTGGTGGTATAAGTAGAAATATGACATTCCACCAGCACAAAGCACCACAGAGATGAATTTCACACCAGCTTTGGAAGAGATATTTGGTGAATACTGGATACAATGGTAGTAGCATATGATTATGAATTCCTAGCCATTATACACTAAGTCTACTATATGAAGAACAACACAATGTAGAAGATAACAGGAAAAACATACACATGAAAGGAAAGAAAATCACAGACTGCAATTCAAAGACACACAAGAATTCCTATAAATGCATATATCCAGCATATAGCTCTGAAAATTGTACTAAATCAAAGGAAAGTACAACAGTATCATAAGTTCAAAAACAACCAACCCCTTCTCCTTCTCCAAGGAGATAAATTTATAATTCCTCGGACCCTCTAGACTGACCTTAGAATCAAAATTAGTTACAACTGAAGAACAACTTCTAACAAACTCGAACGTGGCATATACACCACGATTTACATAAGATGGAAATAATTACAGACTACTTGGAAAAATAGGCTAAAAAGCCTTTTCCTATGTATCTTGGCTGATGACAGTTGTACAAAATATGAGAGAGAGGAATGCGAATAGGTATGTCTTGAGGGAAACTCTTCATGCTGTGTTCCTTGCTATATTTAAGGTTGTGTATTAAATTGGTTTGATCCATACAATTGAATTGACTTCCACATATCAGGACTAGGAAAAATTGCGATAGCTATGTCATGTGATAATACTTTGAGCTCCGTATTCTCTGTGTATGAGAAATCAGTCACTGTAGTGCAGGTGGCTTTAAAATCAACTAATAATTCAAATGCACCAGCTAATTTGTCAAACATGATGGGGCCCGACAGGGCATGCTGCATATCCCCAAATTTGTTGTGGGATACAGAGGACTAATCTCTCCAAGTACTCTTCCTGAGTCAACAAGGGTTCCATTTCTTCCCAAAAGAAAGGAATCCCCCTACTTAGCAATGGTTTAAATAACTTGATCACCTCTTTGAATTTGTGATCTATAATATCAATCTTGGCATGTACCTTGTCTAGCATCCTATGTTTTCTAACCACTTTTCTAGCCCCAGAAATGATAGCAACTCTGTTTGGGATACCATACCTACTGGTTTTTTCTTCTAATAAGTTGCTTAGAAAATTGATAGCACTCTAAGCTACCCCCGTAGATCTCTTGTGCAACTCTACCTTTACTTTCAAAACATTTTTCTTGGCTACTTCCAAGGCATCCTCCTGATCGAAAATGAAATTTAAACAAGGTCTGAACTTGTCGGCTTCTGAGATGATTTTATCCTAGATCATATGTCAGCATCCCTGCAGGGCCATTTGGCCAATCACTTGCTTGTTTAACTTGGCATTTTGTTCTAGCAATTCCTGACATCTTTCTGTTAACTTCTTCTTTTCTTCTTCTTTTTTCAAAGCCATATCTTCCAAATTATTATTCGATAGTTTTAATCCTATAAGCTCCACATCCCTTAGTTTTACCTATGAAATAGCATTAGACAATGAGGTGGTGTCTGTCTCCACACTAGCCATAATGGCTGGAACTTCCACTACTTCTCCTTTCTCTTGTTGCTCTCTTTCCTTGGTTGATAGCTTAACCTTTAAATGCTCTTCACTTTCCTTCAACAGCTTAACTTATTTATCCCATTGTTTCTCTTTCTCCTCGAGTTTCAAAATTTTGGCCTTGCAATCATTCAGCTCAGTATTCAAAGCCTCTTTTTCCTTCTCAAATTCAGTCAACTCAACTATTTGAATGAGCTGGGTAGAAAGGATTTTTAACTTCTTTTTAAGCACCTAAATTTCTTTTTCTTTCTCTTCTAACAACTTCTGATCCAATGCTCCTTTGTCTGCCTGTCCATCCACCTTTATTGATTCATCTTGTAAATTTTGAAATTGGACCTTTATAGCCTTGCTTTCAAATCTTACTTTCCTCAATAGATCTTGATTCCTAGATTTACTAGACTCCAGCTTGGACATATGTAAAGTGGCTTTTAGCAATCTCATATTTAGGATATCCCTAGTTTCTCTGTTAAAGTTTATGATATCTGGATTAGGAATCTTCCCTAGGTTCACCTTGACCTCTGACACTTTATTTCCCATTGACATGGCCAATCTTATGGTGTCTATAGTATGATCTCTCACAACCTTCAATGCTATGCCTATCCCAGGTAACTGCCTTATTTCATCGTATAACCTCACTGTCTCATAGAAGGTTTTATCGGTCGTCTCTCTGTATGTATTTAGAAAATATTATTTAGAAGCATATTTCTTTGGGGTCTTCACATAAAATACATACTCCTGCAGTTCTAACACAGCTTTTATGGGTTCTTCTTGTTTATGTTTTCCTTTTTCGCTACTCATCTTCATATGGCCTCTCATACCCCTTGTTCTTACTTGCACTATCTGTTATTCTAGTTCCATTTTATGCTTTTTTGGTGTGTTGGAAGTGTCTATATCATCAGTATCCATGGGTTCTACATGGTCTCTCTTCTTAGTTTTCTCTGAAAAACTCACTAATTAAGACACATCTCTAGCCATTGCGACTATGTTGGATAGGTTCATTGGGGAGGAATTTTCCCCAAGCAGGGATGAGGTAGAGTTTTGTTCCATGCTGACATCCTTTGAGGTGTGATTAGGATAATCATCCCAATTCACAGCTTCCCTGAGTCCAGCTATCTCTGTGTGCTTAAAAGGATTATTCTTATTAGCATGTCTCCTTTTTGAGATCAGCTGGTGTGGTTCATAGTTTATTGCCTATCCCAAAAAGAATCCCATGCTGCTAAGTAGATTATCAACCAGTGGTAGGGAGACTCTTATTTTGACTGTGGATGGCCCCACCTTCCAAGGAAAATTTATCCCTAAAATTTTCATAAAACTTAGAATGTGTTCTTCTTCAACAGTGAGCCTCTACCTTACCAATTCCAAGGAAAAAATGTTGATTGTCCAAAAGGCGCGAAGGATATACGGTTGATGTACAAAATCATACAGTCTTATAATTGTTTCAAATTTGGTCAGAAACCAATATCCTATCCTCTTATTAGGAGATAGTTGCAACATTCTCTTCATCTCAGGAAACACCTTGGGAAATCATTCTTGGAAGAAGAGGCCATATATCTCTGCCATCAAGAGGTTCAGGAATTCACAGTAATTATTGGTCATGTCATCAGTGATTACTAACCCTGACACCTGTGAATTATATTCATTGTAAGACAAGAATGTTTTTAATAAGAAGGATTGAAATATAAACACTCCGGTGTTGTGGAAATTAGCTAACTGAGAACGAATTTTCTCAGCTAGAAACTCATCGAACTTAATACGAAAAGACTGAAACAATTATCTGAGGAGTTCAGGTTCAACCGAGAAGGTATCTAAGACAAACAATAGATTCAATAACGGTTCCATAATATAGCCATTATTATCTAAACCTAGGAACTAACTGGCTAAGGTTATGCACCCATTGGGTTTCTTCATTAAATAGACTCAAGACAATGGGGTAAGACAAAGTGATAACTTCAACGTTAGTTTTTGAACAATACTTCATGAAGTCTCCCTTAATTTCGACTGTGGATTCTCGAAAAAATTGTACAATATTGTATTCCTCGTATGCTTGCGACATATGGATAAATTCATTTGGGACATGGAGGGATTTACGGATGTTGAGAGATTGAACAGGGAAAAGGACTTTGGACTTGGACTTATTCATGATGACTCCTTTAGTGGCATAAAAAATTTCTGCACACCACTCAACAAACTCAGGGAAATGGGGGGTTTGGTTAACAGAGAAGAAATGTAAAAATGACCTAAAAACACCACAAGTATCTCTACCTTGGTCCTTAAGAATTTCTAGTTTACCTTTAGCCACTTCAACTGCTTCACCCAATAGAATAGTATCAAATATCTCTGCATCTTCATCTATAGAAGTTTATTCCTCCTTCTGGCCACTAGCCCCTAATTCTTCATTATCTCCCACCTCTATTACCTCTATCTCTTCTAGTCTATCCATTTTCAAAGTACTGAGGAAGTATTAGGGAGCCTACCTTGTCACTTAGCATCGTTCTTTGATCTATCTGTGCTGGCACTCTGCACACATTCTAGGCGTTCGTCAATATTAAAGCTCTTAAAATAAAAAACCCTTTTCAACTCCACATAGGAAAATTTATAGTTTTCTATACTGCATAACTCCCATGTGCCTCCGTATAACCTGTGTCATAGATCCTTTTCTTTGCAATCTAAGTCTTTGATCTGTAGGATATCCCTGCTGAAGTTTCAACATTATCCATGTGTGTAGCTTGATTTGGTGGAATCCACATAGACCATCGATCTCTGAACTATCCTCATCGGGATCGTTTATTCCCTATAGCTTTCACATTCCACTGATCCCTTTTCCTTCAATTGAGTGAGAAACTCCTGATCATAGAAAGTCCCCTATCCATTGATCGAGATTGATCTCTCTTTGCAAGCGTCAATCTTTACAGACCTTACAAATTTTTGCACATTGAAATCTCGACCCCATCCATGCTAGTTCAGATCGCAGAATTTACTAGGACCACAGATCTATCTCTGCCCTTATCTCTGTTGTCCAATTGCTTCTCCCTTTAACCCATTTCACGATTCAGGAAAAATACTTTGGTTGAGCATGTTCACCATGCGGAAATTTTTAGCGCCATTGATCTAGTGTTGGACCAATCACAACTATCCAACACTGCTTCCATTTAACATATTCCACAAATCCCAAGGCTGCATTCTACCTTACATCTCTGTTTAGTGGAATCTCCATCCACCGTTGATCTTCTCCTCCTTGGTTTTGACCCATTGATTTATGACTCTCTTCACCTTATTCCTACGCTACTTACTCGAAAGGTAAAATGTCCTACCACCATAGATTCAAAACCCTTTCATCATCTAACAGTCCATCATGAATGCTTCACGCATCCCAGATATCCTAAAGGGCACCTTCATGGTATTTATAATAGGGTCATTTTCCAAAATCTCCAGTAATCCAAAAACATTTCAAAATATGGTGCTAACACGTGGCTTATTGATAGTGGTGCCTCCAAGCACATGACAGGAAAGAAGACAACTCTGTCAAAACTTAAAGAGAATAACTCTCCCTAGAAGGTATCATTGGGAGATGACTATCAATATCCCATCAAAGGGATTGGTGAATAAATCTACAAGCTTGACTCTGGGACCTCCATCAAGATTAAGGAAGTATTGTATGTACCAGGTTTGAAAAAGAACCTACTCTTCATCTTATATCTAGATAAGAAAGGATATAGATTTTCTTTTATAAATGGACAAGTACTCATGTGGTCCAAAGGAAAGACACTTGAAGATGTTGTAGTCATTAGAGAAGAAGAAGGAGGATTGTACAAGCTCAAAGGACATCCAGAGATAGCCCTTGTCCATTAGACTACCATCTCAAGTGAACTATGGCATAGGATACTTTCTCACATCAACTACAAAGAATTTCCCTATGTGATCAAGGTGGTAACAAGGTTACCATATCTAAAGATCGAACATGAGGGAACCTGCAAGGGATGTGCACAAGGAAAGAAAATCAAGAATCTGTTTCCAAAAAGTGACACAAAGACTAAAGGTACATTGGAACTAATCCATTGTGATGTATGTGGTCCTATGCCCTCCATATCCTTAAGTGGATATGAATACTATGTCACATTTATTGATGATTATTCAAGAAAGACTTGGATATATTTTTTGAAAAATAAAAGTGAAGTGTTCAGGAAATTCAAGGAATTCAAAGCCTTGATAGAGAACCAGTCAGAAAACAAAATCAAGACATTGAGATCAGATAATTGTGGAGAATGCACTTCAAAGGAATTTGAAGCATTATATAAGGAGATAGGAATCAAGAGGGAACTAACCACTCCCTATAATCCCCAACAACATGGTGTTGTGGAAAGAAAGAATAGAACTATCATGGAAGCAATGAATACCATGATTCATGACCAAGACCTTCCTATGCACCTATGGGATAAAGCTGCAATAACAACTTTATATGTGAAAAATATATTATCTCATAGTGCTCTTGGATTCAAGACTCTTGAAGAAATGTAAACCGGAAAAAAACCTAAAGTAAGCCATCTCAAGATATTTGGTTGTCCAGTATATGTACATATTTTGAAAGAGAAGAGAACCAAATTGGATCCCTCTTGCAAGAAGGGAATATTTGTAGGATACTATGAAGTCTCCAAAGCCTTCAGGATAAACATTTCAGGATTCCATCATATCGATATTAGTATGGATGTAACATTCAATGAAGAGGCATCCCTGAAGAAATCTAAAAGGTGTCAGATTGAGGAAGTACATGAAAAGGATCTACCTCCAAGAAGTACAGAAGCTTAACCAACTTTTGAAACAATATCATTAGAATATCATGACATGCTAAAGCCTCCAGAGCCCCCTACTATGGCTATCTCTCGAAAGAAAACCTGCCTAGGTAAGAGAAATCATACAAGAATCCGAAAGATATGGAGTGCCAAAAGGCTCCATAAGAACTAGAAAAAGATCAAATCCATATTCTAGTTATATATCTTTGATGTGTTACCTTGTAGATCAAGAACCCACCAGCTATGAGGAATATGCATATAAGAAAGAATGGGTTGAAGCAATGATGGAAGAATACCAGTCGATCATGAAGAATGACATTTGGGATATTGTTCCCAAACCAGAAAACAAGAGTGTGGTTTCTTCAAAATGGATATACAAGATAAAACATGTTGTGAATGGAAGTATTGAAAAGTACAAAGAAATATTTGTGGCTAGAGGATTCTCTCAGAAAGAGGGGATCGATTATGAAGAGAAATTTTCTCCAATAGAAAGGTACACTTCCATCAAAACTATCATGGCACTCGCTTCCATGATGAAATGGGAATTACACCGAATGGATGTAAAGATAGTCTTCCTTAATGGTGTGATTAAGGAAGAGGTTTACATCGAAAAACCACTAGGATTTGAAGCCGAAGACAAAGAAACTCATGTATGCAAGTTGAAAAAGGATCTGTATGGACTAACGAAAGCTCCTAGATATTGGTAGGATAGAATAGATAGCTTCTTGACAAGGATGGGATTTACCAATAGTAAATCTAATCCTAATATTTATATGAATATTATGGATGATGAACCAGTCATACTATTGATGTATGTGGATGATCTATTTCTAACTGGAAATGAGAAACAGATCAAGGATTGCAAGAAGAAGCTAGATGAATAATTCGAGATGAAAGATCTTGGATTGATGCATTATTTCCTAGGGTTGGAAGTGTGGCAGAGCCCAGAATGAATCTTTCTGAATCAAGGAAAGTATGCAGTAGAAATATCGAAAAACAACTGATATGTTGGATTGTAAAACCATGGCGACATGCATGGACACCAACTTAAAGTTTTTGTCTGATGAGACATTCGAGCTAGTGGACATGACTCACTGTATATAGATTATTGGGTCATTAATGTATATTATGAACACAATTCTGGATATATGCTTTGTTTTGAACACCTTGAGTCAGTATCTAGTTAAACCTAGATGGGTTCACTTGATAGCTACAAACCATGTGATGAGGTATCTAAAAGGTACGATTGATATGGGACTATACTATGGGAGAGATCATGACTAAAATTTGTATGGGTATACGGATTCAGATTGGGAAGGAAGTGCCACAGATAGAAAGAGCACCTCAGGTGGATTTTATTGGCTAGAATCCACCATGATCTCATGGTTTAGTAAGAAATAGTCCATTATTTCTCTCAGCATGGCTAAAGCAAAGTACATTGCATCTTGCTTCAATTAGTATGAAGCGATATGGCTTCGAAAGCTGATGTCAGGAATATTTGACATGGAAGTAGACACCACAATAATTTGTTGTGACAACCAGAGTTGTATAAAGATGACAGAGAATCCAGTGTTTCATGATAAATCGAAGCATATAGAAATATGATATTTTTATATAAAGGATATGGTATAAAAGGGAGCCATCAAGCTCCAGTATGTGGGTACCAATGAGCAAGTTATTGATATACTAACCAAGCCTCTGTCTCGAATGAAGTTTGAATATTTCTGTGACAAGATTGGTGTAGTTCGAGAGGGCTTTCCTCAAAAGGAGGGAAAGTGATGGGACTACAAATGATGAAGAAATGGACCTTCTTCGAAATGGAAGATCAGGTCGAAGACATGAACCCTCCTCAAAAAAAAGGGGAGCAGGTTGATAATATGAAACTTCACAAGAAATGGGGAGTACTGATGAGACTGACATCGATGATGGATGATAGTGATGAAGGATTGGCATTGTGTATGCAGTCGAGATATGCCTTGCAGACTATACTCTTATATGGAGAGTATGCCTACATTCATATGTTGATTCCATAGAATAACAATCACTTGGGAGTGGTCCTAACCTCAGTGGTATGGATGCTCTACAATGATTCCTCACAAAAGTCATACTATAACACTCACTTGGGAGTGGTCCTAACCTATGTGGTATGGATGTTCTACAATGGGCCGACATTATGTATGCGGTCGAGATATGCCTTGTAGATAATACTCTTGCTTGGAAGAGTATTCCTACATGCAAGTGTAGATACCACAATATAACACTCACTTGGGAGTGCTCCTATCCTGTGTGGTATGGATGGTCTATGATGAGTCCTCATGGATGATAGGGTCGACACTAGGTGCAGTCGAGATCTACATTTAGTTGTAGACAATTTAGCTGATCAATTTCATGGATCATGCTGATGGAGGATTGCATCATCCTTGGACTTATGTCCTAAAGTGATTGGGATTGATCATCCCACAAATAGATCATGTTTACTGCAAGTAGCATGGCGGAGACGGATCAAGTAGATCAAAGTACAACAGGGAAGGGTCTAGAAGTTTGAAGTACTGTTGCAAAAGGATCAAAGGGATCAAAGTGTTGCTACACGGATAGAGAAGATCGGAAAGCTACTATAGAATATCGAAGTGTTACTGCAAAGGATTGAGAAGATCGAAGTGTTGCTGCAAAGGATCAAAGCTGCAAAGGATTGAGAAGATCGAAGTGCTGCTACGAAGGATCAAAAGATCTAAGTGTTGCTGCAAAAAGGATCAAGTGATCATGTGATGCAGAAGATGAAGACTAATTGTTCCAGTTATTGATTATGAAAAACTTCTTGTGACGTATAGATGTCTTACCTCAATGTACTGTTGTAATTATCTCTTTATTCTCCTATAGTCCGTGAAGATGTTGTCAGTATAATAACCTTCTTGTTAAGGGGGAGTGTTGAAATATTGTAACTTCAAAGGATATTCTAAATGTATTTTATTGATGTAACCCAAGGAAGATGTTATTATTCTTCCGACGGGGAGTTGCTATTGTATTTGGTCATCATATAGTCATGAGG
The DNA here is from genome assembly GCA_001517045.1 of Pseudotsuga menziesii. Taxonomy (NCBI): domain Eukaryota; kingdom Viridiplantae; phylum Streptophyta; class Pinopsida; order Pinales; family Pinaceae; genus Pseudotsuga; species Pseudotsuga menziesii. The sequence goes on from LPNX010166158.1 coordinate 310,979, forward strand.
TAAATCCTCCTCTTGTGTCGCATCTTTAGTACCCTAATAAATAATATAATATATTGTTTTGAGTCTACCTACATGAATTCGGCCCAAACAGTTTACTGGGCTGACTTGTCTAGTGAAAAAGTCAGTTAACTCATTGTGTATAAATAGAGGAGTTGTGGCTCTTATTTGAACACAGACTCACTCACTTGTGTGGCGCATAGGAGAGAGAGAGAGAGACAGAATAAAAGGAGGAGAACAACTATTTTTGGGTTGTCTTTTATACATATTATACAAAGAAAGTTTTTGTTGGGTTTTCTTCCCCTTGAGTGTAAAGACCCTCCAAGGGGTCCGATAAATACAACTCAAGGTCATGCATAATTTTTTGTAAACTGATAAAATAAACAAATTTCAAACATATATTCCAATATCCCATAAAACACTAATTTTAAATTTCATCATTCCACATACATAAAAACCATAAGATCTGTCTTCATGGTACAACTAGTCTAAATAATTATAATTCATGAAAAAAATTAATTTTAACAATAGTAGAATACATGTTGATATCGCTAGTCATTGTTGTTTGAGGACGAGGTCGAAGGTTGTTTTGTCTTTTCTCCACTCCTGTTGTTGTTATCACGGGATTGCTAATCACACGAAATCCACTAGCTTCCTCCCTACCATACCTTGATAGGTACTCTCCTTCCCTCGGGACCCCTGAGCTCGACGGGGCTGACAACTCCTTGCTAGCAATGGAAGTATAACACCATACTTTTGTTGGGAGGCTCCCAACCTCACTCTTGTTGTACTGAACCACACTCTTCCATAGTCACCTCAGAGCCACCCAAAGGGTTTGGGCACCAAACTATGGCAATACCAAAGAATAAAAATATCAAGATACAGCCCCCTCATTCTTCCATTTCATTAGCTTTTATTAACCATTTCCTTAATTCACATGCATCCCATGCATCTCTTTTAGTTAACTCTTTAGTTACTTTAATTAGTTTATTTATTTATTTTTATTTACTAACCCACTTGTTGGTTATCTTTAGTTGTCTGATTTCTTTTTGATTAGTTAGGGTTTCACTTTAGTTTCAGTTCCTTAATTTACTCCTTTTAACTGATTTCTTAATTTAGCTTGATTTCAGTTTATTTATCCTTATTTATTTATTTATCATTTTAATTTAATTTATAATTTAATTAATTAATTTATTATTATTATTATTATTATTATTATTAATTTCTTTATGATCAATTTATTATTTCCCTTAATTAAAATATATGTTTTTTACCACTGCATTCTCGTCGCGACCAGAATTATCAAGGTGCTATGTGTCCTACATGCCCTTCCAATAATTCCCATAGGCAGGGAGTTGGTTTGGAAAACTGATCCAGTGTTACCTCAGTTCGCCTACCCTAGGAAGAGCCAGGTGGTTCCTGCAGAATAAGGTCGAATCCTTATTGCGTGCCACCCAATAATAATCTTTGTGAGTGACCGACTCATGGCCTACCCTAACGGCACATGCATCTAATGAACTAGAGTTTTCCTCACTCTATTCAAAGTTCATCGTGTCATCCAATTTTCTAGCCTTACAAGTATAATATTTTTAGCCCCGTCACCTGATGTGGATCAATTAGAAATCGCAATCCCATCACCTGCACATAAAACAACCCGTGCATCAAATCTCATAAATAAGATTTCAACTAGAACAAATCATCACCCAACCTCAAATTTCGATATTTCTTGACTCATCTAGAGTCCATGCATGCCAGTGCATCAAACATATCATAAATCAACCATGCTATATACAAGACCGATATCACCTACCATAGTCATTGACTCCCTTAGAGTCTTTGCATATTGGTGCTATTTTTTTGTTCATGTACCTGCCTTTCTTGTCACACTTAACAAACCATCAGAGTACATGCTACACACTAACTTTGTCAATAATTGAACAATATATATTTCATCTATTGCTTAATAACTTCACATAAATTTCTCATTCATTTCTAATTAAAATCATCATATAATTCATAAGTCACACAATTTGTTTAGTTCATATCTCTTCAGTAGCTAATCATTTTACCCAAGTCCGGGTCATCAAGAACCAGATGCCCTCAATAAAATGTCCAAATAAAGTTTTAAACACGAATTAATAAATAGCCGGGTCATTCTTCATAGAACTTCCTCAAATTCTAGTCATAATAATCGCCAAAGTCAAGGTAAAAACAGGGTGTTACATTGAGGGTTTCCCAGGATAAATGTTGTGTCTATCTTGTGAATGTATTTCTATCAGTTATTCTTGATATGCTACTGTGATTTTGAATTGAATACTATTGAATCTAGTCTAGCATATGAAAACTTAACATTAAATGCCATAATCACTGACCAAATATATGAATAAATAAAATACTAGATGATAAATCAAGAAAACCTATTAATGACTAAGCTAAATACAACTAAAAGTTAGGTGCGCTATAAGATACTAAAAATTAGCTACTAATAGTCGTGTATATGCAAGTTTTGGTCTTTTTTTAGTCGCAAATTTATCATTTGTAGTAGTCATTTATCTTTATTTAGTAGTTTCATATTCACTGTATAAATTTCTAATTTAGTTGTTTATTCATTTTATTTGTGGTCATTATTAATTAATATAAACTAATTAGTATGATATCATGTCTAAATTAAAAATTGCCATACAAAATTTATTTCCATCTAATATGAATACATATGTGAATAATGAAAAGTTGCATTAGTTAATTATAACACTGAATAATATTAGGTAGAAACATATATAATTTCAACCACGTAAATTATATTATATGAAAAGTAAAGTATTACAAAATATTTGAGTTTCCAAATGAATATCCACTAATGGAATCATGTTGGTACTTGAAAAAATTGTGTCCATACTTTACATCAAAATTAAACATCTGAATTGATTCCTTTTCCAAATATTACAATGGCCACTAAATGAAACTTCCTTCCTTCTCCTTCAAACGACTACATGCATCTAGTTGATCTTCATATGGAAGGTGAATGCTACTTATGACCTATAATAATCAAATAATAAGTTGTCAAAGATAAAACAACTTAATAATGAATCATTATAATTTATCACCGTCACTATAAATCCATACTAGAAGCTAACATCTTATCAAGTTTAGATACTATCTACAACACTAGTACAATGAACAGTGCTTACACATCTTTCTTCTCTACGTCTTAAAATTCACCTTCTCAAAGAGTGTTGTAAATTCAAAAATAGTTTTTTAATCTTAAGCTTTTTGTACAATATAAGTAGTACAATTCATTCAAATATCTTCAAAGATTGGGAAAAAAAAATGAACTAGTACAAGAAAAAGAAATCCTTAAGAAAATATTTCTAGATCTTAAAGTCATGATGGAGATTTGTCAATATTTTGGAGCTTTTATATGCTCAAATAATATGCATTCAAGTTATGGTTTCCATGGAGGATAAGAAGACTATATATCTATTTGATTAATGGGGATTTAATGGTGGGGGCACTTATCATCTCCAAACTCTAGCCTTTGGGTTCTTAATGATATATTCTTAGTCTTTATCAGCTGAGGAATTGAAATACATATGGATTACAAATTTTCAATGCATGTTTAAACTAGTTTTAACATATCGTTATCAAGTTAATGTTTTCATATATTTTATCAATCATCTAATGCTCAAGTTTAGGCCTTCATATTAAGAAATATCCTTGATATTGTTTATGTCTCTTGCAAACATGTTATGTTTATATTTGGCATATTTCAAAGAGTTAAATTCTTATAACCTTCAAGTAATCACATATGAAGGATTTTAACCTAAAGTAACAAACTATTTTTCAATTTAATAAGAACTTGGATAAATAGTTAATACCATAAAATGAGACATATTTAAAGCCTTGAAGTAAAAACTTTGGTCAAAAAATTGGAAAAGCTCAAACAAACCTAATCAAGCCTTGTGAAAATTGATAAAATCATAAAAATTAGTCAAACTCAAATAGTATTGGAAATTTGATGAATATTTTCCCTTCCAAGTTAACTTGGCTTGTCGTGGGATCAATCCAAGTAGAAAAGATGAAAATAAACACTTTTTCTCGAGTGCTATAGCTATGGTTTTGAGTAGGAAAATGTAACAGCTAACCAAAAGTCTTCCAACTACAAAAACAAATGATATTCCACTTACAAGTGATGAGCCATAGAGATGTTGTGCTTTGACTATCATGCCAACAATTTGCCTCAAAAAGGTGATTTCTTCATTTAAACTAATATGCTAACCTGCAATAACCAATTATTTTTAATTAGAGGATTGTTATAGTTCCAATAAAATACTAATTAGAAGCAATTTTTGTCACCAAAATGAGGAAAACCCCCATCTAAACATCGTAATCGTGAGGGAACCAAGTATTTTTCAAGAAACAAATATTTTGGTGGGTCGAATCTAGGAAAACTAAATGTAAATATACCGATTAAACTTACCTACAAATAGATAACACCTGATAGCATTAGGTGCTCCTATGCTCTAAAATATAGAATGTTGGATCCATTGTCAATTCTATGATTTAAATTAAGGCCAAGATAACACTTGTTACATTTTTATATCATGAAACCTGGTTGATGGAGGTAGAGACAATATTTGACCAACTACAAATATCCTTTATCTATATTCATGTGAGAATGAAATGAAAGAACATATAAAGAACCATAAACAAAGACATTTTGTAATGAAAATAGAGATACAGTAAACACATATTCTATTAAATAGCGGAAATAGAACAGATTGTAAATACAACAGCTAGAATGGTGGTAGTTATCTCTAAGAAGAGATGTGGATGCTACACTCATGCGTGCTAAGATGAATACAAAATGAGGCCCAAATGGCATATTTATAATATTCATGAGGGTGAGAACCCAAAATTTTCAAAACATAACCCTAGAATATGAACCATCATAAAGTTTGTGGCCCCAAGGTGGGTAGTTGAACAGTCAACTTCCCGGGGTCATAACTTTTGCATACGATCTCCGATTTGGGCACTCGATATCCCATTGGAAAGGTATATCTAAGATTTAAAAATTTTGATAGTGGCCAAATGCATGCTGAGAGAAACCATTTTCCCCCGTGAATCACCAAAAGACATCATTTAAGGCCTCAAAACGGCTCCAGAGGTTTGGGACTCGAAAAATCGTAGAAAAATGGCTAGGAGACTGCCAAAATAGACAATTGTTTTGAGCTAGTGGAATAGGTGGGTGGCCAACGATATCCATCTAGATCAATCACCCCCCCTTGGGAATCAATGGTCTCCATTTGTAAAATCTCAAACTATGTGTTGAGTTGATCTCCTGGTGTGACATTTGTTGAAGTGAAGAGGTTTCCTTTATTTGACATCTTGAGAAGGTTGTAATTGATGTATGGATGATTTTTTTTTGTAAGAGCACTTTAAATGTGTGGCCTTGCACTGAAGAGGTACTTGAATGGATAAGGGAACAATGAATTTTTGTTCTTCTTGTTTCATCTAAGAAAAAGGGACCCATGCAGAAGGTGTGGACATGAAGAGGGATAACTTCCTAGTGTGGGAGCTTATATTCCTACCCTGTGAGATTGTGGTAAGTGCAACTGTCTCTTGTATTCAATAGAATTGTTCTCCTAAAGTGAAAATGATAGTGCAAGGTCATGACTCATATACCGCATGACGCTTCCACATATATGGTTGTCCTAAAATAACATCACAAACTGAAAGTGGGGCCACATCACAAAGTACCTCATCTTTGAAAGGATTGTTTCCATATGGTAGAAGGCATTGTTGAGTAATACAGATACCCTAGCCTTGTTTTAGCCAAATGATGGTGTAGGGTTTTAAGTGTCATGTTTTTGGAATCTCTAATCTCTTGATGACTTTTGTTGAGATCAATTTATTTTGGTTGACATTGTCAACAACAAAATGTAGTGGGATTCCATTTACCCACATCTGTGGGTGGAAGAGGCACTCCTTTGACTCTGACTCTTTAGGATCCTCTAATTGAATCTATGTGGTATCAATAGTGGTAGTGGGGTATGCATCAATGATTTAGTTCCCATGGTGTGCAGCTGTGACATTGGGTTTTGAATCAGAACCAGGATCTGATTTTGAATATTTGATCTTAGCTACCAATGACTGCTTTGAGTGGCATTCATCAGTGTTGTGCCAAGGGATTTTATGAAATTTGTACCACTTCTCGATGTCCTTCTTTTTCTTTCCATTCCCCTTATTTTCTTATGGTAGGGACTGGTTGTCTTTTCCTTGTCCTATGTTTTATGAGCCAGGGTTTCCCTTGCCTTGATTCTATGGTATATTCGCATGTCCAAAGTATCGCTTATTATTTTGTATAAATTTCTCCTCAATTTTGACACCATATCGATAGGAAGATCAAAGTTAATAGATGTCGAGGAATTCCATCTCAGTTTGGATGTATAGATGTAGGCCACTATGATATTTTAGTATCAAGTGTCGCTCAGAGTCCTTGATACCCAGCTTTATACGCAAGGTATGAAAGTTGTTGGTGTACTCTGATGTCATCTAGTCCCTCTCTTAATGCAGAATGGTCCATTTTCTGTAGTGTTCATCATAGTTTCCCACATGGTAATATTATTCCTTGACGACATCTATGAAAGAGGCCCAAGTAGGATTTGTCTCAAACATTCTAGAATTTTCTGATGAGTTTTTTTCCTAATAAGTAGCCCACCAATTTTGGACATGGGGTATTTCCTTAAGGAGTGCAAAGGTGATATTCTCCCTGTTAGAGAAATTATGGAAATAGAAATAACCTTCTAGAACATTCAACCAATTATCTATGGCATTTGCATCAATCTTGTTTTCAAATAAAGGAATATCAAATTTAACTTGTACCTAGAAGGGAGTTGCATCCCCAAACTAGCTGCTTGTTGAAGATGCACTTGTCGATGCCGACATTCGTAGAAGGATTTGGGAAAAACTATCCATCATAGCGTTCCTCTATCACTCAAAGGATTCCTCAAGAAGTGACTTGATAGTATCTCTTGCTATGTCACCCCTCTTTATTCCACCATGGGAGGTCATTTGGAGCGGCAAGAGTGATCTTCACCAAGTGAAACTAGTTCGAGATCAAACTCTCTATACCCTAACCTTGTCAAGGACATGTGCTAAGAAACAATCAAAGAGAAGATTGATATGATACCACTGATCTAGATTTATGTGAGAAAAAAATGAAAGAACATATAAAGAACCATAAACAGATACATTTTTCAATGAAAATAGAGATACAATAAACATGTATTTTATTAAATAGCAGAAATAGAACAAACTGTAAATACAAAAGCTAGAATGGTGGTAGCTATCTTTGAGAAGAGATGTGACTGCTACGATCATTCATGCCAAGATGAATAAAAAATGAGGCTGATATGTCCTATTTATAATAGGCATGAGGGAAAGAACCCCAAAATTCCAAAACATAACCCTACAAGATGAATCATCATAAATTTTGCGGCCCCAAGGTGGTTAGTTGAACAGTCAACCTCCTAGGGTCATAAATTTTGCATATGATATCTGATTTTGGTGCTCGATGATCCATTGGAAAGGTCTATTCAATATTTACATATTTAGATTGGGGCCAGATGTGTTTTGAGGGAAACCATTTGGCCCCCCAAATCACCAAAAAAAATCATTTAGGGCCTCAAAACGGCCCCGAAATTTTGGGACTCGAAAAACCATAGAAAAATAACTAGGATATTGCCACAGTGGACAATTGTTTTGAGCCACTGGAATAGGTGGGTGGCCATCAATATCCATATGGATCAATCCTACAAGAAATGTTACCTACCTTCTAAAAAATGAAAACAATATCATCTTATTCCAAAAGTCAAAGACACATTAAACAATACCTTTAGGTATTGGAAAAAATTCTCCATAGCCCTTCCATTTCCAACCACCATCCAAATCCTTATCAACCGTATGAACATATTCATACTCCAAAAAACCATCTATGAAATTTTATTTTGAAGCAACCTTCCCCTATAAAGAGAAAATCATTATAAAAAAGATATGTTGGACTATAATTTGCAAAATGCTTATTCTTAATAATAACTAAAGGAAAAACAAATATTTAGAGTGGATAGTAAATAAATGTAAACCAAATTTAAGTCTTAACCCAAATTTGAAGAAAGATACTAGCAAAATATCAATCCAACAATGATTGTAAACCCATGTTAAAGCACTTACCAGATGCAAGAATATTAATATCATCTATATTCACTTGTGTCTAGACATATGATGAACAAACTTTGCAAATGCAATTTTCCATTTTCAATTATTGAATCACTAGTTGAATCATTTATTTAATAAACTCACACTTACTCCAATAGTCTAACAAACATAATATAAATGACATCGGCATGATGTCTTCTCCTACAACATATTTTAGCATGATCTCTTATATTCCATAACATAGGGGAAAACAAATATCAATAGTATTACACCTTTCTTGATCTTATATAGAACATGTGTGCAAATCCCTCACAAATCCTTTATTATAGGTCTAGGATTCGTCAGATAATGACAACTTTATGGATAAAAGTGTCGACATATCTTAAAAAAATTCCATCTAGAATTCCAATCAGAGCAATGTGAAAATACGTAAGGCCCTTATTTTAGTAGAATTCCTGCAAAGCCTTGATCTCATTACCATATTTTAGGACCATACCACAAAGCCTTGATCTCATTACCAACAATTTGCAGCATTTCTTTGTTTAGGTGCAATTAGGCTTGGTGTTCTACCTTTAATATCTTCTTAATTTTGTGTTTTTCATGTATTTCCTCATACTTTCACTATGACTTATTTAGTGTCTCCTGTACTTATGATTTCCTTGTTAGATTTTTAACATTAAGCTAGCATAACATTAGGATCTTTAACTGAGAGAACAATAAGCACAACAATCAAACACAAGATACAATGAACACAGTGTTTTTCCTCAGGGAAACCATAAATGGAGAAAACCCCACAACTTCCTCAGAGATAGAATCAACAAAAAAAGTAAAACCCCAAAACAGTAAGATGATCTCCCGACAGTAGTAACCTCTTTCTTCCTTGCCCCAGTGTATTTCTGTTCCTCAGCTATGCGCTACAACTGAGTGTGGATGAGTGTGTTATAAATAGAGAGGCTAGCTCTCTATTTATACTAATTCTTGATTTATCTAAACCCTACTAGGGCTGACCTCTCTAGGAGAGTCTAATAACCCTACTACCCCAGAACTGCTGGGACTTTAACCCTAAGACAATAGGAGGGTTACCCACATTGACTTGACATGACTTGTTTACATTATAGAAACTCCTAATAGGAACATCAGGGCATGACATGACTCAAGTACATTACAAATACATCCAGGAATAAACATTGGGTTACAATACATAAGAAATACAAGTGAATACATTCTGAAGTTCTAATTACATCAACACTCCCTCTTAACTAGGAAGGTATTCTCTCGACACAATTTAACAGCACAAGTCTTCTTCTCTATATCATCTGGGTCATCGTCAAGCTCTCATCATCTTCATCTTCAATTCATATTAATTTTCAAGTCCTATTCATCTTCAAGTCATATTCATCTTCAATTCCTCTTCATTTTCAAGTCATCTTTCATTATCGGATCTGGATCATCACTCGATCTGTATCATCACTTGATCTGGATCATCATCACTCGATCTGGATCATGACTCGATCTGGATCATGACTCGATCTAGATCATCATTGGATCTGGATCATCACTCAATCTGGATCATCACTAGAAATCATCACTGGATCTAGATCATCACTCAATATGGATCATCATTGGACATCACCACTAGATCTGGATCATCACTTGCTCTGGATCATCACTGCTGAGTCATTATCACTGGATCTAGATCCTCACTCGATCTGGATCAGTATCATAGGTGCTATGTCATGATTCTTCCGTCACAAGAATTTCTACAAATCCAGCCCTTTTTCATGCTGGTTGTAGGCCTAGCCTCCATTTAGGTCTTTCTCAGTGCTTATATCTGACCCTAAGTCAGAATGGCCCATCCAGCACTTACATCTGACCTTGACTCGTCAGAAAGGCATGCCTAGCACTCATATCTGACCATGAGAGGAACTTAATCCCCTCACCATGTCAGAATGGCCCAGCCCTTACATCTAACCATGGAAGGAACCTCATCCTCTCCCATGCCAAAATGGACCAGCCCTTACATCTGACCATGGAAGGAACCTCATCCTCTCCCATGTCATAATTGCCCAACCCTTACATCTGACCTACTCATCAAAATGGCCCAACACTTATATCTAACCTACTCCTTAGAATGTCCCAGCACTTATATCTAACCTACTCATTAGAATGTCCCAGCACTTATATCTAACCTACTCGTCAGAATGGCTTGCACTCGAATCTGATCTTATAGGAACCAATCCTACAGTCACATCAAAATGGCCCCAAGTCCCAGAATGAGCTACCTGGTAACTAAATAGGTTCCTCCATTCTCCCAGAGAATGGCATCAGCCCTTATATCTGATCAAGTGGGAACCAATCCCTCAATCACATCAAAATTTCCATGCACTCACATATTATCATGTAAGACTACATCTTACAGTCATTTCAGAAAGGCCCTTGGTCCTAGACCAAGTATTCCTGGTAACTGACCAGGAACCTCCATTCCAAGAATGGAAATAACCCTTACATATGATCATGTAGGAACCAATCCTATAGTCATATCAGAATGGCTCAGCACTCATATCTGACATGGAAGGAACCAATCCTCTCACCATGATAGAATGGCTTAGTCCTTACATCTAACCATTGAAGGAACTTAATCCTCTCACCATGTCAGAATGGCTCTAGGTCTCATCATTTCCCTTTGGAGGAAACCTCGATCTAGAGAAAACCAAGCTTCTTCCCGAAGTACTCGAACTTTACCCTAGCTAATGGCTTCATTAACACATCATCTATCTGTTCCTCGAAGGAAACATACTGGAGATTCACTACTCCTCTCTACACCATATCCCTGATATAGTGATACTTGATCTCGATATGCTTCAACTTGTCATGGAACACTGGATTCTCTGACAACTTCACACAACTCTGGTTGTCACAATATATACAAGTAGCATCCAATTGGAGATCAAATAAATCAGACATTAGCTTCCTCATCCATACTGCCTCACAACTAGCTGAACAAGCTGCGACAGACTCTGCTTCAACTGTACTCAGTGTCACATAGCATTGCTTCTTTCTAAACAAGAGATAACACCTGATCCCATACTAAAGAAACACCATGAAGTGATATTCCTATCGATGGCATTGCCTTCCCAATATAAATCAACATAACCCTCCAAGTTAATCTTCTAACTCTCCTCATACTTGAGCCCATAATTAATTATACCCCTCAGGTACCTCAGAATATGCTTTGCAACAATCAAGTGACATGTCTTGGATCTGTCAAGAACTGGCTAAAGGTGTTCACAGCAAAGCAAATGTATGGTCTCGTGTTTGTCAGATACATCAAGGACCCAATCATCTAATGATACATCGTAGCATCAACCGTTTCTGGTGAAGCATCACTCAATAGCTCCAGTTTCAATGCCATAGGTGTGGCCATAGCCTTGCAGTCCATCATCCCAAACCTCTTCAGGATCTCTACTGCATACTTCCCTTGTCCGAGGGATATTCCATTCGTATTCTTCCACACCTCCAAGCCTAGAAAATAGTGCATCATTCCCAAGTCCTTCATTTTGCACTCAACAAAAATATTTCTCTTCGTATCAGCAATCAAACCATCCATACCTGTTACAAACAAATCATCTACATATAGTAGGAGCATCACTGGCTTGCCATCTTCAACCTTGTAGTAAAGGTTGGAATCTACTTTACAAGTTGGTAAAGCCCAAACTGGATAGAAAGTTGTCAATTCTGTCGTACCATGTCTTGGGTGCCTATTTCAAACCATATAAGGCTTTCTTCAATCGACATACATGAGACTCCCTGTCATGTGTCTCAAAACCAAGTGGTTGTTCTACATACACTTCCTCTTTTACTACACCATTCAAGAAAGTAGTCTTGACATCCATCTGGTGTATCCTCCATTTCATCACTACAACCAAAGCAAGTACTAATCTAATGGAAGTGCGTCTGGATATAGGTGCAAAGGTTCCTTCTTAATCTATTCCTTCTTTTTGGGAGAAACCATGAGCCACGAATCTTGCTTTATGTTTTCCTATGCTACCGTATGCAGCATGCTTGATTTTGTAGATCCATTTGGAAGTTACAACTGACTTCCCTTTTGGTCTTGGGACAACATCCCAAACATCATTTTTCATGATCGATTGATACTCTTCAATCATAGCATCCTTCCATTCTTTCCATTCTAATGCTTCTTCATAATTGGAAGGTTCTTTATCGATGAAATCACATAGTAATGCTACATATCTGGAGTAGGATCTGGTCCTCTTTCTTTCTCTATGATGTTGATGTATTTGTAAATTCAGAATGTATTCATCTATGTATCTTATGTCTTGTAACCCGATGTTTATTTCAGGATGTATCTATTATGTAATTGAGTCATGTTGTCATGCCCCAATGTTCCGATCGGGAGGATCTATTATGTAAACAAGTCATGTCAAGTCATAGTGGGTAACCCTCCAATTGTCTAAGGGTTAAAGTCCCCGCAGTTTCGGGGCACTAGGGTTATTAGACTCTCCTAGTAGAGGTCGGCCCTAGTAGGGTTTTAGTCATGTTGGGATTAGTATAAATAGAGAACAGGAGTCTCTATTTATCACACAACTCATCCACACTCAAGTGTAGCGCATAGTTGAGGAAGGAGAAGACACTGGGGCTAGACAAGAAGAAGATTACTACTGTTAGGATATCACTTACTGTTTTGGGATTTTCTATTTTGGTGTTGATTCTATATTTGAGGAAGTTGCGGGGTTTTATCCTTTATGGTTTCCCCGAGGAAAAACACTGTGTTCATTGTCTCTTGTGTTTGATTGTTGTTCTTGTTATTCTCTCAGTTAAAGATCCTAATAATTCTAGATTAATGTTGAAACACTAACATGGTATCAAAGCTAACCTGAGAAGAAGACACTGTGCAGCTGTGGGAACTAGGGCTTCCTAGTTTGTGGATTTTCCTCCACAGATTTTCAGAAAAAGTAAGGTGGAATAACTCTCCTCCCTAGGGCGCATCTTTCTGTCGAAGTAGAATCCAATTCTGAGGTTTTTCAGTTTTGGACCTGTCACTACTGTCGGAAATTAGGGATTTTCACAGAAGACGAATTTTTCAGTGAGCCCAAGCCTGGATTGATCTCCTCTCCAAAATCGAATTTAGGGACAAATTTCAAGGCATTTGGGAGGACAAAACTCTGGAAAATCAAAACCCTAATTTGCTCCTAATCCAGTACTGCAGGATTTCAGCTCAAGTTTCAGATCCGACATCTTGAACCTGGTAAGATCTAAAATCTTTTGTATTTCCATTTGAGGTTCTCAGTTAAGATGTCTCATCATACCAAGCTTGATGAAAATCTTGAGGGAGCTGATAACTTCCGAGCCTGGAAGTATAGGATCTCCCTGGTCCTGGAAGAAAATGAGTTAGACTCCTACATCCATGAGGAGGTTCTAGTTCCAGAGGGAGATGAGGCAAAGGCCTTACAGAAGAAGAAGATGGTTATGGAAAAGAGGATCATTGCTGGTTCTATCGAGGATCACCTTATCCCATAGGTGTCCTCTCTCAAGATGCCTAAAGCTATGTTTGATGCCCTAACCAAATTGTTTGAAGGGAAGAAAATAAACCGGAAGATGACTCTGAGAAATCAACTGAAGAATGTGAAGTGGAGAATGAAGAAATTGTGATAACCACCTTGAATGGTCTCCCTAGGACATGGGAATCTTTCATTCAAGGGATCTATGCTAGAAAGAAGTTAGTCAAGTTCAGCAGACTGTGGGAAGAATGCTCTTAAGAAGAAGCTCGGATATCAGCTCAAGAAGAGAATATGGGAAGTGAAGATCAAGCCCTCACAGTACAATCCAAGAAATCCAAATCCAGCCATCATAGAAGTATGTACTCTCATCACAAGAATAACTCTAGAAATCCTAGAGATAAGTCTAAATTCATTTGCTATACATGTGATGAAAAAGGACACTTTGCTAGAGATTGTCCTAAGAACAAAAGTAGTCCCCCCAATAAGAAGGGAAGCAAAAGAAGACATCATGCTCATGCTGTAGAGGATGATGAACCATCCAAGAAGAGATACAGATATGAAAGTTAATATTATTCAAGCGAGGATGAATATGTTTTGATCTCCACTTTCATGGGAAAGATTACTCATGGAAGTGATGATTGGCTTATTGATGGTGGGGCCTCCAAACATATGACTGGATTCAAGGAATCCTTTGTGAAGCTCTCAGAACATGAATCACCTCACAAGGTGAAGCTAGGAGATGACTACCAATATCCAATGAAAGGTAGTGGGGAATATTCCTATAAACTGGACTCTGGTAAGTCTCTTACAATGAAGGAAGTATTGTTTGTGCTAGGACTCAAGAAGAACCTTCTCTCCATATCAGCATTGGATGCAAAAGGAATGAGGGTTGCATTCATAGATGGTCAAGTCATCATGTGGCCAAAAGGAAAGACTATTGATGATGCAATAGTGATCAGTGAACAAGAAGGAGGTTTGTACAAATTAAAGGGCCATCCAGAACAAGCCTTGGTCCATGACACAGTAGAGCCAAGTGAACTTTGGCATAGAAGGCTTGCACATGTGCATTACAAAGGACTACCTCTTGCAAGAAAGGTTGTTGAAGGTCTTCCAAAAATGCAAGCAAAACATGACGGGGTCTGCAAAGGATGTGCGAAAGGGAAGAACACAAAGAATACATTTCCAAGTAGCAAAATCAAGGCAAAAGGAAACTTGGAAATCATCCACTCCGATGTATGCGGTCCTATGTCATCCAACTCTCTAAGCGGGTATGCATATTATGTTTCTTTTATTGATGATTTTTCTAGGAAGACATGGGTTTACTTCATGAAGAACAAAGATGAAGTATTCAGCAAATTCAAGGAATTCAAAGCCTTGATCGAGAACCATACTGAAAAGAAGATCAAGACTTTATGATCAGATAATGGTGGAGAATTCACTTCAAATGAATTCAAAGAGCTATGCAAAGAATCAGGGATTAAGAGGGAGTTTTCCACTCCTTACAATCCTCAAGAGAATGGGATTGCGGAACAGAAGAACAGAACTATCATGGAAGCTTCTAAAGCAATGCTTCATGATCAAGATCTTCCTATGCATCTTTGGGTGGAAGCTTCTAGAACAACATTGTATGTACAGAATCGTACTCCACATAGATTACTCGAGAACAAGACTCCTGAAGAAGTCTTCTCCGGCAAGAAACCAGAAGTTAGCCATCTCAGAATATTCGGCTGTCCTGTGTACATACACATTCCAAAAGAAAAGAGAACAAAATTCGATCCTTCAAGAAATAAGGGCATATTTGTGGGATACTCTGAAAGATCAAAGGCTTACAGAATCTATTTCCTAGGATACAAGAAGATTGAAATCAGCATGGATCTAACATTTGATGAAGACACAGCTTACAACAAATCCAAAAAGAGACCTACTGAAGAACCTGAAGAAGTAGAAGCACCCAGAATCCATGAAACAACCATGAATGAAGAAATTCAAGAAGAAGATCAAGAAGTTGAAGAACCACAAAGACCTGTAGATCCACCTCTGGAGAAGAATCCTCACAAGAGGAAACCTACTTGGGTATGAGAAATTATCCAAGGTGCGGAAAGATACAGGGCTCCAGAAGAGAATCACAGAGAAAGAAAGAGGATGAGATCCTGTTTCGAGTATGTAGCTTTACTATGTGATTTCATTGATAAAGAACCTTCCAGTTATGAAGAAGCGGTAGAACAGAAAGAATGGAAGGATGCTATGATCGAAGAATATCAATCGATCATGAAGAATGATGTTTGGGATGTTGTCCCAAGACCAAAAGAGAAGTCAGTTGTGACTTCCAAATGAATCTACAAGATCAAGCATGCTGCAGACGGTAGCATTGAAAAATATAAGGCAAGATTTGTGGCTCGGGGTTTCTCTCAGAAAGAAGGAATAAACTATGAAGAAAACTGTGCACCTGTAGCCAGATACACTTCCATCAGATTAGTACTTTCTCTGGTTGCAGTAATGAAATG